>JAGFMF010012207.1:116895-130978 GCA_019455555.1 Galemys pyrenaicus
CCCCTAGGAGGACTATAAGGGAACCAAATAAGGATCAAGGAAAGGAATAAGAACAACAATAATAACAACAATAAAGACACAGAAACCAAAAATGAAAAGACAAGGACAAATTGGGGACACTTGATGGGGAGGGGGCAGGGGGAGGGTTGAGGGCAGATGGGAATATGGGGGACTGAGGTGATGGTGCACTGGTGATATGGTGATGGGGAATCCATGGGGATTACAACTGATGTCAAATATATATAAATTAAAGGGAAAAATAGGATAAAAAAAAGTAAGAGTTGATTGATCCATAGCAAGTACTTTTTTTTTTTGATCTTCAGAGCAAGGGATACATCCTATCATTAATTTTTAAAATGCCTGTTTTATAGAAACAGCTAATAATAATTGTCATCATATCCTGAGTACTCATTCCCCTCCTACATTCTTTATAGATATTCTCTCATTTATTTCTCACTACAACACTGAACTTCTTATTTTGCACTGGGTAGGGCTGAAAACCCAATGTTTTCAAAAGGGCCTGAAAACAAAGGTGGCTCTGTAGAATACAACCAGAAAACTAAACAACAATAAAGTGTTAACATTAATATAACTCTATCAAAGGCAATATTGACTTTATTTAAATAATGCAATCACCCTTAAAGTTTGTATCTGTCTTATGATCAAGTACATCAGAGAGTGTATGTGCGTTTAACCCCTACTGCCTTCTGAGGTGAGGCTGGAGGTCAGAAGCAATCTCTAGCACTAGTCCCCATGTGAATATTCCTGAATTCTTGTCTCATTATAGCAAAAGATCATTGTAGGGTCAGATAACTATCAGGTTTCCACCCTCCTGCCACTGGTATAATGATGGACACCTGCGGTGCCGCGCACCTGCCTAGGTGGGCATGCGCAATTGGGCGCACCTGATTTTGGACATGGGCTTATATGGTCAGTGTCATGAGGATGCCAGTACTGACCAACGTGAGCACCAAGACCAACAAACGAGCAGTGAAAGCGAGAGTACCAATCATCAGCAGCAAGTACCAACACGAGCAGCAAGACCAGAAAGTGCAGCAGCAGCAGCAGTAACAAAGCAGCCGAGAGGGTGAGATACACTGGGGGCTGGGAGGCCTGCCAGCCTCCCGGCCCCCTGGCACTCATGCCTGCCATGTACCTGGCCACATCTAACAATAAAAAGTATAAAAGCCACCGAGTTCTTCAAGACTCCTTCCTTTACCCCCGTGTGCTAAGAACCATCCAGAACCTGCCCTGTGCTTCTTTCCTGCCACTACAATCATATTTTGTTTCTTCTTTACATAGGCTATTTTTAGTATGAGAGAAAAAATGAGTCTGGTAGCTTTAACATGGCTTATTCCCAGTTGCTAATGTATATGGCTAATACCAGAGTCCCTCAATAGGTGATTATCTATCTGCTCAGACCACCAGGCACACCCATGTTTTCGCTGGGGAAGACGTAATAACTGGTCACTTATCATCTGTGATTAATGGTATTCATTTCTCAGAAAGATCTTCAAAGAGATTTAGGTACTTTCCATGATTTATCCCAGGCAGAGCCTAAGAAAATAATTTGACTAAGGTCTCACATTCCCAAAGACATGAAATTTCATTTTTTTAAATATTAGGAAATTGCATTCTAGAATATTATCACCTTTCATGTGTAGCAATGCACATTTCCAAGTCACTTAGAAAACATTTGGGAGATAATTTGATCATTTTAATTTTAATGCAAATGGTAGGGAAATATTCAGTTTCACGTTAGCAAATTAGACTCTTCTGTTGTACTTTTACTCTTGCTGAATTATAATTAAGAATTTGGTAAGTGGTGCAGTGGACGTCTCCTGTCTCACCTGCTGCTCCCCACAGCAGTGTATTTCAGTAGATCTGCCTGTTCTGTTCCCAGCTCTGTTTCTGGTGAATTCTCTCACCCCTCCACACCTCTGGCCTATACCCCAACTCTTGTATGCATAAATAAATAAGCAAACAAAAAAAATCTTTAAAAAAAGGAATTAGATAAAAGGTAAACAAATAAATGGGCAAGTCACTGAAAGTTCCTTCCTCTGAAATGCATAGAGGGAGAATAAAAACCCAGTTTTCTTTCTTACTGTTTAACTTTTCTATGAAGTTCTGGGACTATTTTATTTTATTTATGTAAGCTCAGTATGATCAGCTGTCATTATTTCTACTGAATTTCTAGGCTTTTTTGTAAAGAAACACCTAAACTCCCAGATAGAGATATTAATTGTTTGGGTTATCATTGGTTTATACACTTTGCTACTCCTTTGTGCAAAACAGACCCATGTCTTCAAAAAGTAATAAAAAGTTCTTGGAATGTAGAATGGAGCCTACTATAACCTTCACAGAAACTTTTACACAGATCCCATTTCATTTTTTAAAAAGATTTATTTATTTATGCATACAAGAACTGGGGTAAGGCAAAAGGCATGGGGGATGAGAGGATTCACCAGGGACAGAGTGGGGAGCAGAATAGGCAGATTGACTGAAGTACACTGCTGAGGGGAGCAGCAGGCAATGCAGTAGAGTTCCCCTGTGCCATGTGAGCCACCTTCCCAGCTGGTTGGCTGCAGGGATCAACTCCTGCTGCAGTGGCTGCAGTTTGCTTCATAGTGCATTGCTTAACCCATTGTGCCACCAGGGAGGCCCCACATCCTATTTCTTTAGGTCACCTATCTGGAGAAAGCGTAACAATTATCTTGGGAACTAGGATTGAATTTGGAGCCTCAACAGCTCATTTCCAACTAGTAAAGGAAAATGAAGCAATTTTTTTTCATTATTTATTTATATATTTATTTAATTTATTGATAAGAAGGAACAGAATTGTTTATTATTATTTGACATCCTATGTATGTTTGTTTCCCACTCTGGAACACCCTTAACCCTTTCTTTCCTAACATTTTTTATGACGTTTATATTACTATGCATTAACAATCATAGGCATTTTCCAATATCTGATCTTCTGTGCATCCTGACAGATGGTATGATAACTCTTCATTGCCCCTTGAAATTACACAGTCATAGAACTTTTCCTGGCAGTGAAATATGAGCAGCAGTGACTTAGGACATATCTTGAGGTAGGGAAATTTAATTGCCAGTAGTTGATGCTCCAGTTCACTCTTGATATCCAGCATCCTCTTTGCCTCCAGTGGTCATCATGGAAAAATGTTTCATATGGATGTTCCTTGTGATCAAAGTAGCCCAGAATGCTGAGCCAAGACATAGAGAACAACTATCCTGGAGCATCTTCTAGCACACAGCACACTTCCTTTATTTTAGCTGCATTTACAATTATTTTCTGCTTGTTTTAACTAATTTAAAAATTATTTTTAAATGAAATATTTTTTTCTTATATGCTTGTTAACTTTTGGACAGTATAGGACTTCTCCCCTCAGGTGTGGTAACCCTAGTTCTCCTACCACCAAAGTAACCATAATTCATCACCATAGTGCCTTGTGCTCTTCCACCCACCCATTTTTCACCCTTCTCCTTACTTGTCCACTCATGGATGTGTCATATCTATATCTATAGTCAGCTTTCAAAGTTTAAATTCGTCTGAATATTTGTTTGATTTCTCTATGTCCCACATACAGGTGACAGCATCCAGTATTTATCTTTTTCCTTCTGAGTTATTTCAGTTAGCATATTGCCTTCCAGCTCCATCCATGTTGCCACAAATAGCATGAGCTTATCTCTTGTAATCATTGAGTAGTGTTCCATTGTGTATATCTATATCTATATCTATATCTATACCACATCTTCTTGATCCGTTCATCTACTTGGCAGCATTTAGGTTATTTATATCTTGGCTATTGGAAATACTGCTACAATTAACATGGGTGTGCAGGTTTCCTTTCAAATTAGTGTTTTTTTGTGTTCTTTGGGTAGATTCCTAAGAGTGGAATTCCTGGGTTGTATGGCAGATCCCTTTCTGGTGTTTAGAAAAACCTCCACACAGATTTCCATAGTGACTGGACCAGTGAACATTCCCACCAACAGTATAAAGAGTGTTTATCCACATCCTTGCCAGTACCTGTAAGAAATCAAATTTAAAATTTTGCCCTTATTGCTAAATCTCTTTGATTTCATCATACAAATTCAAGTGTGTATGCCATAGTGATATTTAATACATAAAAATGTTTTATTATTATGAATACCAATTATATTATGAATGGTTATTAAATGTCACTTTGCTTGATGTGAGAACTAAAAATATGCAAAATTTTTGGGATACTATTTTTTTCATATTTCATTTTTGAGAAATATTCAGAGAATTTCAGCAAAAAGAAAGCCAGATTGATTAGTTACTATGAGGGCTAATACCCTTTATCAATCTAATGCAATACCACCTACAGACCATCCAGGTAGCAACAGTGTCATTGAGAATAAAGGGGCTGCACATGCAATGGGAGCAGAAACTTAGATCCTTAAAAGTCTATTTGCAGCTCTTCTCTCTCATAGATACTCCAAAGTTCACCACTTGAACTATTAGATAATATTAGCATTCTTCATGCTTGCTCCATGGGAATGGATATTCTGCTCCTCTCTTGTACACTCAGATATTTGCAAGTGGAACTCGACGATGAGAGAGAAACTGTTGACACACTTTCTGTGGAACCTCATAAATTCCAGTTTTTTGTTGATGACATATTTCGGTCTACATACTTCAAATACCGAACTGACATGTGGAACAGCATCCTCAGGTGTCAATGGTTCCTCTCCATGGTTCCATCTTGCTCCCTTGATAAATTATATAACTCATATATCTTACAGAAATCTAGCAAAACTGGATTTTTTTTAATGAATTAGGTCCAACCTTATGTAGGCTACTGTTTTTTTGGGGGGAGCCTCCATTTAGAAGCCTACAAATGTTTTACCTAAAATTGTGACAAAACCTAAAAACACAAACATTTTCTAGTGATTTATGACTTATACCTCTTCCACTGGCTATTGGATCAAAGTCATGTTTCTAACACCCCTTAGGTCAGCCTTTAAAACTGATAGACTCTCACCTGACAGAGAAAAGATGTTGATATAGATCCCCCATATTGACTATCTTATGATGTTTGCTGTGAAAATCCAGCATGAAAAAAGCTGAACATGGGCTGATCCACTTCAGTGCGCTCATTTAAATCTGATGATTTTTCCTAAAGGTGTCCGTAGATAGGCAAGAGGTAGTATACTTAAGAATATGGGTTCTGAGTCAATACTCCGTGAACTAGAATATTATTTCTATTACTTATTTATGTGCAGTGTTACACTGGGTAAGTCATTTAACTTCCCTGTGCTTAGGTTTCATTTGTTATAAAATAGGAATGGCGATAGTACCCAACTTAAAAATTGCTGTGAGAACTAAATGAGATAATGCTAGAAGTGTTCAGCATAGTGTCTGTCATGGTAGGTCTTACCAACTATTGTTATTAGACAAGAGCCCAACAATGATATAAATGCTTAGCAGTCATTTGATATGAGTCTACAGGTTCATAATTTCAGGTTCAGGGGGTCTCCTACATGACTCTCTTGAAGCCAAGATTCCTGAATGAAGCTCATCATTGATGGACTCTTCTGCCAGTACTCTAGAGTCAACCCATCTCTCAGTCTCTTCCACTGGGGAGGACCCAAAATCAAAATGTCATGCCTCATGTGCATAAGCCCTATCCCCTTTTGCATGCAGCTAGCTGTTTGTCTAGTTAGTGATGACAAGGGAGACGCTCACTCACTTCCATTTTAGAGTGCCCAGAAATTTAACACATATGACCATTGTACACTCCGTGTTCCCAAACACATGCACCAGAGCTTATAGACAGTTGATCACAGGTGTGGAAACCTTGGATGGGGTCTCTCAGGCTCTCAATTAATGAACTTCTCCTCTTCCCCCTGCCAGCCTGGAATTTATCACACTGTAGTATCTCTGTAGTAAACATTGCCAGAAACAGAAATCACACTCCTAGTGAGTACTTACAGCTGTCAATGGCTTAGTCAGTTAAGAGTGGGACTATGTAGTCTGAAGGAACTCTTCCCCAGTGCTGATCAACAGAAAATCTTGGCGTATCTGTAAGAATGCATATGCAGCTAACATTTAAGTCTGTCGTATACAGAGTGACACTATACTCCCCTCACTCTGTCGAATCCCTGTGCCTAGGTTTTACAGCACGAATTCCATTCATCCTCTACCTCAACATTCGTGATTCTCAATGTATAGTATGCAAATGCCCTGGGATCACAGAGATTCTTCTCGGGGGGGTGCATAAGGTCAAAATACTTTTACAATATTATGAAGACATTATTTGCCTTTTCCAGTAGCTTGATATTTGCTCTGATGGTGCAAAAGCAATGGTGGATTAAACTGCTGGCTATTTCTGAACTGGTTCAACGTTGAATCCATGTTCTGTACATTCTCACCACCTGCTTCTATCATGTGTCAGTATTTGTGTGGACAGCACCATACACTGAGTTACACGAGCCAAAACCATACAAATTATACCAGGCACCCACTTTTTACATAACTCCTACCATCCACATTTAATCCATCACCAAATGTTGTCTTAGTGATGCAGTAATTTCACTTGCTAAGCCCTTCACAGACCAGTCCTCTTCTGTTCATGTCCACTGCTCACATTATATACATCTTATTTGGACTTTCAGTGGCCTTTTAACTGGTTTCCCATCTTCCATCCCTGTACCCTTACAGACAGACATATTCTCTGTAAGCTTCCAGAGTGAGGTAGTTAACTGTGGGAAAAAAAAGCCCTTCCATAATACAAAATTTCAATGGCCCTTCCTCTTAACTCTTAGAAGAAAACACAAAATCCTTACGAAATTGCACACGTTTCTGCAAGGTTAGATGCTAACTCTGTAACTTCAACTAGCTTACACTCCTCATTTCTCTCAGAGAAGCCATTCCAGAGTTGTTTCAGTGTCTTAGCTTTGCCATACTGCCTCCTGCTCCATATTGTCTCTATTCTCCCTTAGATTATTTTCAAATTGTATTATTTTTATTGAGGTAATGGTTTACTACACTGAGCATGATTTAGGATTATAGGTACACAGCTCTTCAGAGGTATGTTACCACCCCACATTCACTACCAAAGCAACAAAAAACTTACACCATAGTCCACTGGGCCTTCTCCCCCTGCTGTTCCCTACACCTTATATCCCCCTCTGGATACTTCATTTAGGCAGTAATATTTCTATGGTTCCTTTTTTGTCTGTTCCTTTACATCCCACATATGAGTGAAATCACCAGTATTTGTCTTTCTCCCTCTGACTTATTTTGCTTAATATGATCCCTCCAGTGCCATCCATGTTGTTGCAAATGGCAAGGTTTCAACCATTTTTATGAGTGAGCAGTATTCCATTGCGTATATCCCCATTTTTTAGTGCTCTTATCATAAATATATATTGAATCTTGTCTGATGCTTTCTCTGCATCTATTGATATGATAATAGATTTTTACTCTTCTTTCATTGACAAGGTGAACGACACTGATTTATAGGATTTTTTTAAACAGAAGTACCACACTTTTAAATCTTTGCTAGCATTTTAACAGAATAGGATCCCCCATTCCGCACACACACACAAGTGTAGTCACCTTATCAGTCCCACTATCTGAGCACCCATAGTCCACTGTGCTCTCCTGCCAGTCCATTCTAAATGCGCACCACCCCCCACCCCAGCCACAGGTCTACAATCAGCTTTCAAGGATTTTCTTTTTTTTTTTAACATTTCATTTTCTTTCTTTCTTATTAATGAAGTGCCATTGTTTTACGTATTTGTTAATATTTTGACAAAATAGCATTTCTCCCCTTATGTGTGGTCATCATAGCTCTGCTACCACCAAAGTACCCATAATCATCCGCCAGATTCCTTTTTACTCTCTCCACCATCCAGGTTCTCATCCTACCTCCTCGCCTTTCCTCTCCCTTCCTGTATGCCTCGGTACCTGGTCAATTTTATTTTAATTTTTTTGAAGTACTTTTTATTTTATTACATTGCTGTTGTGTTTTTGGACAGTATTTCATTTCTCCACTCAGGTGTAGTCCTGTATTTCCCCCACCACCATAGAACCCATGATCCGTCAATATAGTCCCTTGTGCTCTCCCCTCCCCTGTTTCACCCCTTGTTCCTCTCCCCATCCTCTGTGCCTTGCCTCAGATCTATGGTTAGCTTGCAAGTTTGGGCTTTTTCCTAACCCCTTATTTGTTTGCTCTAAATTCAGCATATAAGTGACAACATCCAATATTTATCCTTTTCCTTCTGACCTAGTTCTGCTACCATATTCCCCTCCAGCTCCATCCAAGTTGGCACAAATGACATGAGTTTATCTGCTTTGATTGCTGAGTAGTATTCGACTGTGTCCATATACCACAACTTCTTGATCCATTCATCTGTTTTAGGTTGTTCCCATACCTTCGGTTGTTGTAAATACCACTGCAGTAATCACAGGAGAGCAGGTATCCTTTTGAATTAGTGTTTCTGTGTCCTCTGGGTAGATTCCATAGTGGCTGGACCAGTTTACAATTAGCACCAGCAGTGAAAGAGGGTACCTTTTGGACCACATCCTCTCCAGCACTTCTTTCTTCCTCCTTCCCTGCCTTCCTTTTTTAATATGGGCCATTCTCACTTGTGTGAGGTGGTATCTCTTTGTGCTTTGGATTTAAATTTCTGTGATGATAAGTGGTAATGTACATTTTTTTTTTCCATGTGCCCTGTTGGCTCTCTGTATGTCTTCTGTGGAGAAGTGCCTATTTAGCTCCTCTGTCCATTTTTTGATTTAGGTTATTTGCTTTCTTTGACTTGAGTTGTAGGAGTTCTTTGTAGTGGTTGATTATCACACCTGTGTGAGATGGAGAGTGTGAAAATACTTCCTCTCTTTCAATGTGGTGTCTCTTTGTTTTTGTTATGGTCTCTTTCACTGTGAAGAAGCTTTTTACTTTGATGTAGTGCTAATTAATTATATTCACTTTAGTTTTCCATGCTTCTGGTGACAAATCCACAAATATATATCTGAAACTTATGTTTTGACTGTTGTCTTGAATGTATTTTATTGGTTTATATATTTGGTTTCAGCTCTTATATCCAAGACATACATCCAGTTTGAGCTGATTTTTGTGTATGGTGTGAGATAGTAGTCTAGCTTTATTCCTTTGCACGAGACTGACTATTTTCCCAACACTATTGTTCCAATGATATTATTCATTTCTTTGTTATGGGTAAGTTTTCCATATATGTGTGGGGTTCTTTCTAGGCTCTCAATGCTATTCCATTGGTCTGTGTGTCTGTTTTAGGTTCAGGGTCACGTTGCTTTTATTATTATGACTTTATAGAATAATTTGAAGCCTGCACTTGTGATGTCACCATTTTAACCCTCCCCCCCCTTTTTTTTATTGGTCATGAGAGCTTTGGTTATGTAGGGTCTCTTGCGGTTCCATATAAAATTCCATTTATTCCTTTTCTTTGAAGAATGCCATTGATATTTTCATTGGGATTTAATTGAATACGTAAATTGCTTTGGTAGGGTGGCCATTTTGACAATGAAGACTTTTCCAATCCGTGAGCAGGGAACATCATTCCAAAGTTTTGTGTCTTATATGTCTTTAACAATGTTTTATAGATTTCCTTGGGTAGATGCTCCATCTCCTTTGATAAAACACATCTCTGAGGTGTTTTATCTCTCTCGCTCTCTCCTTCTCTCCCTCTCTGTCTCTCTGTCTCTGACTCTGTCTCTCTTTGGTGTAATTGTAAATGGGGTGGTTTTCATAATTTCCTGCTCTTCTAGTTCATCGTTTGCTTGTAGGAAGACATCTGATTTTAATTTATTGATATTTTAACCTGCCACTTTGCTGAACTAGCTTATTGTTTTAATGACTCTCCCCACAGAGTCTTCAGGGTTCTCTATGTATATCATCATATCACCTGCCAATAATTATAGCCTTACTTCTTCACCAATTTGGATCCCTTTTGCAGGTTTCTCTTGCCTATTAGCTAGAGCTAGGACTTCTAATACTATGTTGAATAGTAGTGTTGAAAGTGGACATCTTTGTCTTGTACTGGATCTTAGTTGAAAGGCTTTCAGTTTTTCACCATAGGAAATGATGTTAGCTGTGGGTTTGCCATATATTGCTTTTATTGTGTTGAGACATGTTCCACTTATCCCCAGGTTTTCAAGTATTTTCATCATAAATGGATATGGAATCTTATCAAATACTTTCTTGGCATCTATTGTATGATCATATGGTTTTAATCTTCCATTTTGTTCACGTGGTGAATTGTATTCATTGATTTTAGGATGTTGAACCATCCTTGTGACTCTGGTATAAATTCCACATATAGTCATGATTATCCTTTCAATGAGTTGCTGGATTCGGTTTGTTAAGATTATATTGTGGACTTATACTTCTATGTTCATTAGGGAGATTGGTCTATAGTTTTCTTTTCATGTGTTGTATTGGTTTGGTTTTAGTAGAAGAGTGACTTGGCTTCACACAATGTGTTTGGAAGTATTCCTTCTTTCTCATTTTTTTGTATTTTGATTTTGATCAAATTAGGTATTAGTTCATCTTTTGAAAGTTCAGTAGCATATACTTGTGAAGCCATCCCGTCCTGGACTTTTAGTTTTGGGGACAGTTTTGGTTACTGTCATTCCCTCGATTCCCTTGCTTGTAATTGGTTAGTTCAGGTTTTCTACTTCTTCGCAATTCAGCTTTGGATGATTGGATAATTCTAGGAATTTGTCCATCTCACCTAGATTCCTGAATTTGTTGCATACAAAAACATTCATAGTAATCTTTTTGCATATTCTGGGTTTCTACAGTGTTTGTTGCAACTTCTCTTTTGTTTTTGATTCTGTTTACATGAGATTTCTCCAATATTTTCTTGGTGTGTCTTGCTAGAGGCTTGTCTATTTCGTTGATTTTTCAAAGAACCAGCTTTTGGTTTCATTGATATTTTGTATTTGTCTGTTTTCTAAATTTCTCTTTCATCTTTTGTGTTCTGAATTTTATCATTTCCTTTCTGTCACTGGCATTTGAGATTTTTCTCATTCTTCTTCTGATTCCTTGAGATGAGAGACCAGGTTGTTTATTTAGGCACTTTCTTGTTTCTTGATGTGTGCCTTTATCACTATGTCTTCTTTATGCCGCTTTTGCTATGTACCATAAGTTCTAGATGATTGTGTCCTCGTTATCATTGGTCTCAAGGTATTTTTTTTTAGCTTCTTCTTTGATTTTCTCATTGATCCAGTGCTCTCAGTAGTGTGTTTTCCAGTCTCCACATATTAGAGCATTTCCCTACGTGCACTGTAGAATGGCCCACGTGCACTATAGAAAATAAAATTGTGTTTGGTTTCTGGTGTTGGGTAAGAGGGAAACGGTGCCCTGTAAATGTCTATTAGACACACTTGGTCTAATACTTTAAGGTAATTGTGTCCCTATTTACTTCTGTACTTGATCTGTCCGTTGGTGAGAATGGGATGTTGAAATCTCCAGCCACCCATGTATTTTCTCCAATGTCTGTTTTCAGAGTTGATAATAATTGCCTAATGTATTTTGGTGCTCATTCACATGGTGACTATATATTGATGAACGTTATGTTCTCCTGATGCATTGTTCCCTTAATCATTACACAGTGCCCTGCTCTGTCTCTTATCACCTTTTTAAGCTGGGATTCTATTTTATTTGATATAAGTACAGGTGTCCTTGCCTTCCTTTGGGGCCCATATGCTTGTAGGATTGTTTTCCAATCCATTGCATTCAGTCCGTGAGTGTCCTTGGAATGTAGGTGTGTTCCTTATATACAGCAGAAGGTTGGATTCTGTTTCCTAATTCAACTAGATACTCAGAGTCTTTTGATTGGTGATTTCAGTCCATTTACATTTAGAGTGACTATTGCTATATGAAAGTCTGTCACTACCATTTTGTCCATGATTTTGGGAAGTTTCCTTCCACATATATATATATATATGTATATATATGTACTTTTTTTTCCAATTCCCTTCTCTCATTTCCCCTTCTGATATACCTAATATTCTTATATTTCCTGCGTCATAGAGCCAGATAATTTTCAATATGTTTTTGTACTTCTGTTAATTTTGTTTCTCTATTTCTTTAAGTGTTCTTTCTCCATTTGCATCTTTGAGGTCATTAATTCACTCTTCCATAGCTTTCTCCAAGAATTTTTCATTTCCTCTATTAATCTTTTTTACATCCTACAATTCCATTATTTTCTTATTTAACATTACAGTTTCTATCTTTTGCTCATTATGTTTGTTTCTCATAACATCAGTTGCTTTTCTGAGGGTTATTTTATATATATGTATATATATACATATATGTATATATGTTTTTCTGTGTTTTCTTTGGATTGTTCCATTGCTCAGGATTTCTTCATCATAGTGATTTGGAGTCCTATATTTGATAGGAAGAACTCTTTGATGTCTCTGTGGTTGACTTCTGGAGAGTTGTTCTCTCTGTGGTGTATTATTCCCTGAGGACCTATGTTGCCATTTGTATTTTTCTTCCTCCCCATTATTTGCCTCTGGGCTACACTGCTGTAGTTTGGGCTTCTCCAGGATGTGCTCCCACCCCCGGCCCACACACTCTATTCCGTGCAATGACCAGATGATTACTGTTATGCAGTGGGTGCAGTGGCTGGGGCCTTGCATAAGTCTGGCATGGTTCAGGGTCTGCCCCGATACTATTCTGGGCAGGCACACTGCCTCACCTGGGTGGGTGATTTTTAGATGTTGAACCATCCATGCAGATGTATTTTTCAATTAGGTTTGCTAAGATTTGTTGAGGGTGTTTCCATCGACGTTCACCAGGTTTTTGATCTGTAATGTTACTTAATTTTTGTGTGTGTGTGATATCCTTGTCTGATTTTTTTGTGTCAGAATAATGTAGCCCTCAGAAATTTGTTTGGATTAATTCCCTCTTCTGCAATATTTTTGAAGAGTTTGAGAAGGAGCAGTATTAGTTATCTTTCAAGGTTTGGTTGGGCAAACTTATTAGTGAAACCATTGTTTCTGGGGTTTTGCTGTTTGTGAGAGTTTTGTTTATTATTTAAATTCTTTTGCTTGTAATCACTCTATTCAGTCTGATTCAGTCTTGGAAGGTTTTATACTTCTAAATATTTGTCTGTTTCTCCTAGTTTATCCAATTTATTGGCATAAAGATGCTTATGATAGTCTCATATGATCCTCTGTATCTCTGGGAGATTTGTTGCATTTTCTCTTTTGTTTCTGATTCTATTCATCCATTCTCTCCCCCTTTTCTTAGTGAGTTGAGCTAGAAGTTTGCTTTTTTCATTTTTCCAAGAATAAGTTTTTAATTTCATCGAATATTGGCGCTGTCTTTGGATTTCCAATTCACTTGTTTCTGTTTTAAATTTTATAATTTCCCTCTTTCTAAAACCTCTTGGACTTAATTTGTTATTTTTCTAGTTCCAGTTCCTTGAGGTTAAATTATTAATTTTATTTCTTGTTTCTTATGTAAGTCTTAAATAAGTGCACATTGTTAATGCGCTTCCCTCTTAGTGTTGCTTTTGCTGAATCCCAGAGGTTCTACTCTCTGGTTTCTTCCTTTTCACTTGTCTCTAGGTACTTTTTAGTTTCTTTTTTGATTGTCTCATTAGCCCAATAGTCTTTCAGTAGCATGTTTTTCAGTCTCCCCACATTTGAGACTTCTCCATCTTTCTTTTCGCGGTTGACTTCTGGTTTGATAGCATGATTTCCACAAAGATAACTAATATGATTTCAATGTTCATGGATTTACTACCACTTTGTTTTGTGACCCAACATTTGGCCTATCTTCTAAAATGTTCCATGGGCACTTGAGAAGAGTGTGTTCTCAGCTTTCTGGGTGTGCAGTGCCCTATGGTCTTTATTAAGCTCATCTATTCTAAATCCTCATTTAAGACTGCTGTTTGCAGCCTGGTACTGGTATAAAGACAGACACACAGACCAATGGAACCGTATAGAAAGCACAGAAGTGAAGCCACACAACTATGGACAACTGATCTTTGACAAAGGAGCAAAGAATCTGCAATGGGACAAAGATAGCTTATTCAATAA
>JAGFMF010012208.1:0-35310 GCA_019455555.1 Galemys pyrenaicus
GCACATGGCCGGTGGGCAGGCAGAGCCCTCGGGAGAAGGCACAGCACCCGACAGGGCTGCCTCAGGACACCCAGCCGCTGAGCACTCAGGTGGACAAGAGGCTGGGAGGATCCATCTGCTGTTGAGGCAGAAGAAAGGACCCTTCAGGGCACAGGTGCCCCAGAGCAGGATGCTTGGTATTCCCAGCCTCTGGGCAGCTGTGTGGTAGAAGCAGCTCGGTGTGTGCGCATCCCAGTGCTGCTTTCCACTCCACCCAGAATCCTTCCTGGGTGCCAGGGTGTGCTCCCATGCTGGCACACAGGGACGGAGAGGAAGCACCGCCAGCCTGTGCACCGCAGCTGCAGTCTGAGGTCTGGGCAGAGTCGGCACCCGGGCAGGCACGAGGCTGAGGACAAAATGCCTCCTTCCTGGGCAACAGCAGGGCGCAGGCAGGGGCCTGGCGAGCAGGGAGCCAGCAGAGGCGTGGTAGCTGGGAGGCAAGGACACTGCTGGGCAGAGGGAGCGGAGACCAGAGGCGGAGCGTCAGCCACCAGCACGGGAGGCAGCGGGTCCTGGAGGCAGCGCGTCCCCTCTGGTGCCTGAGAGCCAGGGCTCAGGGACACGCGGGGCTGGCCGCAGGCACACGGGGGGCGCCCACACCGACGCCCGACGCCCGTGCCCGACTCACTCCTGCGGGCAGGGTCTCCTCTGACCTGTGGGCACCAGCCAGAGCCCCCCGCAGCCTTTTCAAACTGTGTTTGTCTCTTCCGCTTTCTAGAACAAGGAGCGAAACAAGGCAAGTTGTGTTTGTGTCCGCGATGTTGTCAGCCACAGACCACGCAGACCTGCACAGAGAGGCCTCCCGGGCTGTGGGCTATTTCCACTGCCCACCCACCCGTCTCTACCTGCCTGGCTGCAGAGAGCTTGCAGAAATCAGGGTGACAGGGGCAGGGAGGAGCCCTAGGGAGGGAGTGGGGTTCCAGCTGGTAAGAGAAATGCGCCAATTCCAGGGTCTTGACTACGGAACAAGCAGCTCTGGGAGGCCTGTCTGGGGTCACACGATTCATGAGAAACGACGGACACTGGTTAAAGCCGAGAGGACTGTCTGTGGGTGGTTCTTCCCCAGCACGAGGAGAGCACTTGGAAAGCAAAACCATGTCTGGTTCCTGGTCACACCCCAGCCTCTGATGCCGCTGGGTAGCATTTCCTTGGGTTCTCCTTGTCGCCTGGGGAGGTTGGGGGAGGGACCGATCGGGTTTGTCCTTGGGGGACGCAGGGCTGAGTGTATGCAGAAGTCTTGCCTGGCATGAGCTGCGAGGGAGGCCCAGCCCAGGGGTCCCGGTGTCAGTGGCCAGCTGAGCGGGCTGGGGCCCCACCAGGTGCGGGACCCACAGAATTTGCACAGCGGGGCCACACTGTCCAGATTCGGGGAGCCCTGGGAAAGAGGCTCGCTCAGGGCCTGGCCTCTGTGCTGCTGCACGTGGCCAGGGAGGCTGGACCTGCCAGCGCCAGGCCAGTCAGCCTCTGTGATGCTCCTCCCCAGGTCCACCTTCCATGCACAGCCAAGGCCAGGCTTGTGCAAAGGGCAGCCGCAGGGAACCGTGGGGCAGGAGAGAGGTTGTTGTTCTTTGGGGAAGAGCCACCTTTACAAACCATGTGCTTTGCTTGTGCTCACAGCAGAGTCTGTCCTCACAGGACAGGGTGCTGCTTGCTCAGTTGTCCTTGAGTCCTCCCGGAAGCCTTAGCTGAGGGGCCAGAAGTCGACAGGTTCTGGGGCAACATGTCACGTGCTCGCCCGGGAAGGCCAGACAAGGAGGCAGACAGAGCTTTCTCTTCCTAGGAGTGCTGCCCCTTGGTGATTGTCCCCTGTCATTGCGAACAAGACATGGCTGCAAGGATACAGGTGAGAGACCCGCAGAGAGCCCGGACTAACCCTCAGAAGGACACGCTCACAGTTGGTGGCGGGGCAGGGTGGAGAGGACCCACGAGCTGTCGTAAACTTGCTTCGGGCTGTGTGGGGCGGAGGACGCTTCAGCTGCAGAGTTCCGAGGCTGCAGAGAGGGAGGGTGTGTGCTCTCTCCACGACACCCTTGCTGGCTCAGACCAGGGCCACCCTGGGGACAGACCAGGTCTGCAGACATGCTGGGTGGCTCACGGGCACGAGCCCCTGTTCTCCCAGGGGCTGCTTCAGTCCAGCAGTGTGCTTCAGCTGGCAGCAGATAGAGAAACAAGCCTTAAGTCACCAGCAGGATTGTTTAGACCAGGCAAAAAGGGACGAAAGCTATTTTTAGTCACGCTCCTTCACCATTCATGGACACGCAGGTGGCCCTGCAGAGGCGGCCAAGAGCGGGGCAGGAGCTGGGCCTCGTCTTCGCGGCCCTCAGAGCCGCGTGACAAGGCCCCGTTGGAGAGGGTCTCAGTAAAAGTCCTTCCCCAGGAGCGGGCGGGTCCGTGCTGGTCAGAGACACCCAGCCAGAGGGAGTCCTGATGACAGGCCCGGGGACGGCCGAGTGTGCAGTGTGAGCAAGAGGGAAGCACACTGCAGAATCTTTTTAATGCATCAGAATTTTATTTGATATTATTTTGCCCTTTTTCCTTTATTGGGCGCCACCGGCCTTCCACATCGAGTGTTAAAAAGCAAGGCGGCCAAGAGGTATCAGACACAGCAGGCTTTACCGAAAGTCCGTGAGGTGACGGCTTTCTGCAGGCCGAGAATGGCGCCCCAAAATGGGAGCTCGGGTCCTTACAGGGTTAGGCCACGGCTGGAGTTTGTTGTGTACGTGAGAGGGTCTCTTCAGCCAGAAGGGGTCTGCGGGGCTGTTGACGCAGGGCCGGGTCTGCTGGAGTCTGCCGCTGTTGTCAGCCTTCGCTCTGCTTCAGCTTATGTCAGGGGCCACGGCGCCTGCTTGTGCGGGGTTAGAGGGGCCTGTTTGTGCTCTTGTCGTCATGTGACTGAGGAGTGCAGGCTCACGCCTCTTCAGACGTGTGTGCTCACACCACACCCGCCAGCGAAGCACCCACGGCCCCACCCCAGTGCATTCTCCACCCCCCTGTGCCCCCTAAATCTCACCCTCCCCTTACAGTACCTCCGTTCTCCAGGGGAGAATTCTGTTGGTTCTGCTTTACCTTTGTTGCTGCTTTGTCTAATTTCTTAATATTCCACATAGAGAACGACCATCCATTATCTGGACTTCCCTTCTGACTTACTGCGCTTAGCAAAACCCCTCTACTTCCATCCATGTGACCACAAGTGGAAAATCTTCATTTTTCCTTAAAGCCAAGTATTATCCTTTCGTGTGTGTGTGCGTGTGCGTGTGTGTGTGTGCGTGTGTGTGTGCGTGTGCGTGTGTGTGTGTGTGTGTACATCAGTCTTCATCCTCATCTGTACCCAGGCACTTAGGTTGCCTACCCGACTCGGCTCTCTTAGATAATGCTGCGGTGAATCCAGGACAGCAGAGATGTCTCCAAATTAGTGTATTTTGCATTCTTCAAGTAGATTTCGCGGAGTGAATTTGCCGGGTCCTGAGGTAGAAGTAGTTTTGCGTTTTTGAGAAGTGTCTGCCTTGCTTCCTCGAGGTCTGCACCCGTTCTATTCCCACCAACAGTTACGAGCTCCTCTTTCTGCACCTCGTGGTGACACGGCTGTGCCTGGTCTTTTTCAGGAGCTCCATCCTCACAGGGTGAGACCATAGCTCTTTGTGGCCTTGATTTGCGTTTCCCTGAAGATCAGGGACGTTGAGCGTTTTCCTGTGCCTTGGGCTTCTGTGTGTCTCCTTTGAATTCTTTGTGGATCTTGCTACATTGATGCTTAATTAATAAATGTTTTCTCCCATGCATCCGTGTCTTTCTCATTTTAATGATCGTCGTGTTCACTTTGAAGAAGGTTTTTCGGTTGATGAAGTCCCGCTTTTAAATTTCCTTAGTCTGCCTTTGCTGTTGCAGTTAAGTCCGCAAAGCTATCCCTGCCGCCAGTGCATGAGCTGCTTTGTCTGTGTTCCTCTCTTCAGAGCGTACATCAGAATTATCTGAGTTAGTGTTGGGTACCGTGTGAGGGAGTGTTCTGGACTCATCCTTCTGCCTGTGGCTGTCTGGTGTTCCCAAACCCTCTGTAGAAGACATCTTCCTTTCTCCATTATAAATTCTCTGTCACAAACGAAATGCCCTATGAGTAGGCGTTTGCTTCTGGGCCCTCAGCTGTGCTCCACCGGGCTCTGTGGACACGTGTCCCTGTGCTCTGGGGCCCAGAGAAGCCAAAACGCACCTTGAGAGGAGGAGGAAGCCCTGGGGCGGGGGTCACTTCCTAGGACGTGCGCAACCTCTTGTGGCCCCAGAGCCACTGTGTTCAGACCTGCGAGGCCCAGAGAATGACGCACCCCAGGGCCGCTCCTGTTCTATAGTTTCCTCTTCTCACTGGCCCCATTGGGCCTGCCACCTGCCACCTACCAGGGTGCGCCCCCCAAGGCAGCCCCTCCTCGTCTGCTTCCTGCTCCTCTCAGGTCCCCCAAGGCCACCGCCTGCCTCCCCTTCGGGCCCTCTCCTTGGTCACCACAGCTCCTCCAGCAGCTGAATTTGTCCTCCAAATTCTCTTGCAGGACGACAAATTGTTCCAAATTCCAAAACAATCCCCGACACCTGATGCCACCCATAAGCCCCCAGCACAGACCCCTGCCCCAGAGAAGAGTGTGCAGTCTGACCTCATGGACACTGGGGAAAGTGGTCAGGAGACTCGGGGAACTGGAGGGTACACCACCCCCGCCGGCGGCAGCGATGCTCGGAGGTTCCTCACAGGCACTTCTGCTTTCAGGGCAAATTGAATTCCTTGTGCAACTTTGTTGAAATCTACCACCGGGTACTCTGGGACCAGGTAGGTGGGACTTGGCCCCTGTGGGTTGGGAGACTTCCTCTTCTGCCCTGGACAGCTGCCCTCTGAGGCTGAGCATCTCCCAAGAGGAATGACGAGATGTGGGCACCTGGTGCTCAGGAGGTGCCAGTGGTTTCTGGGTGTGGAGCCTTGGCTTTCCCTCCATTGTCACCTCAGGACTGGCAGGGAATTAATCAGCCCTCCCAGCTGGCCAGGAAGGCAGGGGGAGCAGGCCAGCCACAGCCTCCGTGTCCATTGCCCACCCCACCCCCACCCCCGGCAGCCGCTGCTCCCCCTCCCTGCTCAGACTCTGCTGCGCTGAGTGGAGCTTCTCGGCTGTGCCCACCAAAGTGTCTGGCTAGCACTGCCGAGTGCACTGGGCGTGACGGCCACACAGGGTAAGCCGGGTAAGGACACGGTGCCCCGGGCGGACATTGTTGACTCCCGTGAGGGCTCGGGCGGCCCGTGCTTCAGAACCAGCGCTCTCCTGCCCTCACGTCCCTGGGCCCCTCCGCACCCACCCCCTTTGCTCCAGGCAAAGCTTTCCTGAGCAGCCGTCCTGGGTGAGCAGGAGCTCGTAGCTTCTGAACAGCATCGCCGCACTTGTCAGGACCATCATCTCCATGACGTAAGGGCACGGCCGGGGCGGGTACTTAGAGAAAAGCAAGTCCCGTGGCGGTGCCAATCCATTCTGACAGAAGAATCCGGAACACAGTGCGACGAAGAGAGTACGGGGTAATGGCAGAGATGGCGACACCCCGTGGTCCAAGGCCTGGTCCCGCCCTGTCCCCAGGTGATTCAGTTTGGGCGGAGAAAATCAAGTAAGCACCATCCATACTGTTTTCTGTGGCCTGTGCTCGGCTCCTTTTTCTATCTACCGCTGCTGAAAAGCCGTGCCAGCTGCTGAGACACATCTCGCTCGGCCGAGTGTTTCTGCCAGAGGACACACAGCCCTCCTCCAGGAAGGCCCCACTCCCGGTAACGGGCCTCCGTGGCTCTGGGCAGGCTGCCTAGCGGGCGCTCCCAGCCACCAGCGATGTGAGTAGCACGGGGACGATGCGTGGGCTGTGGGAGTGACCACACGGGGCAGCCCTGAGAACATGGCAGCAGACGTGACACCTGGAGAAGGGTGAGCCTCACACTCGGGAGGAGAGGCCTGTCCTGTGGGGCAAGAAGAGCCCAGAGGCCCCTACGGCAGTAACATCCTGCCCATAGCTCCATGTACGTGCACGGCTGTCACTGCCGGGCTGCCCCACTGCACGCCGTGACTCAGCTCTTTTATGTCACTACTTGCATTCTGAAATGTGCACTTCCCAAGACAGCTGCGTGAAGAGGACGGCCCAAGACGTGGACTTGACTCTCCTGTCTCCTGAGTCTGCGGCTCTCTCCGTGGTGCACCCTACGCTCGGGTGAGGTCCTAAACATGAGTCCTGCCTTCAGCAACACTCCTCCCGAGGTCCTGGGCAATGCTGGGGTGTCCGCAGCAACGAGGCCTCTTCCATGCTCCCCAAGCCTCCAGCCCAAGGGCGGACAGACAGGAGAACACTCGATAGGACTGAGGAACTCAGTGACGTGACACGAAGGTGCCCGGAGAAGGCAGCGCAGACCCGGCACCCGAACAGAGTCTCCAAGGAGGAGCCAGGCTGGACGGAGCACAAAGGAGAAGGGCATCGCCACGGCCGCCCTGAGGGTGCAGACCCCGAGTCCACCGCAGGTCTCTGAGTCCAGCCCCGTGGCTCTCAGTGATCTCCTCTCTGTCCTCTTCCCGCAGGGGCAGCACGACGGCTTGGACACATCCGGCAGCCCAGACCTCTGCCTTCAGCCCAACCTGGAGTGTTTTCGTGTCAACACCTCCTGCGCCTGGTGCGAAACGCCCCCCTCCATAGACTCCCAGCCCGAGTCCAGTATGCTGCCCCTGACTGCTGCCCCTGACCAGGAGCTCTGCGAAGCCCCGTTGCCACTCCCATCCCCGTAGCCCAATGGTAAAACGTATTTTTGTTGAGACGTTTGTGTGCTGAATTGGAGCTATGACTTGGGACTCGTTGTCAAAGGCAGTAGGATCGTCCCCGCCCGGCAGGACCGTCGGTTCCCTGGCGAGCCCGCTCTGCTCTATGGGACTAGCCGCCCTGCCCCTGCCAGCACAGAGCGCCCTGGTGTCCTGCGCTGTGCGCGTGTGTGAGCTTCCCTCCCGCAGCCCGGTCTCCGTCTGTCACGAAAGGCTGGAGCACGCTGTGTTTTAGCTGAACTCTGCTCTATAGAAGAATCCTGAAATACCATTGGAAGGGGAATACTATCCTCTGTCACTCCTCTCAGAATGTTAACATCTAGGGCAAGATATTTAATATGTCCTGTGTTTTAGTTTCCTCAGTGAAAATATGAGGATAATGGTGTCTGCTATCCTGGGTATCACAGGTTATGGGAAGGGTTGTGTCATGCGCCACACAGGACCAGGGACCTGGTGAAGATTAGGGGCTCCTTAGCCACTGTCTTCCTTCTGAGCTGCCAGGCGATGATAGGAAGGTGAATTCAGAGACTTCAGGAAGAACTGCTGAGTCTGGGAGAGTCAGACAGGAGATCTTGCCTGGGCACTTTAGTTCTTCTCACTCAGACATGGGATTGGCCCACTTGAGCATTTGCTCTAAGGAGGCTGCTGACCAAACTTGGCTTTCCATCCCAGGCCCACCATCCACACAGCATCCTGCCACCACCAGACCAGGCCTGGCCTTTCTGCCTCTGGCAGAATGTCATTCCTTTTTCATGATATAAAGGAAACTGTGGGCTCACCTTCCCACACTTTCAAATATGTCCCTCTCCCGACAGAGCCAGATCACCTGTTTTCACATCCCTGCCCTTGACGTCTGTGCAGACAAGATCAAGTTTCCATCCATACTGTGTGCTTGAGGACTAGCTAGACACTATTTGCATTTCAAAATTCCAGACATGAGGCGAAAGCACCACCTGAGCTTCAGTGTCTAAGAGAAGAGCTGACCTGGCTTTTATGAGCACATACCTGATCAGAGAACTGGGGGTCAAGAAGAGTCAGGTGAACATAACCACAGAGAACAAATACAGCTCTTAAGCTGAACCTAAAAAAAAGGACATGTGTGAACTATCTGACAAAGAATTCAGATCAGTGCACTATACACATGTAGCAAACTACAAGAACATATATTGACCAAAAAATTGGGAAAATTGCATGAACAAAACAACCAACGAACCTCCAGAGAAAACTTGAACAAGTGAAAGAAAACATCTGTTCTGAATAAAAGAGCACAATATTTACAAAGAACACGTAAGACTCAAGAAAAACAAAGTAAACAATTCAGTCAAAAAATTAGCTGAAGAACTTAAAAGACATTTCTCCAAAGAGGAGATGCAAATGACCAATAGGCACATGAGGAAATGTTCAACATCCCTCATAATCAGGAAATGCAAGTTAAAACCACCATGAGATGCCACCTGACACTAGTAATAATGGCACTTATAGAAAAAACTAGCAACTAAAAATGTTGGTGAGGATGTGGTGAGAAAGGAACTCTCCTACACTGCTGATGGGAATGCAAATTGGTCCAGCCTCTATGGAAAGCTGTGTGGAGGTTCCTCGGTCTACTAAAAATGGAGCTACCACATGACCCAGCAACCCCATTCTTAGGGGGTTGTCTGACCCAAAGGACACAAAAACATTAATCAAAAGAATACATGCACCCCCATGTTTATCATGGCATTATTTATAACAGGTAAGACATGGAATCAACCCAAATGTCCCAAAATATATGACTAGATCAAGAAGCGGTGGCACATATACACAATGGAACATTATTCAGCAATCAGAAAGATGAACTAGAGCCTTTTGCAGAAACATGGATGGATGTTTATGCTCAGTGATTATGAGCAGTGATTATGCTCAGTGAAATAAGTCAGAAGGAAAAAGAAAAATATCAGATGGTTTCACTTACAGGAGGATTATAGTGGAAAAGAATAAAAGGAAAAATAATAATAAAAAGACAAAACCACAACAAATAAACATACAATCACAAATCAGAGTCATCTGCGGGGGAGAGGGAGGGCTCGTGATCAAGGCCTGGCGGGAAGAGCACAAGGGACTACGGTGATGGTGCAGGGTGAACTGGTGGTGGGAACTCCAGGGACTACACCTAGAAAAGAAAACAAGCAGTGTAAGAAAATAAATAAGTAAATAAATAGATAAATAAAAATGGTGCATCTCTCTAAAAAAAAATCAAATCACCCCCAAAACAAAAGCCTCAAACCAGATGGCTTTACAAATGAGTTCTTCCAAATGTTCAAAGATGAATCAGTGATTGACCAGTTACGAGACCAATATTACACTAGTATAAAGACAACGCACACAAAAAAGAGAACTATAGGGCAATAGCCCTAATGAAAACAGGTGCAAAAATACTCAATAAAATTTCTACAAACCAAATCCAACATGCATCAAAAGGATAATACACCATGATCAGTAGGATTTATTTCAGGAACACAAGCATGGTTCCATATCCAAAGATCAATTCATGTAATCCGTCACATCAACAACAACAACAAAAATCATACAATCATACAATCATACCAGTAGATGCTAAGAAATCATTTGGTAAAGTTCATTTATGATGAAGACCCTCGATATTTTTGGGATAGAAGAAAACCACCTTAACCTAATATAAGGCATATATGAAAAGCTGGCCAATAACAACATTTTCAATGGTGATAAACTGAAAGTGGACCCTTTAGATCTGGAACAAGACAAGGGTGTCCTGTCGCACCACTGCTTTTCAGTATAACACTGGAAGTCCCAGCTACAGCAATCAGGCAAGCGCAAGACATAGAAGGAACCCGAACAGGGAAAGAAGTAAAACTATCACTATTTGCAGATGATAAGATAATATATGCAGAGAGCCCTACAAAAAAAAAAAAGATAAAAAACTAGAACACTAAATTTTTTCAGGAAAGCAGCAGGTTTCAAAACACATAAAAATTAGTAGACCACTTATGCAAACAATCAGTTTGAAGAAGAAGAAATGAAGAAGACAATCCCATTCACAATTGTGTCCAAAACAATCAAATACCTGGGAATAAACCTAACAAAGGAGGTGAAATCTTCTCAAAGAAATCTAGAAATCAATGTGAAAAGAAAGAGTAATAAACACAAAGAAATGGGAAGACATTCCCTACTCATGGATCAGAAGAATTAACGTTTTCAAACAGCCATCCTATGCAAAGCAATTTACAGATTCAATGCAATTCCAACAAAAATCTCAATGGTATTTTTCAAATAAAGATCTCAATGACATTTTTCAAAGATATAGAACAAATATTGCTGAAAATAAACCTGTTCACATGGAACCACACAAAACCTAGAATAGTCAAAGCTCCTTGCATAAGAAGGGGAAGAATGGAGTTAATCCACTCAGAATCCAAACTGTACTACAAAGACATAATAATTAAAATGGCATGGTACTGGAACAGAAACAGACAAAGAGACCAATGGAACTGAATTTAGCAAATCTGTCCCTTTCAAGGGAAGCCCTCTCTTTTCTGCTTATGTCTGTGCAAGTGTCCTTCTCCTTCACTCCCTTTCATGATAAACCCGTTCTTTTGGATCCTCAAAGAAAAGAAAGAAAACCTAGAAATAAAGCCACATACATGGTCAATTTAATCTATCTCAAAAAGAGCAAAGAACGTGCACTGGAACAAGGAAAATCTCTTCAATAAACAATGCTGGGGAAACTGGAAAAAGAATGAAACTAGATTACTACCTCACACCATACACAAATGTCAACTCAAAATGGATAAAAGCCTGGAATGTAAACCTGAACCATATAATACCGAGCAGAAAACAGGCACAACAGTCCATGACATTTATCTCCAAAACATCTTTGAGGAGTCATCCCCAGAAGGAAAGACAATGAAGGAAAAGCTAACCAGCTGGGACAACATCCAACTCAGAAGCTTCTGTACAGCGAATGGGACAATAGCCAAAGCAAAGGCACAAACCTTGACAGGTGGGCCAAGAAGACACCTTGTGCCTAGGACGTAGGCCTTGTGATATAACTTAACAGCAGCTGGTGCTGGTGGGTACAGGGGTGGGGGTGGAGAGCACCCTGACCCTGCAGAACCTCTTTGTGGGAGAGTTTCAATGCCCTGTTGAGGGAAGTGGATACTGTGCCCAGGCCAAGGTTCCAGCGAGTAACCACACAGCTATGCTGGTTGGACTGGTCCAGCCTGGATCTCTGATGTGGTGGGCTGTTTCCTGCCGTTTCCATGGGAGTGTGTCAGGGAGGTACTGATATTCCCGGGAGTTGTGTCTCTGAGCAGAGTGCTCCCATAGGACTCCTGTGAAAACAAGAGGTGACAATGGGGAGATGGGTTTGCTGGATACTCTGAACGGGGAGGAACAGGAGGCATAAGCTGCCAGTTTACACCAGGGCAGACACATAGGCACGACTCCTTACTGTGTTCCCATCATCATCCCCGAGGTCTTTCAGGACCTCCGGCTGGACAGGTGAGCTGTTCCAAGCCATGTGGTATTCCTGGCCACCATCTAGCGTGCCGATATTCTGTCCCCCCATCTCACACCACGATTCCTGCCCCCTGCCCCTCTGGCCTTAGCGTTGCAGAGAGTCCCACAGTCACCAATGGCACGTGCTCTGGGCTCCCAGGAGTGTCCATGCCTGCCCTGGTCCCAGGAGTGCTCTCACCCCTGCCCAGCCTGGCCCGTGGGACCTCCGTCTGCTCTCAGCAGGACTCGCGAGTAGCCACGGAGGATGACCGGCTTGCCGGCTTGTCGAGGGCAGCGAAGGGAGTATGGCTCACCTAGACTCTTTCTCTCACTTGGATTCTTTCTTGCTGGCCTTCTAGACAGTTCCAGGCTGAGCCCGGAGTTCTGGCCCTCCTCCCCATCTCCTCTCAGCCTCTGCCTAGGCTCACACAGAAACGGCCAGCACAGGCCCTGTCTGCTCTTCTTCACCTCGCTGGTGATCACATAAGCTTCCCGTGCACACGGAACTTCCTTCAGGGGCATCCGACCTCAGGCCAGCAGGAGACCAGGGGCACGCCCAGCGCTAGCCTCCTCGTCTGCTCACCGCCTCTGCTTATGCGCTAGGGAAATGACAGCACGGGGCTCCTTGGGGCGTAGTGGTTAAGTCTCAGCACTGTCATCCGGATGGCGTGAACATGAACCCCGGCCAGGGAGATAACCCACATATGGTGCGGCGGGTCTTTTCTGTCTCCGCTGCAGCTCCCCCAGCAGGGTATTTCAGTCCATCTGCCTTTCTGCTCCCCGCTCTGTCGCTGGTGAATCCTCTCAAGTGATCTATACCCTAGGTCTTATCTGCATAAATAACAAAAATAAATCTAAAAAAATAGAAAATAAATTATGATAAATAGATATGTAGGTGTGTATAAATATATATATATATATAAATTCATGAACTCATAAACCCTATCAAATATTTTCTCTTAAACCTTCTCCGAGGGTCCATCAGGATGTGGCAGCAGATGGTGTCTCAGAGGTGGGCACTGGGTGCTGGGACTTCAGGAGAAGACACATTCCGGCAGGGTTAAGTTCCTGATCTCTAGCTCCCTGGGGGAGACTTGATAGAGGCCCCTCGGGGAGCAAAGTGCAGACCGTGCTCGGTCCCATAACTCAAACGCCAAGGTGTCCTGATGGAGAAGTGCAGAGGTTGTGTTGCTTCTGCATCTCCTCGCCAGGTCCCTGGACTACAGAACCTAGTGGCCTCTGAGGGCTCAGTCCACGCCCCTCTGCCCCAGGGAGAATGTCCCCTCCCTACTCAGGCTCCTACATTGCGTGTCCTCGGCAGCGTGGACAGTGGCTGTCGTTTCCTGCAGCAGGAAGAACTCATGCTCCAGACTCCTGTCCCCAGCTGGCTCCACCGACGTGCACGTCTCTCCTTATGGGACTGCTTTGTCCCCCTCTCGGTCCTGATTTGCTCAATTCAGGCTGAGGACACAGCGATGTTGAGATTATTTTATTTCTATGAGAATTAATGGTTTTCTTCATTCCCGGTCTGTGCCTAGGTGACCCCTACACTGGCCTCAGAGCTGGCTAAGGACAGGACTCTGACACAACCCTATCAACCTGTGGTTTCCACTCCGAGCTCGTCACTGCGTGCCTGAGGCCTGGCACACAGTCTTCAAATGCTTCATGCCGCCAACCGGAGCTGAAGCTGGGATAAGATACTGACTTTGTTGACCGCAGAAGAAGATGATGGTGCTGGTCCTGGAAAAGCGCCCATCACGGCAGGACGCCTGCACTTTCGCTCAGTCCTCTCCCCAAGGTGAGTCACTCACCTGAGCGAGCAGCGAGGTGCGCGCTGTGCACTCCCGCAAGCCATGGGCCCGCCTGCTCCCGTGTCTCTCTGCACAGGCTCGTCCCCCCAGCCCGGCCCTCTCCCCTCTGCAGTGCGTGGACTTCAGAGAAACCGGATTCCTCTCACGAAGCTCTGGCCTTTCATCGCCTGGATGCTCACTGGAGCATATGCGCCCCTAGGTGGAGGAGCTCCTGGGGGACATCGGGCTTCCTGGGCGGCCATCGCGAATCCTACACACACAGCGGTGTTCTCCGTGACAGAGTGATGAATGACGGCACCTCCTTCATTTCTCTTTTCTCTCGGGTTTTGTGTCATTTTCATAACGAGGCAATGGCTTATAACACAGCATGTAACCTGAGGGGGTCACACCTACTCGTGCTTCGTGGCGACTTGGTCCTCTGGGAAATTTAGTTTGACCCGAACCTGGGTCTCCGCTGCCCTTGGGCTCCCCTGGGAGTCACGCCTTCATTTGATCACGGCTGTTTTGAGCACCACTGTGTCACCCACACCCAGCCGGGCACTGCCGCCACAGCGTTGGCCAAGAGAAGAGATCTTCCTGCAGCAGTAGCCACGCCCTGGGTCATGTCAGCCCCCCAGGCCTGGCGTGCGCTCAACTGTCACAGCAAGAGGTCATTTCCCTCCTGATACTCCGCACCAAAGCTTTCTCCCCGGTGGGTCCCTGTGATAGGCAGTAGGCAGGCCTGGGCTGCTGGCCCCCTGCACCGGGGAGGACCCCCCATTTCCCCAGTAGAAGTAATGCTGGTCCGAGATCAGTCTCTGTCTCATACAAACTTGTGGATTTGTGAGGGCTGTTTCTGGAAGGTGAGTTGCAGCATGTCAGGTCCAGCCAGCAGTGGGGAGGGAGCCTTCCATGCGCCCCTTGAATGGGATGTCATGAATGAAGGTGTACCTGTGCCTGCTAGATGCCACAGTGTACAGAGCCCTCACCCACTGGAACTGTCCCTGCAAGAAGTAAAGTGGATGGCTCCCCTTCATCCAAGGCCCTTAGCTGGTGGCCAGGGCCTGGCACAGCTCATCTGCTCCACTGGGCCTGGCAGAACTCACCTGTCCAGCTGGAGGTCCTAAAAGACCTTGGGGATGATGATGGGACCACATCAAGATTCCTGCCAGTCTCCCTAGGGAGCTGAGGCTGTTTAACCCCTTGTGGGTCTAGCTAACTGGAGCCACCACATTCCACTCACCTATCCTGCTTGCAGGGACGAGCCAGCAGCAAGAACAGTGGGCAGTCCGGTCATCTGCGGGGTGCCTGCACGAGCCCCTGGCATGGAGCGCCCCAGTGTCACACACCACGCCACCAGGTGCAGGGTAGCAGGAAGACTGTCCACCATGGGTCCCGCTCCCCAAAATGCCAAGTCCACTCGGAGCCCCAGTGTCAGTTTAACTGCCGAAGTCCAGACGGTCCCAGGTTCCCATCAACCCCTGTGGCGTAACGGCCTAAGCCCTGTCACGGGTCCAACAGGAACACCCCGGCTGGGCTCCTGCCCATCAGCGCTCTCCTTTCCTCCTCAGATTGAGGCAGGTGACCAGGCTAGGTCTGACCCTGGACTAGCCCCCACTCATGCTGGGTTTTCTGTGGGGCTTGCGATGGTCTCTGGCTGTGCCCCTTCTGCTGTGAGAGGCACCACTGACTGGCCCACCGTCCCCTTGGCTGTGGCTGCTGTGACCTGCTGATGAAGCTGCTGCCCTCAGCCTTGGTGACCGTCACAGAGTCCTGTTTACAAGGGATCTCCTGACTGTGGGATCCCCGTGTCTCTTGCTGTGAAAGCTGCAGGTAGGGCCTGACCCACCCCTGGATTGGGGGTGCCTCTGGGCCAACAATGCGGAGGCCCCCCTGTTACCAGACACCTGGGCCCAGAGGTCAGGGCTGGCCAGTCCTATGGCGTCTGTGTTGACTGAGCCTGGTCTCCTGTGTAGGTGCTGAGAGACCAACTCAGCATGTGGAACTGGTGAATCATGAGTGTTTATCAGCTGGGGCAGTGAGCACAGGGGACGTAAGGAGAGTGCTCTGCTCTTTCTGGACGACTGAGAGGCCCTCATCGGGGTGAGTGGTCAGCTGTCCTGACCCTCAACCCGGGCTGTGATGGGGTGGGTTTTCTGCTGCGGCCTCCATTGGAGGGTACAAGGGTGTCTGCCATTGCTAGGCTCCTTCAGGGAGGGTGGGGACCCTGAGCAGACCCCAAGGGTTGTACATAAACAAGCAGGCCACGCCTGCTGCCATCCTGCACAGGGAGGAGCAAGAGGGGACAGCCCAGACCAGCAAGGAGAGCCACACCGCTGAGGCCGTCCTGCTGCGTCCCCCTCAGCAACAACAGGACATTTTAAGATTTCCCGCTGGACAGAGGTTTGACCGGATGCTTCTGAGTGCCCTGAGTGCAGGGGACTGGCCAGTCCAGAAACAGCGTCCTTTCCGCCCAGAGCAGGTCAGCGGTGAAGGCCTCAGAGGAAGAGCCCATGGAGCTGGTGAGGACCCAGAACCAGCTGGCGGTGCCCACCGAGGAGTCTGAGCTGATGCGGGAGCTGGAGCTCAGCGATGGCTTCCCCTCCGTGGAGATCAGCCCCAGATGCCCCAGGTGAGAGACGCCCTCGCACAGCTGGCTTGGCTCAGACAGACTCTGCGACTCGAACTCCATTCGGGGGACCTCTTGGATGACTGGGAGTTCCCCTGGGAGCCAGGGAGGCGAGGGCCTGGGTTGGGACTGACACACCTCCAGCGCCTGCTGGAGGTCACTAGAGAGCTGTTCTAAACCAGTGCAGAGCGGGGAATCTGGACGTCCAGTTTGACCACCCAGAATGCTCCACAGGTCCGCTACCCTGAACACCCGTGGGCTGTTGGAGACAAGGGCTGTCGTTCAGATGGGACCTGGACATAGGCTCCTCAAGCTTGGAACTAGAACTGGGCTACCCCACCCTGTTCCTTGTGGGCAGTAGAAGATACACCTGCCAGTGGGGTGGGGGCATTGGGCAGCAAGGAGGAGGTTCCATTCTGTGAGAGGGTATGGATCAGCTGTGCTTGCAGGGGTCCTTAGGTCTCCTTCCCCAATGGGCACCTGAAGGACCCCACCCCACCCCTGCTGAGTCAGCCCTTTCCTCCAGGGCATGGAAGATCCAGCAACGCAAGATGTAAACTGAGACCCTAGCTGGTGATGGCTGGCTGCGGCATCTGCAAGAGCCCTCTGACCTGAAGGTGGCGCTGGATCCACTCTGGAGTGTCTTCTGGTCAACAGTGTGACTGCACAGGAGCAGGGTGGGGGCAGGAAAGCCAAGGAAGGACAGGCCATAGGAGCCCAGCTGGGCCCTGGCATAGAGCCGCCCACCAGCCTGCTTCTACGCTCTGGCAGGCTCTAACGGAGCCAGCCAGGGCACACACCTGCTCTGCCGCAGCTGGCCTGGCGCAGGGCACAGACTGGACTGCAGCAAGTGAGTGCGCGGTGTGAGCGCGGACTCTGGCTGGGTGTGGGCAGCTCACCACGCACGCACAGGGGTTGCCTCTGCTTCTGGGGTGTCTGGAGCCTCCTTCAGAGCATCAGGGTGCTTGGGGGGGCTAGTTTTGTGTTTCGGTTCAAAAACTTGTATTGAGCAGTGAGGGCATTTGACAGGGAGGGTGGTCTCTCCTGGCTGACCAAGGCAGAGGTCTAGGTTCCCAGAGTAGACCAGCGTGGAAACTGTGGCCTGCTGCTGTCCCAAGTGTGCATGAGTGGGGAGCTGGCCCGACTCCCCCAGAGCTTGTCTGAGGGTTCCTGTTGCCCCCTCTGCTCACCGAGGCAGTTCTGAGGGACTGGCAAGGGTGCCAGTTGGCCATGCCAGCCTGAGACCTGCATTTCATTGTTGGCGAGGACTCCAGTAGGGAGTAACGGGGGTGTGAGGCCTCGTGGCACTGTTACCATGGCTCCCTCCGTGGGAGTGTAGTGGCCTGGGGCGGCATGGACTATGGGCACCATGAGATAGGAGGTGTCCTGGACCCGGCAGCCTGCTGCCCAGCGCCCTGGAAGGGTGTGACCTAGGGCCACCCTGGAGTTGCAATGTTGGTCTGAGGCCTGAAAGGTACCAGGATTTCGGGTCAGGGAGCAAGTCCCTTGGTGCCAGAGTGCCCTTCTGTGCCCGCCTGCCACCAGAAGACAGGGAAGCCTCCTGCCTTGGCTCGGGCCAAGCCTCATCAACTCATCGCGTACTCTTTGGGTCTGAGAGTGCCAGACCCATGGTGTGATCATTGCGGACCAGGAGGCACCTCATTTTGGGACACCCAGGCATGAAAACCCTGGAAGGACCTAAGGACCCCATATAAGGACTCTGCTTCATCAAAATGTGGTTTGGGCACTGGCAGACCCCCCCACCTGAGCCGTCCTGCACACACTGGCCAAATGATGACCAAGGCTCTCTCCAGGCCTATAGGCGCGAGGTTCCCAGAGAGCAGGCCTGACACTGAAACCATGCTGCATGGCAGAGCGTGTCCCTCGCGGACCCAGAGCACTGACGCCATGGAGGCCCCAGTCTCCTGTTGCCCCACAAGTCTTGACCCAGACCTGCTCTTCCCACAGTGGCCACGCAGGCAGAGGCTGCCGGCTGGTGCCAGGGATGCCATGGCTGTTTCCTGTATGTGGAGGCAAGGAAGAGAACATAGGAATGGGGTCGCTGGGCTTCCTCTGGCCCTGGGCCCTGGGAGGGGTGGGCTGGTCAGCTCCAGTGAGGCAGGATTCTTATGCAGGGCTGTGACAATTGATAGGACAAGGAAGGTTGAGTCACAGTGGTTGCAGGAGACACAGGGCAGCATGGGGACAAGGGTGACTTTCCCTGATGGGAGTCTCAGCTAGCCCTGCCTGCTCAGGGTGCTATACACCCATTACCTGCCACTACCACCCACCATTTATGGTCCTTATCTGAGGTTTGGGCTTGACCAAAACTCAAAATGCATCCTCCTCAAGACAGAGCTGAAAACATGCAGTATCTGAGTCAGGAGCTAGCAGTGACCTAGCTCCTGCAAGACCCAAAGACTCGGGCCTGCCCGGCATCAGGGCCTACAGGGCTCGTGGACAGAATCCTCTCGATGGGCCTGACCTTGGAGGCGCCAGAGAGGCCCTGACCCAGCAGAGGCCACATGGCAGCCTTGTGTCCCAGCTATTTAGCCACAGTCTTGGGGTATCTTTTCATATAAGATGGTTCCAGGGTAACAGGAGACAACCTGGTGGGGCAGAGGGTGGGGCCAATCCCCCACTTGCAGACTTGGAGGGCCCCAGTCCTCAGCCAGAGGAGGATGGCTGGGCCCCTGCAGTCAACTCAGCTGGGGTTCCAGGAGGGGATGTTATCAAAGAGCAGGAAGGTTGGAGCAACTTCCTGGGGAACCGCCACCCTGCCTGTCCCTTCCTGTGGAGATGGGGTGGGTGGGAACCTGCATCCCACTTGTATTCTTTGGGCTCTGTGCACTCTCTAGGGTCACACATTTTCACACATGCAGAGGACCGCCCTGGGCTACTAGGCTTCTGGGGTGTGGGAAGTCAGGGGCCAGCTGGGCCCTGGCATAGATTTCCAGTTCTGCAAAGGGGCGCTAGGATTCCTAGAGTTCCCTGTTTTCTGAGTAGTGTTAGACGCCAGCCCCCGCTGTGTTCATCTCCAGCTGTGGACCTGAGCCCCACAGCTCATCCCATGGGGTGAGGGCCTTGCGGACAACCATGGGAGTGGCTGGGCGGGGAACTCACCGGATTATAACTCGAATAAGTGAGGAGAATGTGGAGGAGGGCCTAGGAGGGCGACAGAAAGTGTTCCTGCTGGTGCTGTTACGGCAGTTTCCCGGAGAAATCAGATGGCAATCAGGGAGGTGGAGAGAGATTTAATTGTCACACCAGTGGGCTCAGTGGGATCACTCCTGAAAGTCTGAGCCCTGAACAGCACAAATGGCAGGGTTTTTATGCAGTTTATATGAGGACATGTCTTAGCCCATCCGTTATAGCATAAGCACATCCATCATAGCATAAGCATTCTTTATTGTTTGGGACAGATAGTTGGGAAGGTTCAGGGCAGCCCTTTCTCAGTTTCCTCCCATGAATAAGCAGTTCACCCCACACCCTCTCTGCTTCAGCATGCAGCGGAATCTAAGCAGCAGACTCCCAGCAGCAAACTTAGCGACTTCCTGCTTCATCCCCCAGCTCTGTGGTCTGCCCTATCCTGCCTGCAGAGTGGAGGCCTGGTGCAGACATCAGCTGGACAAGCAGGGCCACTTCAAGGCACCTGGTATTTAATTCTAATTTCTCAGGTGTGCAGGGATGGGTTGTAGCATGCATGCTTTGTTGTTTTTGTTTAGTTTGCACAGATTAAATTCATGTCTGGTCTACAAGCCTCCACGGATTTTCACCATGAAGTCGTAGGGATGGCCCTCCCCTGTCCACACCCTTCCTCTTATAAGTGCTCTGCGCAGCCAGCACACCCCTCTCCTCTGTATCCCTGAGGCCCTACCCACTCCCTGGGAACCTATAACCCCAGCCAGGCCTCCAGTTAGCTTGTAGAGCCCCGTGGACTCCTAAGTGGCCTGGGGATCCCTGAAACTGCCCCAGTCCTCCTGGGAACCCCATCAACCTTCCCAGCCCCTCCTGAAACCCCCAAGTTCTTCCATACCCCTAAGTGTCCCCATTCCCCCTGGCATCCTGAATCTACCATCTGCCCTCCTGAATAATCCCTAACCCCTGCTGGGGCCCCAACCCTAAATCTCACCACGAGTCCTCCCACCCCCAGAGCTTGGGCCCTGGCCCTCAGACCTGCAAGAGGTCAAGCAGCCTCTTGACGCCATAGTGGTCTTTAAAAAAGATGTGGTCACGGAAGGTGAGGTTCACATCCTCACTGATTTCTTTTTTTTAAAAGATTTATTTATTTATGCATACAAGCACTGGGGTACAGGCCAGAGGTGTGGGGGGGTGAGAGGATTCACCACAGACAGAGCGGGGAGCAGAACAGCAGATCAAGGAAAGTACACTGCTGAGGGGAACAGCGGGCACAGCAGGAGAGGTCTGCTGTACCATGTGGGTCCCCTCCCTGGCTGGCAGCAGGGATCGAACTCGTGCTGCAGTGGTTGCGGTTTGCTTCATAGTGCGTTGCTTAACCCACTGCGCCACCAGGGAGGCCCCCTCTCTGATTTCTTTGATTTAAGATGAGAGGTCTCTTCCCAGTGCCTTCAGATGCTGTGGGTAGAACCGGAGGCATCTGAGAAACACGAGTCCACCCCTGCATCCCACCTTCCTTCCCGGCTCCTAGGTGAGGCCAGGGAGGGTGGCACGTGGCCCAGGTCTGTGTGTCCTTCAGCCCATGGTGATTCTCAGCCCACGGCCTCCTCTGAGGCCCCAGAACCTCATGGGCTTCAGGGGATACATGCACCTTCATGTCCTTCTGCGGTTGAGGATCTGAGTGTAACTTCCTTAGGGTTTTCAGGATTGAGTAAGTTCATAGAAATCACTCGCCTGGTAAGGTGGACATCAGGTGGGAAGCAGCTCTTTGCTCGCGCCATTCCTCCCCTAATGCTCTGCTACTTGGCGTTCACCGAAGGGATCAATTCTAACACGAGAGTCAAGGACAGCTGTAAAACCGCCTTGCGATCTTGTCATTGGTGTCACTCTATGTCTACCATCCGCTAACTAGAAATCTTTTGCTAGTGAGCCAAGCTTCTGACAATGGCTTGCTATATAACTATACACAAAACAAACCACCCCCCGAAATCAGTGACACTTTATCCTCTGGGGTCAGCAGACTGGCTCAGGCTTAGCTGGCGCAGCTGGGCATTTCTGCAGGTCTTGCCAGGAGTCTCGAGTTTGCTCAGGGCCTTCTGTGGCTGCTGGTTTCCTACAGCTGTGTGCTCTTGGCTACTGGTGGCGCTGGCTGCCAGCCCCCCAGGGCTTCTTTCCCTTGCTCTCAGAGGCTGGGAGATGCTGCAAAGGCTCTGAGGCTCATCTGCCTCCTTCCCTTGGCCTGAAGAAGAGGAGGGAAGCACACTCATGGAACAGACACTAGGTTCCACTCCTGATGGTAGGACTGCACACGCCTTGTGCTCACTTTTAAGTTACTTTTACTTGAGCTACTTTTATACAAGTGACTCAAGGTAGCTATGGTCTTGCATATAATTCTCCACATTAGTGAGAGGAGACCTAGCTCCTGGTTCTGTCAGGCTTCCTAAATTCACCTTGGCCTCTGCAGAGTTTTATCAGCAGAGTAGCCCTCAGCTGGCCTTAATACAGCATGGAGACCCCTCATCCTCATTCTGAGACCATGCACCACTCCTCTTTCCACCCCACCCTCCCCCGTTCCTGTTTTCTCCACGCCCCAGGACTCACCACTGTGTGTAGCGTATGTTTATATAGATATTATCATGGGGTATATCTCGTTCTACTTCCTATTACCAACATTAATTTTAGTCTTTTTCATGTTGATTTTAGTAGGTCCTAGCTCATTTTAAATGTTCTATTTAATCCTTTATAAATTGTTTGCATATAGTCCGTTTCTTCAATTTCCTGACACTGGTGGTACATTTAAGTTGTTCTCAATGCTTTGTGAACATGTAAGAATCTTCCTATGGGTCATTTATTCTGGAGTAGAATTGTGGGCAGTACCCAGCAACCATACCCAGTCACCATAATCGCCTTGCTCCCAGAAATGGCCATATGCTGGCAGCATGGGGAGAGGATCCCTGCTTGTGCGCATCTTTGCTTCTATTTGATGTCAGCCAGTGTCTCAGTGCTGTGCTGGTGGCTGCAAAGAGCAGAGGGTCTCTTCGTATTCATATTGGACATTATTCAAATCCACTTGAGATTTTCCCTTGACCTTTTGGAGCTTGGTTTCTCTTGAGAGAAACATGGGTGGCCCCAGAACTTTCCACGTGTTAGCTATCTGATTCCAAATTTAGTCATTAGATTACAAAGATCTTGTTCCATCCTGTCACCCGTTTGTCCATGGTGTCTTTTGTTGCGAATGAATTGATTTGAGGTATCATTTCATTAATTTAAAAGCACAGATCTCAAGTGTTCCAGCCAATGAGTTTTGACTGTAAGACATCCAATGATGTCTTACACTTAGGTATTCAACCTCCAATCAAGATAGATGACTGCCATCACTCTTGTGTCTACAGATGAACAAAACCTTCTGTGTTTGATGTAATAAATACATTGGTTTTCCTTCCACGGGTTGTGCTTACTATGTCTTGTTTGACAAATCTTTCCCCAAACCAGAACCCCAACTCTGTAGCCTATCTAATTTATGTCTCCGATCCTCCCAAGCTTCCTTTTTCCAGAGAATGTGAAGTAGACTTACTTTTAATTTCCTTTGTATTTTTTTCACTTGTATTTCTCTTTTTTATCATGAACTGGCTTGCCCAGCACCATCTGTCATTTGGTTGTGGAATGCCCCCCTACTATTCACCTTGCCCCACCCTTTGTCTCGGTTCCATTCCCATAGACTGGGGACTGCCTTAGGAATGAGCATGTGCCCCAGTTCTGGTCATGACAAGTGAGGGAAAGATTTGTTGGTTTGCCCCCTAAAGAGACACGCTGGATAGAACAGACTGACTTCGTTTCTTCGATCACTTGTGGTTACTAGGTGGCTGCAGCAGTGCCAGTCATCACATGTAGACATCAGCAGGCATCAAAGAAGTATCCTTCCATGTGTCTTCTTTTCCAGCAAGGCAAACCTCCCAGAATGCCACAGCCAACCTCCCTTTGAGTTTCATAGGCAAAATCTTGCCACAGGGAAGTCAGACAACCACAATTGGTTTAGATCAGCTCTGCATTATGCCTGGGGCTAGGAGGTGGTGGGCCTGGTGACTCAGAAGAATAAGACCTTTGGAAAGGAACAATCTAAGGGGCTTGTGTTGCAAAATGGAATGAGAAGTAGTTTAGGGTAAGTAACTGTAACTGCTGCATACTCTTCACATTTTTCTATTTCTTTTTCTCAATATATTGCAGACCCTCCAGCACTAATCAGACCTTAGTGGGAAGGGTCACTATTCTCATCTCTTAATTCTTAAAGGGAATGCTGTTAAAACAGTTGATCCTTAAATAGTGCTGGGGTTAGGGGTTCAAACACCCAGTAGTCAAAAACCCACAAATAACTTATGATGCCCCCAACTTGGTATGTGCAGGGAATTGACTTTAGGACCCCAGCCGACATCAAAATCTGCAATGCTCAAATCCCTCCCAGCCAGATGCACTCTCTTTGCAAATTCCCCTCAATCTGAGGCCTCAAGCAACCAACAGCGTAGCTGGTTAAATTCATAAATGCAGGTACAGAGGGACAAGTGAATCTGTTTAAGAAAGTTTGCATGTAAGAGGCTTCCCACTTATGATATATGTCTACTGTACATTTTTACTACATAACTTTCATCAGGCTCGTGGCCCTTCCTAGGTATCTTTCAAAAGAGCTTTAAAAATATCAGTAGATGTCGAATTCAATAAAATTTTCTGCATTTATTGAAATGCACCACTGAAATGGTGGTGCTCTTCCTCCTAGTTTCATGTGGTAGATCTTCAACTTTCTGATCTTGAACAATCCCTGGAATAAAGTCAGTGTGTTTTCCAGGTGCCTTTTTACTATGCCCCCTTGCACTTGGCTAATGATTTATTGAGAAGTTTTGCATTTGAATTCACAGTTGAAATTGTGATTTCAAATCACAAATATAAAGGCAGATTCCAAACAGATAAGTTTACCTACACTCCCACCAAACAACGAAATATCTTATCTTCTCCTGTTCTCTTTAAAGATCTTGCTTATATCACTTATATATATATACATCAATGTACCATATAAAACATCAATGTTAAATCATTTTGCTTTTTTCACTACACATCCTATTTATGCTTACCACAGAATATTTAAATATGCCATTTAAATAATAACAAGGCCTTCCTGGTGGCTTATCGGGTTAAGCACCGCATTATAAAGCATCCGCAATCACTTTTGTTTTAGAAGAATAAAAACCATATGATCATATCAACAGATGCAGAGAAGGTGTTTTACAAAGTTCAATATCCATTCATGATGGAGGCCCGGTGAAACCCTTGGAATAGAAGGATCATACTTCAACATGATAAAAGCTATATATGACAAACCCACAGTCAATATTATCCTCAGTGGTGAAAAACTGAAAACATTTCCTCTAAGATCAGGAATAAGACAAGGATGTCCACTCACCACTGCTATTCAATATAATACTGGAAGTCCTAGCTGGAGCAATAAGACAGGAAAAAGACATACAAGGAATCCAAATAGGGAAAGAAGAAGTAATACTATCGCTATTTGCAGCTGATATGATAATATACTTGGAAAACCCTAAAATCTACAGAAAATCTAATTAAAACAATCAACCAGTTTAGTAAAGTAGTAGGATACAAGATCAATGCACAAAAGTCAGTAGCTTTCCTATATACCAGCAACCAATCTGAAGAAGAAAATAAGAAAAATATACCTTTTACAGTTGAAGCTAAAAAAATCAAACACATGGATGGGAATAAACCTAACAGAAGAAGCAAAAGACCTATATAAAGAAAATTATAAAACGTTGTTAAAAGAAATAGAAGAAGACACGAAGAAATAGAAGGAAATCCCTTGCTCATGGACTGGAAGAATCAACATTATCAAAATGACCATCCTACCAAAGGCAATTTACAGATTCAAGATGATTCCAATAAAAATCTCAATGACCATTCTTCAAGGAAATAGATCAAATATTGATGAAATTCATATGGAGCCACAAAAATCCTTGATTAGCCAAAACTCTCCTGACTAAAAAGAAGGGGAATGGAGGTATCACACTCCCAGACTTCAAACTACAAAGCAATAATTAAAACAGCATGGTACTGGAACAAAGACAGACACACAGACCAACAGAAATGAATAGAAAGCCCAGAAGTAAAACCACACATTTATGGACACCTGATCTTTGACAAAGGAGGAAAGAATATACAGCAGAACAAGGACAGCTTATTCAGTAAATGGTACTGGGAAAACTGGACTGCCACATGCAAAAAAAAAAAAAAAAAGAAAAAGAAACTAGACCACTACCTCACACTATGTACAAAAATCAACTCAAAATGGATAAAAGAACTGAATGTAAGACCTGAAACTGTTACAGGGCAACCTTAATATAAAATGGGTTTGTCTGACTGGGATTTTACCCGCGCGCTCGAACGGTACTTATAATGCCCTAACTGCAGGCACACACAACAAAGGTTAATAAAGGGTTTTATTTACAAGGGAAGGAGAAATAGCGTAGTGAATAACACAAGGGGAAGAGAGGGATACAGATTTGTAAACATCCTACCAGTTCCTTGGAGCTGGAACCTAACGGTGCGCTGAGAGCTGACTCCCAAGGAAAAAGGACCCCCCAAGGCCCACGTGTCTGCTTTTATATTCAGCCTGGCTGCTCAACTCCCAGTAATCCGCTCTTCGATAATGACCTTATGGGATTTGTAGTCCTTGGATCTTGTAGGTCTGGAATGGGAGTCGAAATCCATAACCTATTTGTATAATCCATTCAGGAGGGTCTTTCCCCCTAACAAAACCATAACATATATAGAAGAAAACATAGGTAAAACATTACAAGACAGTAATGTCTTTAAAGATGCATTCCCCAAAGCAATAATAATGAAAGTGAAGACAAACAGCTGGTACTACATTAAAAAGCTTCTGTGGGGCAAAAGAAACATTCACCAAAACAAAGAGATACCCCACTGATGGGGGGAAAAAGCTTTGCACTCCACACAGCTGACAAGGGACTGATCACAAAGATATGCAAAGAACTCACAAGATCAAGAAAAAGTAAACAATCCAGTAAAAAAAAAAAAAAAAAAAAGGGCAGAAGAACTTAAAAGACACTTCTCCAAAGAGGAGATGCAAATGGCCAAAAGGCACATGAGAAAATGTTCAACATCCCTCATCATCAGGGAAATGCAAATTAAACCACAGTGAGAGATCACACCAGTAAGAATGGCACATATTTAAAAAAAACAAACAAACCAGCAACAACAAATGTTGGCGAGGATGTGGAGAAAAAGGAACTCTACTACACTACTCTTCGGAATGCAAACTGATCCAACCATTATGGAAAGCTGTATGGAGGTTCCTCAGTCTGCTAAAAATGGAGCTACCATGTGACCCAGCAACCCCACTCCTAGGGATCTACCCAAAGGACACAAAAACACTGAATCAAAAGAGCACCTGTAGGCCCTCCTGGTGGCGCAGTGGGTTAAGCAACGCACTATGAAGCAAACCACAGCCACTGCAGCATGAGTTCGATCCCTGCCACCGGCTGGGGAGGGGACCCACATGGCGCAGCAGACCTCTCCTGCTGTGCCCGCTGCTCCCTCAGCAGTGTGTTTCAGTCAGTCTGCCTGTTCTGCTCCCCATTCTGTCTGGTGAATTCTCTCACCTCCCTGGACTCTGGTCTGAATCCCAGCTCTTGTATGCATAAATAAACAAATCTTTAAAAAAAAAAAAGAGCACCTGTATCCATATGTTTACTGCAGCACTATTAATGATTAGTAAGACCTGGAAACAACCCAATGCCCCCAAATAGATGACTGGATCAAGAAGATGTGGTACATATACAAAATGGAATACTATTCAGTGATCAAAAAAGATAAACTAGAGTCATTTGTAGAAACATGGATGGAGCTAGGAGGGATTATGCTCAGTGAAATAAGTCAGAAGGCAAAAGAAAAATATCGGATGGTTTCACTTTAAGGAAGAATATAAACGAACCAAAAAAGGACTGAAGGAAAAGAATAGTAACAAAAAAAAATCCAAAACACAGCAAGAACAAAAAGACACAGACAAATCAGAGGCACTTTGTGTGGGGGTGGGTGGTGGTAGGGAGAGGGAATGGGATGAAGGCAGCGAGAGCACAAGAGACTGAGGTGATGGTGCACTGGTGAAATGGTGGTGGGAATTCCATGGGGATCACAATTGATGTCAAATATATAGATGAGCTGAGGGCGGGGCTTGTGAGGGCGGGTCTCAGAGGAGGGGCGGAGTCCTGGGGAGTAGGGCCCAGGAGGAAATGGGGGCGAGCAGGGGGAGTTGTTCTGGGGTGGGCGCGGGGCAAAAACCGGGGAGAGGACCAGAGTTGAACTCTGAACCACCCCGTTGCTGACTTTCCTTGGACATTCCTAAAGGAACTGGAACTTGTGGAGGTCAAGCGCGCCATGCCCGCAGAGAGTCTTCGGCAGGCGGAGCGGCGGCTTGAATGAGTGGAGCCTGAGCAGGTGCAGGAGTTTATATACAAAGAACAAAAGAAAAAATAAAACATCCTTTTATTCCTTTGATAAATTCCCAGGACTGTGATAATTGGGTCAAAAGAAATGAACATATTACGGATCTGATTCAAAGTTGTTCCCACAAAAGAGATGTGCAAGTGCCATCTGCAATATGGCGGAAGCAAACCGGCCTCACTTGTTCGAATTCAGTGTCGGGCACATGTTACTAACCGTTGACCGACATAATTTTTTAAACGTCGGACCAAGTGCGATCCCGCCTGACCCGCGTCTAGCCCAGCTCCAGCTCGCGCCCGACGCCCCCTCGCGCCCATTGTGACGACTGTCTCCAGTCGCGACCTCCAAGAGGGTGGCGGCGGGCAGAGCCCCAGGAGCCATGGCCGAGACGCAGGAGCTGCTGCTGCAGCTGCAGAAGGACAACCGTGACGGACGCCTGCGGAAGCAGGAGCTGGAGGAGCTGGTGCGCGGGCTGGAGGCCGAGAGCGACAGCCTCACCGGGCGCCTTCAGGACCTGCGCGCGCGCGAGCGCAGGTGCGCGGCTCAGCCAAGTCCTCGGGCGGGGACGCTCCCTCTCGCCGAGCGGCTGGCTCCCCCGTCGGTTACTGTCCCGCTGCGGCCCATACCTCTGCCGTCGGCCGCTGGCACCGGGTGATGTGCTGAGGCCCCACGAAGGGGAAGAGCAGTCAAGCACGCGGCTACCCTGCGTGGGCTTCCTCGGCCCCATCCCGAGCCCTCAGCTGCTCCTTCCCCCAAGGGCCGGAGGAAGCACCCGCTGCTCCCCGAGGTGCCACTGCCTCAGTTTCCCCTCTGCAGCCTGCTGCGGAGGCGAAGCCAGGCGACCCGGACGCTGAGAGGGGAGGCGCGCGAGGCGGCGCGGGAGCGTGCAGAACGCGCGCGGCTGCTGCAGGAAACCGCCCAGCGCCACAAGCAGGACCTGGTGGGGAGGGTGGCCCGGGCGGGGCAGGGCCGGCGGGCGGGGACTTGGGGAGTCCGGGACCACCCCCTGGATCCCGTCCGCAGGAGCAACACAACCGGCGCCTGCAGGAGCAGTGGGAAGAGCTGTCAAGTCAGGTTTGCTTTCTCTCTGGCTTACCTTCCCGAGTTTAGCTCTGGTCCTGGCCCCGGTTTTCGCCCCGCGCCCACCCCGCTCGCGTTTCCTCCCGGGCCCCACTCCCCGGGCCCCGCCCCTGCTCTGAGACCCGCCCTCACAAGCCCGCCCGCAGCTCTTCTACTACGGAGGGGAGCCGCAGAGTCAGCCGCACGAAGAGCAGCAAGTCCGGACCCAGCTGGCGGAGTTGCAGGTGCTGGGGCAGCAAAGGGGCAAAGGGGCGTCGTCCGGGGCTAGGGCCTGACGACCTGGGGACGTGGCCCTTAGGCCTAGGGGCAGGCGGAGCAGAGGCGGGAGTGGGGCCACGTGGATTGGGAAGCCGCAGCAGCACCCGGCCCCGAGGCTCGGCAGCGTGCGGGACGCGCCCCGTTCGTTGCTGACTTTCCTTGGACGTTCCTTAAGAAACAACTGGAACTTGTGGAGACCAAGCACGCCATGCAGGCAGAGAGTCTTCGGCAGGTATGGGCGAGCGGCGGCTTGAAGGTGGGGGATTGGCTTAGGGGATGAGTGGAGCCTGAGTAGGTGCAGGACTTTGGAGACTAGTGCCCCGTGCTCTAATCCTGGCCCTCACACCCAGGGCACGCAGCGGACCGAGGAGGCCTGGGCCAGCTTCCAGGAACAGAGAGGCGTCCTGCAGGTGCTGCCCCCCTCTGCCCTGAGAGTGACCCAAGGTTCAACCGGGCATCCACCCTTTCCCCTCCCCGAGCGCCCATGGCCTGCCTAGCACGGAGACCTGAGGGCTCACTCCCCCGCTGCAGGAGCTACAAGGGAAGGTGATGGAGGCAGCAGTTGCTCTGGATGCCTCGCGGGGCGGCCCAGAACCGTAAGAACTGAGGGCAGTTGGGGATGGCTGGGCTACTGTGGGGCCGGTGCAGATGGCCATCTCCATGCCTGCCCTGTCAGGTGCCACGCTCAGCCTCGCCGGGTGCAGGACTGCTCGGGATCACTGATGGAGGAGGTGGCCAAAGCTGACCGTGTGAGCGTGGACCAAGGCGGGCTAAGTGAGGACCCACGCACCCACGCACAACAGCACACCCACAGCCATCGGGATTGCATCTTCATTAGGGCCTGCCCCGCGCCGAGATACCCCGGACTTTCCTGCCCCTTACGGGACCAAAACCTAGGGGACCTGCCCCCTGTGGCTCCCTGGTTCCCTTCCTCCTTTTGCCCCTTGGCGCGGATCTGAAGCTGCCTCTCCCCACAGGAGAATCGGATGTTCTGTGGCTTGGGTGTGGCCGGCATCAGGTAACCCAGCTGGCTGGCGGTGGGCATGCCAGGCCCGCTCCCTCTTCCCTACCCAGCCACGGCTCATCTGTCTGTGGGTTGGTTGCTCCGTAGGTTCTGGGCACTGGGCACGCTGCAGATGCTCCTGCTGCTCCCTCTGGGCTTCCTAGCGCTGGCACTGCTCTACCTGGTGCTGGTGAACCCTGATGTCTTCCACCGTGGTCTCCCGCCTGTGAGTTTGGAGGCCTCCATCCGCCGCTTACGTTACACGTTGTCCCCACTGCTGGAGCTGCGAACGCACGGGCTGCTGCCCACCTAAGGTGCCATCATGCCAGCTGCTGTCGCAGCAACTCTGTCTCCTGTGTGGTTTCTGGGCGCCTGGGAGGAGACCAGAGGGAGGGGAAAGGTGGGGTAGTCATTGCTCACCAGGGCCCAGTGGGGCCCAGGGCCTTCCAGGTGGATCTTGAGTCTGGACAGATGGCCTCCTGTGCCACCCTGCAGAGCCTGCGCCTAGGGTCAGGGCCGCTGGCTTGAGCAGGGTGCTTCCTCTCCAGCACCCCCACCCAGGCCTGGTTCACACACAGGGCGCTATACAAGAGCCAAATGGGAAGCTGATCGGTGTCTTATTTCTTCCTCCCGTTCTGCAGTGTCCGGCCATGGCATCCCCTATCCTCCACTAGTAAACTTGAGCTCCCCCTCCCGTGGCTTGACACTGCTTTAGTACTGTTTTAACCTTACCCTCAAATTCCAGGGTCGCTGAGGAAACAGTGAGCTCATGGGCTTGTGGGACAGCACCTGTTTGCTCACTGGCCTTGGACTTGTTTTCCTTGGATTCTGTTCATGAGCACCATGAACTAGCCTTAGCTCAGAGCTATCAGAACTGAGGCCAATGAATTGATACACAAAGAGTAAATAGTCAAAGTTTATTCTTCACACACCAAAAAATATAGTGTGCAAACTGGGAACACTCACGCCACAGCTGGAATGAAGCTTGGGGGTATGTTGTTGGAAAGCTGCTCATACAGAGAGGTTTATGAAGCTGGGCTGGGCGTGCGTGCTGAGAGGCGGTGGTGCTGCCCTGTCAGGGCGCCCAGAGAGCAAAGTGCTTCTCAGCCATGAGCAGCTTTTTCCTCCCCAGTTCCTGGATGTACCTGTAAGCACCTGTCTTGGTGCACCTGATGGTCACTACCAGGTGGAGAAGAAGACTTCTAGCCCTTCATCTTGTTTTTAGTCTTGACAGTCTCTTTGCTTTCTTTTCAGCACATGCAGTTAGAATTTTCCCCAGTATTGTAAACCTTATTTTTAGGTTTTCAAGATACACCTTATTCTTCTTCATTCTAACTGAATCCCATGTGGACAGAGAACACACCCTGCGTGGCCTGAGACTTTAGTGGCCCCACACACAGCTTGGGAGGGTGAACAGAGACTGAGGGCAGATTGTGGCTTGACAAACACCCATCAGGTCAAGGTAGTGACTTTGTTACAATTATTCTATCAGTTGTGAAGAGAGAAGTATTAAAATCTCCAACTCTGATTGTGGCATCATCTCTCCCTGTTGTTTTTCAAATTTTGTTTCATAAATAGTCACACGTGTTATGATTGAATGGCAAATCTTTTTACCCCTATTCACTTTGACCTTAGATCTATGTATTTAAAGTACATGTTTTGCCAGCATATAATTAGGTCTTTGTAAATCCATGTCTATCCCATCCTTTTTTGGGGAGAGTTGCATTTTGGCGCTTCCATATGTGCAAATCACTCATGCCAGTACTCCTCCTCCCCCATCATTCCTTCCCACCCCCTCCTGCTCTGGTAAACATAATATTCTTCCACTGAGTTCAAGGTTGATTCCTATTGTACTTGCCCAATTGTTTTTTGGTATATGTATTTCACAGATGAAAAGCATCTGATATCTTTCACTTTTTGATTTACTTCACTTAACATAATCGCCTTGAGCTCCATCCATTTTGTTCCAAATGCCTCTATTTCATCTTTTTTCATAGCTGTATAATATCCCAATCAATATATATATATAACACCATGTCTTTGTCCATTCATCTGTTGAAAGGCACCTAGGTTGGTTCCATGAATTGTAAATTGTGAACAGTGCTGCTATGTGCATGGGCCTAGACAAATCCTTTTGCATTAGAGGTTTCATATTATTTGGTAAATACCTAATAGAGGTATTGCTGGATGATACGGAGTTTCCACATTTATTTTCTTAAGAGATCTTCATGCCATCTTCCATAGGGGCTACACAAACTTGCATCCCCACCAACAGTGAATCAGTTCCTTTTTCACCATGACCTCACCAATATTTATTGACTCCTTTTTTATTTGGGCCATTTTTATTGGGGTGTAGTAATAACCCATTGTGGTTTTCATATGCATTTCCCATATAACAAGTGATGTTGAGCACTCTTTCATGTCTGCAGGCCACCTGAATGTCTTCTTTAGAAAAATGTCTATTTAAGTCCTTTGTCTAGTTTTTGGATAGGCTGTTTTGTTGTTGGATTGTGTGAGAAATTCGTAAATTTTAGATATTAGCCCCTTGCCAGTTGTGTGGTGTGTAAATTTTTTTTCACATTCTGTAGGTTGCTTTTTTGTTTTTGTGATGGTTTCTTTTGAGGTTCAAGAGCATTTTAGTTTGATGCAGTCCCTCATTTTTTATTTTGTTTCCCTTGCTGTTGGGGTTGTATCTCCAAAGGGTGTCCCATTTTATTATAAATATTGGATGATTTCAGTTCTTACACCCAGATCTTTAATTTTAATGAAATTTTGTGTGTGGAATTAAGCATGGGTCCTGTTTCATTTTTGTGCATGTGACTATCTTTGTTTTCTAAGATCATTTACTAAAGAGGCAATCTTTTCTCCGTTGCTTGGCATTAACTCCTTTTCAAAGATTAACTAACTGTTCATATTTGTGTGGGTTATCTCTGAGCTTTCTATTGTATTCCATTGGTCTGAGTTCTGTTTTTGTTCCCATACTATACTATTTTGATCACTGTTGCTGTGTAATATCGTTTGAAGTCAGAAATTGTAATATATTCATTTTCTTTCTTTTCTATGAGGATTGCTTTAGCTATTTGGAGTCTCTGATGGTTACATATACATTTTATAACTGTTCTATTGCCTTGAAAATGGCCATTGATGTTTTGATAGGTATACATTGAATCTGAAAATTGATTTTGATGATATGGCCATTTATAATGATGTTATTAGCTCTTCCAATACATGAGACAGGATATATTTCATTTTCTTTGTATCTTATTTCCTTTAATAGAGTCTAATAATTTTCGATATATAGATAGGTCCTTTGCCTCCTTTGCTTACTCCCAGCTATTTCATTCTTTTTCATGCGACTGTAAATGGGATTATATTCTTTAGCTCCCTTTCTTATAATATTGAAATATAACTGATTTTTGTGTTTTGATTTCATAACCTGTCATTTCGATGAATTCATTTATTATATCAATTTCTTGTTAATTCTTTTGATTTCTCTAAGCATATTAAAATGTCATCTGCCAATAGTGACAATTTCACTTCTTTTCCAATTTGGATTCCTTTTTGGTCTTTTCATTGCCTAATCGCTCCGGGTAGGACTTCTAATGCTATGTTGAGTAGCAGTGGTGATAATGGACATCCTTTCTTGTCCCTGATCTAAGAGTGCTCATATAGGACTCATGTGAAAAGAAGGGGTGATGGATGGGGAGATGTGCTTGCTGGATACACTGAGCGGGGAGGGACAGGAGGTGATGGTGCCAGGTTACACCAGGGCAGGCACACCAGTGTGGGTCCCTGCTGTGTTCCCATCAGCACCACCAAGGTCTTCTAGGACTTCCAGCTGGACAGGTGAGTTGTACCAGGCCCAGAGGTGTCCCTAGCCACCATCTAAGTGCCTGGTGAAGGGCCGCCATCCAGTCAGCTCCCACCTTCCTCCTTGTGGGGAGCAGATCAAGTGGGTGAGGGTTGGGTACATTATGGAGTCCAAGCAGGCACAGGAAGCCTCAGCAATGGCATCCCATTCATGTGGAGCTGAGACAAACAGCTCCACACGGGCTCCTTCCCCATTGCATCCTGGGGATCCGACCTGCTCCATCCTAACCCTCTGGCAGCAGCCCTCACTAATCTGGGAGTCTGTGTGAGACAGAGACAGAATTCGGACCAGCATTACTTCTACTGGGGGAATGGGGGGTCCTCCCCGGTGCAGGGGGCCAACCGGGGGCCAGCAGCCCAGGCCTGCCTACTGCCTATCACAGGGACCCACCGGGGAGAAAGCTTTGGTGCGGAGTATCAGGAGGGAAATGACCTCTTGCTGTGACAGTTGAGCGCACGCCAGGCCTGGGGGGCTGACATGACCCAGGGCGTGGCTACTGCTGCAGGAAGATCTCTTCTCTTGGCCAACGCTGTGGCGGCAGTGCCCGGCTGGGTGTGGGTGACACAGTGGTGCTCAAAACAGCCGTGATCAAATGAAGGCGTGACTCCCAGGGGAGCCCAAGGGCAGCGGAGACCCAGGTTCGGGTCAAACTAAATTTCCCAGAGGACCAAGTCGCCACGAAGCACGAGTAGGTGTGACCCCCTCAGGTTACATGCTGTGTTATAAGCCATTGCCTCGTTATGAAAATGACACAAAACCCGAGAGAAAAGAGAAATGAAGGAGGTGCCGTCATTCATCACTCTGTCACGGAGAACACCGCTGTGTGTGTAGGATTCGCGATGGCCGCCCAGGAAGCCCGATGTCCCCCAGGAGCTCCTCCACCTAGGGGCGCATATGCTCCAGTGAGCATCCAGGCGATGAAAGGCCAGAGCTTCGTGAGAGGAATCCGGTTTCTCTGAAGTCCACGCACTGCAGAGGGGAGAGGGCCGGGCTGGGGGGACGAGCCTGTGCAGAGAGACACGGGAGCAGGCGGGCCCATGGCTTGCGGGAGTGCACAGCGCGCACCTCGCTGCTCGCTCAGGTGAGTGACTCACCTTGGGGAGAGGACTGAGCGAAAGTGCAGGCGTCCTGCCGTGATGGGCGCTTTTCCAGGACCAGCACCATCATCTTCTTCTGCGGTCAACAAAGTCAGTATCTTATCCCAGCTTCAGCTCCGGTTGGCGGCATGAAGCATTTGAAGACTGTGTGCCAGGCCTCAGGCACGCAGTGACGAGCTCGGAGTGGAAACCACAGGTTGATAGGGTTGTGTCAGAGTCCTGTCCTTAGCCAGCTCTGAGGCCAGTGTAGGGGTCACCTAGGCACAGACCGGGAATGAAGAAAACCATTAATTCTCATAGAAATAAAATAATCTCAACATCGCTGTGTCCTCAGCCTGAATTGAGCAAATCAGGACCGAGAGGGGGACAAAGCAGTCCCATAAGGAGAGACGTGCACGTCGGTGGAGCCAGCTGGGGACAGGAGTCTGGAGCATGAGTTCTTCCTGCTGCAGGAAACGACAGCCACTGTCCACGCTGCCGAGGACACGCAATGTAGGAGCCTGAGTAGGGAGGGGACATTCTCCCTGGGGCAGAGGGGCGTGGACTGAGCCCTCAGAGGCC
>JAGFMF010012209.1:6230-33529 GCA_019455555.1 Galemys pyrenaicus
GGGATGCGGGTACAGAGCCTCTGTTGAGGGGCATCAGGAGCCCTTCTGGAGATCCTCAGAGGGGCAGTAGAGACCTGGGGCTCAGGATCTTACCTCTTCTCCCCTCCAGTGCCCCCTCTCAGTCTTTTGTCCCCACCGCGGGCATCATTGCTGGGCTGGTTCTTCTTGGAGCTGCGGTGGCCGCAGCTGTGATGTGGAGGAAGAAGCGCTCAGGTAGGGAAGGGAGTGGGGGATTTTGTCCACTGGGGGCTTTCAAGTCCCAGGGAGAATTTGTCCTACCTGGTTAACAGGAAGTACCAGCCACACAAATGTGTTGCCCAAAACAGAGCTGATGGCTAACACTCTATTGTAAAGCATTTTTAAAAATGAACCATCAAATTGTACACCTTGATAATTCTGGGTGATGGGGCCCTGAATCCCAGCAAATGCCCAAGGGGAAGGTCCCTGCTGAGGATGGACCCCCGGAGGCGGTTGTGTCCAGATGCCCTCCTCTCATATTTACCATTCTGCTTTGGGTCTTCGGTCACAGTTCTGGAAACTTCCCTGTAGTCCAGGACTAGGGATTCCTTTAGGACTTAATGGCCTGACTCCTCCTGGTCTCACATGATGTTTCTTTCTGCAGGTGGGAAAGGAAAAAGCTACACTCAGGCTGCAGGTAAGTGTGGGTCAAGGATTTGACCCTCTGAACAGACATGATTGAGCCCATGGGGGAGTCACCCCCATCAGTCCATCCTGTGGTCTCTTCTCTCATGCTCTGACCAGGTTCTGTTTTGTTCTCCCCCAGGCAGTGACAGTTGACCAAGTGTCTGCTGTGTCTCTCTTAGCCTCTAAAGGTGAGACCCTGGAGGACTGCGGGGGTCGGGGGGACAGGGCTGAGCAGATTATGGGAGTTCTTTGAGCGAAACATTTTGACGTTGCCGTGGACTATTGAGAACATTGATGCTTAAGCTATTCCCTTTTTCCTGATTATTTTCTTCACAGTGTGACGCAGCTGCCTTGTGGGGACTGAGTGATGCAGAATTTCTTCATTTCTGCTTTGTGATTTTAAGATCCGCTGGTTTCTTTTGCTGCAAAAACACCTGAACATGTCGATGTTCATATTAGATAATGTGAGGAGGTGGGAGACGCCCAGCCCTGCCCACCAGGACCCTCCCCACACGGACCTGTGTTCCCCCGATGACTCTCCTGTTCAGCAGAGGCAGCCTAGACTGTGTCTACCCCTGTCTGTGTTTACCACAGAATAGTAGCCACTTCTTGAAATAATAAGGTCTGAAATTACTTTTTCTAAACTTACCTGATGCGTTTGATGAGTTAATAAAAATGATTCAAATTTTGAGATGAAATAAATAGGAAACCTTCCAGAATCATGTTTGCTGTGCTGAGTCTGCGCAGGTGGGGGCAGGAGAGGCTGTGAGGAGCTGAGGGGGATGGGCCTGTGTCCAGTCAATGCCCAATGCATTGTGGGCTTTGACATGGTCACTCCTCAGGGGTCATCAGTCACTCCTCAGGGGTCATATCTCTCTCTCTCTCTCTCTCTCTCTCTCTCTCTCTCTCTCTCACTCTGTCTATACACACACACACATATACATGTGTATGTGTATTCCTTCTTTGGCTTTTATTGCTTTATACCTGTTCATTTTCATGCTTAGACACCAGGCCTCATGTCCTCTGTGTGTCCCTGACTCTGAGAGCAGCAGGAGGCATCTGTCATTGTCCCCACAAGGCCCATGTGGCCCCTGCACAGAGAAGCCTAGTTAGAGATGGATTTCCAGATTTGTTCGGCTTTTGGTCTCATATCAGAACTGTTTTCTGGATTTTATTTCCATTCCAAATCTTTTTTAAAGAATGAAATTTTGTCTTAACTATACACAAGGATCAGATAATTTGTTATCTTCGACAAGTTCCTGGTGGGTTTTATTTTCTCTGCAACTTCTCCCTGAAACCCTGCTCTTAAGTGTAGTAACCCCAGTGCTGCTTTGATCCAGACCCAGGGACTGATGAAGTAGGGTCAATTACCTTCACAGTAGCTGAAAAGTAGGACCCATAACCCAAGGATCCTCTTTTCTGAAACGAGAAATATATGTGTGTTCTGTGGTGTGCAGGAGGGCTGGAGGGGGTGGGAGAGAGACAGAGAGAGCAGAGAGGCAGCACTTGGAAGGGAAGCACTGATGTCACTGTGGGTGGAGGTGTGTGCGTGGCATGCGGGCTGAGACCACGCTAGTAAAGACATTGTCCTTGGAACGGGGAGGTGCTCTGCACCGATCACTGAACTGATAGTTGTGTGTGAATGTGTAACAGGCTGTTTTGCATCTAGGAAACTGTAGTGAACCTGGCCTGTGGAGCGTGTGTCCTAGTGGGGAGGGGACACTGCAGACTGTGACAGTACATAAGGGACGTGTCTGCTTAGAAGTGGATAAGGGTTGAAGGAGGGTGACCCAGAGTCAGCGTGAGGGCACAGGGAGGATGGCTGTCTTCCCAGCGTGGTCAGTGTGGGCCTCACTAAGGTGACCTTTGAGAAAAAGCTTGATGGACACGTTGCCCACAAGGATGTGCAGGGAAGTTCAGTCCAGGCAGGACAACCTCCAGTGCAGACGCCCGAGGCAGGACTGTGTCTGTGTGGCTGACGTGAGCAAGGAGGCCGAGGCCTGGGGCAGAAGGCTACTGAGATGAGTTCTGTGTGCACCCAGATCATTCAGGCTTCAAGGATGTTGGAAGGCTTTGACTTTCTGAGTGTGATGTGGAGTTTCAAGACCTGTCTGAACAGAGATCGACCTGTGCAGCTTCTCCTTAGAAGCCTCAGTCTGGCTGCTGTGCAATATCAAGGGGTGAGAAGTAGGAAGATAAATGTCAGACAACAGTACAGATTAGAGGACAGAGGTTGGTGGCTTCATTGGGGATTGAGAAGGAAAATAATAGGAAGCGATGGGACTGTGCATATTTAGACATGGACTGTACAGCATTTCCTACTGCTGAGTTGTGAGAAGGGGTCAAGGATGACACTGCAGTGACATGGGGAGACCCCAGAAGAACCATATGTGGGCATCATAGTTATTCAATTTAGGAAAGTTGAAGCTGAGAACTATTAGAAATGAAAGTGATGTTGGCAATTGGACAGACAAGTCTGAAGCACAGGGGAAATTTCTGAGTTAAGAAAAGAAAAAAAATCTGGGGATGACGCCACCAACAGGGTGGTAAAGGGACACTAGGATCGAACTCTCCCACAAAAGCAACTGATAGGGAGTGGAAGTGGAGAATTCCTGGCGGGTCCCACACTAGTTGCAAGAAGTCAGTGGCCTAGTCAAAGCAGAGAAAAGGTAGAAAAACTGGGGCAAGTGCAACAGGGTGGTCTCCAGGAAAAGGGGAGGTTGCAGGTTCCCTGCCCCACCCAAAGGCAGGTGGAGCGGAGCAGAGAGGAGAAGAAGCTGGAGAAGAGATTGGGGAAGGAAGGAAGCAGGATGGAGAGCACCAAGGAAACCTGGAGGAGGCACATGGAGCAGAGAAACATGTGAAGAAACTGCGCTTGCTTCTTGGTCCTGGACTGGTTGGAACAGATGTGGGTGAGAGACCCGTGGGGAGGTTAACAATGGCAGCTTTCATCTTGATTTTGATTTTGCTCTTTTCCTTCCAGTCTTGTCTGACTGCTTCTGACCCTTTTCTGTGGGTCTCCACCAAAAGGTGCTTTAGACTTGTAACAGGCTTTTGGGCCTTGCTTTGGGCCAATCCTGTTTGACTGGACATTTACCCGTGAGGGGATGGGTAACTGGATGCTTGACTTAGGGACTATGTTCTTTGTCTTTTCTGTATTGTTCACTACTTATATTAAAGTTATTTCCATCAAAGGTCTTATATATTTTGTCTTGATGCTGTGGTTGGTAGAACCTATTTAAAGCTGGAAGATTTAGGGGTCCTGAGGTGCCCTTCTCCCTGCCCTCCCAGATTTGACAGGAGAACCTGGAACTTTCCCTTTTCCTAGGGACCGCTCCATTACACAAGGAAGAAGAGAGACTGGAACCTGGTTCCCAGCTCCCTGCTCTGCCCACAAAACTGGCACACTGAGCCCAGGATGAAAGAAGGAGGAGAGAAAGTTTGGAGGCCACAGAAGAATCCGCGAAGGCTCCACGGAGAGACAGGTGGGCAGGCAGGGGCCTCAGGGCTGGCTCAGTGCAGGGGCTGGCTGCCAGGGCTGGCTGGAAAGCCCTCCCATTGTAGAGTTCCTTACCCCCCACTTCTCTTTCCCCACACAACTGCTGGAATGAGTACAGTTCTGAAAGCTTAGTAGGAGATGTCTCTGGCGCCACCTATTGATCGGAACAAAATCACCGACCACCTACACCTGCCACAGGATGCTTAGCTGAAGTTACTCCAGAAAGAACACACTGTTAAGAGCAGCCAGAGGGGCATCAGGTGGAGCCTCATAGTGTTTAAATGATGGTACATAATATACTGTTTCAATAGTATTAAAAATAAAATAAAAGTCAGTATCACAACCTCTTCTTTAAAAAGTGGTTGAGTACACACAATTACCTGAAAAGCTTATTAAAATGTTATTACGGATGCTGTAACTTCAGGTGTTCAGGCCCAGTCTCCCAGCCAGGAACAGACCCCAGGCTGCAGCGGCCCCGCTGAGTCCCAGCCACGAGACCACCAGGGGTTGCGTCTCACTAATATGTGAAAAGCAGTTCGCAGACGTTTTAGATAAGGAAGCAGAGAGAGACAAACTTCGTTTAAGAAAGTAAAGGAAAGTTTACTTAAGGGAAGAAAGCAACGACTCCCGAATATGCTGTATTTGGGAGGGGCAGGGAAGCCACTGTGGGCCTGTGTCTAGACGTATTTAACCTTATTTTCCTCTCTTCTAAAATCTCATCCTCCTACTCTGTGGCGGGCGCTCTCCCAAGGTCCACACTCCTCCAGGCTGATGTGCCCATTTCCCAGCTCTTATCTTAGTTTACCTCTCCTTCCAAGGGCTTATTCTCTCAAATTTTACTGCCTGTTTAGTCCTCCTGCACTTTCTGATCTCATCGCTTGCGTATGTTTGGTTGGCACCTCTTGGAATTTACTGTCCTTGTCTCAGAAGCCTCTTTAACTCTCTGAAGTCCCTGCCTGCGCTGTCCTGCAGCTGCCTGACTCACCTCGACTTGCCCTGGTGTTCACAGTTCTATGAAGATATATATATTTTCTCATTGACCCACCAAAACAACAGACTAAATGCCAAAGAAAATATGACAGTCAACTTCTTCTAGCGAGACAAAGAAGAGACACTTGTAGAAATATAAAATGTAAAAGATCTACTCTTCTGATTACCCTGATTATTTTCAGTAAAACTATCTTTCTTTCAGACACTTTGTTAACATGCAATGGATTGTTAATATCATTCTAGAAGAATTAAAAGCCACTTTAAAATGGTTTGAGTACTTGTGTGCTAAATACGGGTAGCTATAACCTCATAAAATTATAGTCGGGGTCCTCGCTAATTCGTGAGACTGTGCAGAGGTCTTGAAATGAGAGTGTCTGAGAATCGCTGACCCAGCTCCTAGGCCTGGACTCAGGAGACAGTGTGACAGAGGTGTTGTGCAGGAGGGGAGGGGACCGGGGCAAGTCCCAGGTACCGGGTGTGGCTCTCAAAGTCTCAGACCCTAGGCTGGTGTCTGGGGTGGCAAAGGTTACTGAGGGGATTCCCCATCACCTGGCAGCAGCATCTGTCTCTCACAACCTGTGGGGTCCTCCTGCCAGGATACACCTGACTCATCCCAGTTCTCACTCCCCATTGCCTGGAGATTTCCAGAAACACAGTCAGCATCACTGTAGCTCCAGTTAAAGTCTCTGCACCAGGGATTAGAGTCTTGAGGTCCCTAATTCTCCTGCTGCTGCTTTGTGGGGGGCTGGTCCCGACTCAGACTTGGGCAGGTGAGTAGGGGACAGGAGAGAGATGGTTACACCAGTAGGGGGGGGGCGAGTGGTCCCCATGCCAAGGTGCAGGATCCCTGGAAAGGCTGGTCCCCACCGCCTTTGGCTCCCATTGCCCTGCCTTGGCCCGGTCCTGGCCTGGTCCCTTTTGGGCCTTCCCAGGCTCCTTCTCCTACTGCCCCCTGAGTCCTGGCTCTTCTCATCCACTCTTCCCATTTCATTCTCAAGAGTCCCCTCGCCCCACCTCCCCTCCACCCCATCTTCCTGGGACCTGGCCCCACCTCTGGGAGGAGGGTCAACCCCGGGTTTCCCCTCCTACAGCTCCAGGCTCCCACTCACTCCCTGAGGTATTTCCACACCATGATGGCATGGCCTGGCCTTGGGGAGCCCCTTCACCGTGGTGGGCTACGTGGATGGCAAGCAGTTCCTTCAGTCCTATAGGACTCACAGAGTCAGAGGGTGGCGTCGCGGGCTCCATGGATGGGGTGGACGGGCCAGAGGAACTGGACAAGAACACGGAGCTCTACAAGCACATGGCACAGAGCTTCCCAATGCACCTGACCCTGCGCGGCTACCACAACCAGAGCCAGGCCGGTGAGAGACGCAGGCCCTGGGCCAGGTCCCGAACCCCATCCCCAGTGACGCACGGGGTCACCCACAGACTCTGGGTCCAAGGGACGCCCCGCGACCGGTGGCTCTGGCTGAACTCTCGACCCAGAGCCTGTGGGACTGTCACCTTCTTTCACTCGGTTTAGGTTTATTCCCTGAGGGAGCCTGGGTGTGGGTGGGGTGACAGCGGGGCTGACGCAGGGCGGGGACAGGTCTCACGCCGACCAGTGGACGTGCAGGCTGCTGCAGCCTGACAGGCGCCCCCTCCACGAGCAAGGTCAGTCCCCTATGGAGTACACCGCCCTGAGCCAGACCTGTGCTCCTGAGCAGCAGATGTGACTGCTCAGAACACCAACTGCAAGTCTGAGGGAGAAGGCTGGGCTGAGCACGGGAGGTACCACCTGGCGGGCAGGTGCATGGACTGGCTCTGCGGACACCTGGAGACAGGAAGGAGATGGTGCTGTGAGCAGGTCAGGGCTGTGAGGCCTCTGATCTCCCTCAGGGCTAGCACCCCACCAGGAAGATGAGTAGTAGTCAGAACAGCACACACTTTCCTGTCAGAGGGGAGGGGTCCCCCTGAGGTTCATGTTCTGTGCTGGGGAGACTTGCCCAGAGGACCCTGTTTTTCCCCCAGGGACAGATAACAAATATAGTCTCTCCTGAGATGGAGGGGAGACCAGCCCTGAAATCCCATTCATGGGATCCCTTTGACTCCACAGCCCTCTCTCTTAAGGTCTTGTTTTTGGTCAGAGGACATTTTTCTGATGTGACTCCTGTTTTTGTTGGCAGGTCAGGAGCAAAAGTCTGTGTCCTCCATACAGACCTGCACTCTCCTCTCCTGACCTATCACCCTAACTCTGGAAACGTCTAAGGAACAGGAGATTACCCCCACCTCTCCAGGTCAGGATGGTTTATAGATACAGTGCTTCTTTTTTCCAAACCCATTGGCCTGTCCATTCTGACGATGGTCAATGAAGGAAAAACCCAAAGTGTGAATGTTCTCACCCTTCTCCTCATATGCCCCAAAGACACACATGACCCACAGCACCTCTGACCATGAGATCACCCTGAGGTGCTGGGCCCTGGGCTTCTACCCCGCAGCCATCACCCTGACCTGGCAGCGAGATGGGGAGGACCTGACCCAGGACACGGACCTGGTGGAGACCAGGCCTGGGGGGATGGAACCTTCCAGAAGTGTGTGGCTGTGGAGGTGCCTTCTGGAGAGGAGCAAAGATACACATACCATGTGCAGCATGAAGGGGCTGGGGGAAAGAAGGGCCAAGTAGGGATAGAGCCCCTGCTAAGGGGAATCATGACCCCTTCTGGAGACCTTCAGGAGGTCAGGATGAGGTCTGTGGCTCAGGATCATTCCTCCCCTCCCCTCTCTTCCCTGTGTCTCCCTTTCCCTTCCTTTCCCTTCCTTTCCTCCCCTTACTCCACTCCACTCCCTTCCCCTCTCCTCCCCTCCCTTCCCTTCCCTTCCTTTCTCTTCATTTCCCTTCCTTTCCCATGTACCCTCCTCAGTCCTCCATCCCCACTGCGGGCTTCATTGCTGGGCTGGTTCTCCTTGGAGCTGCTAACTGTAGCTGTGGTGGCTGCAGCTGTGATGTGAAGGAAGAAGCGCTCAGGTTGGGGAGGGAGTGGGGGGATCTCATCTACTGGGAGCTTTCAATCGCCAGGTAGACTTGCCCACCTGGTAACAGAAAGGACACAACAGAACATGTGTTGCCCAGTCTGAGCTGATTGCTAACACTCTTTTGTGGAGTTTTGTAAACCTTCATAAGTTTATAAAAGTTATGAAAATGTATCACAAATTGTTCGCCTTCTTCAAATCCTGGTTATGTAGGGACATGTTTCCAGGCAAATGTCAGAGGGGAAGGTCCCTGCTGAGGACAGACTGGGCGGAAGGTCCAGACCTACCTCATCTCCTTTGTTCATATTTCCTGGTCTTATTACCCTCAGTGTTCAGTCACAATTCTAGAAACTTCCCTGTGTTCTTGACTATGGGATTCCTTTAGGACTTCATAGCTTGACTCCTCCCAGTCTCACATCATGTTTCTTCCCACAGGTGGAAGAGGAGGAAGCTACACTCTGGCTGCAGGTGAATGTGGATCAGGCGTTGGATCCCTGAACCCCTGGGGAAAGCGTAGGTGGAGCCCACGGGGGAGTCACCCCCATCAGTCCCTCCTGTGGCCTCATCTGTCATGACTCTGACCAGGTTCTGTTCTGTTCTCCCCCAGGCAGCAATAGCGCCCAGAGCTCTGATGTACCTCTCAGCCCCTCAAGGTGAGACCCTGGAGCCTGTGGTGGGAGGGGCTGGGGCAGAGAGGATGGACCAGGTTACAGGGAAGCTGTGCGGGACATTCTGAGGATGCTGTGGACTATCAGAAAGGTCAACATGACTTGATTCATCACCATTGGCCTTCAAGGCGTGAGACAGCGCCTTGTTGTTACTGAGTGATGCAGGACTTCTTATTTCCACCTTGTGACCTCAAGATACACTGGTTTCCCTTGTTGTAAAGGGCATGTGAATGTGTTTGCGTTCCTATTAGTGTAATGTGAGGAGATGGGGTGTCCAGCCCAGCCCTGCCCACCAGGACCCTCCCCACACTGACCTGTGTCCTGACCTGATGACTCCTCTTAGAGTAGAGGTGGGGCTGGCTCCACCCCTGCCTGTACTTTGTGTTTTCCTGGGGAATAATGTCCACTTCCTAGATTTAAAATTATTTTTTGTCATGTGGGGTTGATGGGTTAATTGAAAAGATTCTTAAACTTGAACATGAAGTAAAGAGGAGCCCTGCGGACCAGCCAGAACTGCACATATGCTGTGCTGAGTCTGTGAGGTGGGGGCAGGAGAGGCTGTGAGGAGCTGAGGGGGACGGGCCTGTGTCCAGTCGGTGCTCAGTGCATCCTGGGCTTTGTGTGGTCACTCCTCAGGGGTCATCTCTCTGCTCCTTTGACCTTGTCCTCAGTAGCACCTGTCCCAGCAGGACGTGTGATCACAGGGCTCAGACACCACCTGGGCCTGTCCTGTCTCCAGGGCTGTGGGTGGAGGCTGCGTGTGGCTGGGTCAGCCTAGGCTGAGGGCAGGGTTTGGCCCTTGGTTCTCATACTCTGTGCTTATATTTCAGTTCTTTGTTTTTCAGTGGATCACACCTGTTCTCCTTTATGATTAGCGATCAGGCCTCATGTCCTCTGGGTGTCCCCATCTCTGATAGCAGGAGGAGGCATCATCATTGTCCCCACAGGCCTACGGAAGCCTCTTCACACAGGAGTCTGGTTAGATATTCGTTCAGGCGCATCCAGTTTTTGAACTCCCTCCTGGACTGTTTTGCGGATTATTCCTACTTTTTCTAAAGAACCAAATCCTGGTATTAGTAGAGAGGAGGAGCAGATAATTCCTCCTCTTAGATCAGTTGCTGTTGGGTTTCTGTCTTCTCTTCAGCTGCCCCTCTCCCAGCCCTCAGGTCTGGTTATCACAGTGCTGCTCTGGTCCAAACTCGTGGGTGATAGTCTAAGTTACATTACCAGTTGACCAAAAAATGGACACATAAACCTAGGAATCTGTGTGTGTGTGTGTGTGTAGAACTGGGGTACAGGCCATATGTGTGTGGGGTGTAAGGATTCACCAGAGACAGAGTGGGGAGCAGAACAGGCTCATCTACTGAAATACACTGCTGAGGGGAACAGCGGGCAAGACAGGAGAGGTCTCCTGCAACATATGTGGTCAGCTCCAACTCAGGCCATAGGTTTGGTGGTGCTGAGACAACCCTTAGGCCACAGGGAGGTCCCCTAAGAGTCTCTCCTGAAGAGAAAACACACTTCTGTGCAGGGAGTTCGCTGTGGGAGATGGAGCTGGCCTCCCAGGCTGCCAGCCTCTCTGCTGGGTCAGTGGTGACACTGACGATGGGATTTTTAGACCAGTAAATATCCTGTGTCCACACTGACGAGCTGCACAACTTCATGACCGAGACGCTATTGTACAAGACCACGCTCCATTGCAAGACCCGCCCAGTGAGCCAGGCAGGCTGATGGAGTTCAGTGGACAGAACAGGGATCCAGTGGGTCTGCTCCAGGCTCCACCTCACAAACAAAGAATACACTTGTGTGGTCGGAGTACCAGTGTGGAATGCCCATGATTTACTGAAAAGGTAGTTAAAGTACCACTCTGACATCTGTGTGAGGCTGTATTTTTTCCAGACTTCAACCAAAACAAGAAATTAAATACAGAAGCGAATATGAAAATCCAGGGGCTTTCTAATGAGACAGAAAAGAAAGACACTTGCAAAAATATAAAATATAAAAATGTCCTTTCTTCGTGTTTCCTGATCCTGCCCTGGTCTGAAGTCACAGTTCTGGAAGCTTCCCCATGGCCCAGGACCAGGGAGTTCCTCTAGATCTCATGACCATTTTTCCCCAGCCTCAAATCTTATTTCTCTTCCCAAGAGGAAAGGTCATCAGGCTGAGTTCAAACTGCTGATAAGTGTGGGTGGGAGGGTGAGCTGAAGCCCTGAGAGAGTGTGGAGTTACCCATGGGGATCTCACCCACCATGTCCCTTCTCCAGCCTTATCACAGGGCTCTGACCCCACCCCACAGCCCCACACCTGCCCCCTAGGTGGGGATGGTACCGAGGACTCTGGTGTGTCAAACCAAGGGTGAGACCCTGGAGGCCCGGAGTGGGACGGGCTGGGCCAAAGGGGACAGGGCTCGGTTATGGGGGGATTGATGGAGCATGAGGGGGCTGGAGAGACATCAGCACTGATGTGACTGCCATGAATTTGTCTGTGATGATCTTACACAGAGTGAGTCAGCTGCCTGGGGGGCTGAGCGAGGGAAGATCTGTGCACACCTATACTCTCCCCTCCTGGTGACTTCAAGATCCCCTGGCTCCTCTTTCTGAAAAGGACACCAAGTGTGCTGTGCTCCTGTCTGCATGACAAGAGGAGGCGGGGCCTGGCCCATCCTGCCCATGATCCAGGTAACTTCATGTTGTCCTGAGCAGTGATGTCTTATTTCAGCACTGAAAATACAAATCTGGATATGAAACTGTTTTAATTGTTTCTTACCAGGAGGGATTGAATGGACAATTAAAGGAGAGTAAATCAATGGAAGCACTGAGAAGCCTCCAGAATCTCATGTGGTGAGTGTTGCAGGTCGGGGCAGGAGAGGCTGTGAGGAGCAGTGTGGACGGGGCCTGTGCCCAGCTGGTACCCAGTGCATGTGGCCTTTGACCTGGTCACTGCTCAGCTGGGTTGTTTCTATTGCTCTTTTGTCCGTGTCCTTCTGCAGCACCTGTCCCCAGGAGCTGTGGTCACAGGACTCAGCCCACACCTGGGCCTGTCCTGACACCAGGGCTGTGGGCAGGGGGTTTCGTGTCCAGCTCACAGACCCCACAGTTTGTGTGTTTGTATATTATTTATTCAAGGGTTTTGTGGATTCTGCCTGTCCTTTTTGATAGTTAGACGTCTGGGTCATTCTCTTCTGGGGTCCCCATCTCTGATAGCAGGAGGCATCTGTCCCCTGAGGCCAAGAGCACAGGACAGGTGAGTTGTCAGCCTGTCGTGCACCATCCAGGCCGGTAGGTTCAGTGTCAGTTCTCGCAGATACAAAGAGCATTTGGAGCCTTCACTGGACTCTGCAGGCCTTTTAAAGCTGGCACAGGAGAGCACAACACAGGCAGGCAGAGAGACTCCACCACAGAGAGCGGGAGAGCAGCAGATGCACTGACAGCCCCTGCACGCTGTTAGGTGCCCGCAGCCACACAGTGCAGCCCCGTCTGCTGTTCGCTAGATGTCCGGGGCAGAAACAGCACTTCCAGGTATGGGCCTCTGTGTGTGCAAGGCGAAAAATAGCCTGATTCACTCACTTTCCTTACACTAGTAAATAAGGACGTGTTCATATTGGAAGGTGGTTGGTGCTGGGAGAAGGTTGACCCAGAGTGTGTGCGTGAGGACAGGGCAGCCCTCTGCTGGGGACCACTGTGACCTCAGTGAGAGCACTGGGYATGCACCTGTRCACACCTGGGYCTAGAGGWGGGATGAAAGCAGCGGTGAGGTAAGACCATGAGGCTACAGGAGACTGAGAACACCAGAGGCAAGAGAGAGTGAATATTCACTCTGGGGAGCTRCCTGCYTCTTGGCCCCCTRCCCAGCCCCTGCCTGTGTCCTCCTATGTCAGCCTCCTGCCTGGCGGGGCTGGAGGGTTCACTGGCTGTTTCCCCCATCAGAYATCCAGTGAGCAGCAGATGGGGCTGCACTTGTGGCTGTGGGCACKTCACAGAGCAAAGGGATCTGGGAGCRGAGTTGCTGTTCTCCCTGCCAGTGTCCCTGGTWGGGGCACAGGCGCCAGAGCARCGGGACTCTACCCGTCTGCCAGAACTGAGCGTGACCTACCCTGTGCCCGTCTGCACCTAGGCTTGTCGTCAACTCTACAGAGAGCCCAGCTCCATCTTCAGAGTGAGAGCCTCCAGCATCAAATGGTGACACTTGTGATGACTGTCGTGGAGCCCACTGCTGTCTGCACTGCCCTGGGGCAAGGACCATGGAGTGACTCTGGCTCTTTTTCTTTTCAGACATCCACTGAATAATAGATGGGCCTGTTGCAACAGTGTATCAGTTCTGTGACTCTGGGCACTTACCAGTTAGAGGGGGGCTAAGAGGCTCAGTTGACATTAAGTCTTCTGTCTCCCCCTGCAGGCCTGTCTGGGTATCTGGTCCCTGTTTCTGTATAAAGGCAGGTCAGACATACCTAAGGCTCCAAGATTCTTCTTCCATTTGCCCAAATCAACAGTGAACCAGCCCGGCCTGGGATGGTTTCAGGACACCTGGAGAAGGCCAGGGCTCCCCTAAAGGGTGGGGCCAAAGGATCATCATCTCTGCCCCTTTTGACGATGTGATGCTCCATGTCTGTGATGGGCAGGAACCATGAGAAGGTCAGAACCTCCCTCAAGACTGTCAGCACCCCCTCCTGCACCACCAGCTTCTTGGGCCCCCGGCCAAGGTCATCGGAAACTTAGTATCTTGGAGGGACTCATGACATGATCCATGACACCACGGCCACCCATAAGACTGTGGATCATCCTTGTGGGAAGCTGTGATGTGATGACTGAATACCCCAGAACATCACCCCCAATTCTACTGGTGCCACAAAGACTGTGAGCAAGATCATCCCCTAAGCAGAACATGAAGCTGACTGGCTGGGCCTTCCGTGTTCCACCCCCAACATGTTCCTTGTGACTCTGATCTATAGCTGAAGAAAGCTGCCGTGTATGATGACATCAAGAAAGTGGTGAAGGAAGCACCTCAGGGTCCTCTCAAGGGCATTCTGGCTACACTGAGGACCAGGCGGTCCAAGCAATGTTAACCGTGTCACTCACTCCTCCACCTTTGATGCTGGGGCTGGCGTTGCCCTCAATGGCCACTTTGCCAAGTTCATTTCCTGGCATGACGATGGATTTGACTACAGCAACTGGGTAGTGGACCTCCTGGTCCACACAGCTCCAAGGAATAAAAGCCCCTTGGACCACCAGCCCCAGCTACAGCACAGGAGGAGAGAGAGGCCCTCAGCTACTGATGAGTCCTGGCCCCACTCACCCGACACACCGAGAATCTCCTGACTCATCACTGCTCCATCCCAGACCCCTTGGAGACGGGAAAGGGCTTAGGGCTCTCTGCCTTGTCATTTCCAACAATGAACTACAGTGCACCCGGCAAAAAGAAAATACATTTAAATAATTGAAAGCTCACAGCGGCCCCAGCATCGCTTGGCTCTCACCCCAGCAATGGTGGCTCGGACCCGAGAGGTGGCGGCCACTCCAGGGGTGGCAGAGGCAGCAGCAGCAGCACCCCGGGTCTGGCGCCGGCCACCTGGCGGTCAGCAGCATTCAGGGTAAACGCAAAGTACTGAAGTTCAATTTTGCAAATCCACCTTTCAAACCCTGGCTTCCCTGCCTGCCGTGTACCTGGTCGCCTCTGATACAATGATGTAAGAAAAGCCTGAAAAAGCCACCAGGGCTCCAGGACTCCTCCTTGACCCGTCTGCTCAGAATCATCGAGAACCTGCTCTGTGCCCGCCTGGCACTACACGCTGTGATTTCCTGCCTGGTCTCCTCTCATGGTCACTTTCTTGGGCCAGTCAGTCACCTGCCACGACCGTGGTGTGGACACGCACGGAGATAACCACAGGGCAGTGGACTGAGTCATTTTCCCAAAAGTCACGTGAAGGGGCTTTGAACAGATCAAGCCTTTCCATGGAGATGACATCCTGACTATGGCCTCTGGAGACCAGGGCTGGGACCACCACGGGAAGCTGCTCCTGGATCCCTGTAGCGGCCGGGAGGGGCAGCACAGGAGCAAGGTTCAGGATGGTTCTTAGCATACGGGTCAGGGAAGGGAGTCTCGGAGCCCTTGGTGGCTTTTTATGCTTTTATTGATCTTGACATCAGAGGTGGTATCAGGTACATGGCAGGCAGGGGTGCCAGGGGGGCCAGGAAGCTGGCAGGCCTCCCAGCCCCCGACGCATCTCACCCTCTGGGCTGCTTTGCTGCTCTCACTGCTGCTCGTTGGTGCTCTCGCTGTTGGTTGGTACTGTGGGTCCTCTTGGTCCTATTGTCCCTGGCGTCCTCATGACACCGCCCATTTATGCCGGTGTCCAACTCAGGTGCACCCACTTGCGCATGCCCACCCTGGAATGCTCACAGCACTGCAGGTGTCCATCATCAGTGGTGGGAGGGTGGAAATACCTGATAGTTTTCTGACCCTACAATCCCTCACTCAGATAACGTGTGAAACACTAAATCTTTGTTGTTTTAAGCTGCCAAGTATCAAGTAAGTTGTCACAAACTGGTGTAGGTAAGTGAATCCATCAGGTTCTTTGTGCCACTGGCCTCTGTGGCTCCACCTGCGGCCCTGACCGTGTGGATGCAGAAGGGGTTTGGGAGCGTGGCCTGGGCACGTGGGCCTGACTGGACACCTGCAGCGTGGTGTGGGCCGGCGTGAGTGGGGCGCCCGAGCCTGGAGGCCAGGGACATGGGACAGCATCACTCAGCTCTCAGACAGAGGACGGCTCCGAGGATGAGCGATGTGACCACAGAAGATCAAGAACATGAGAAGCCTCCAGAGAGAGCCAGAGAAAGAGCGGGAAGATCGGAGAGGACTGGGAGGCTGGTGGCAGGCCTCCTCCCAGCCCCTCCCTGCCCGGCCGTCGCCTGCCTCCTGCGTGCCAGCCCTGCCGCCCGACCCCTGCCTGCCAGCCTTGGCCGCTCCAGGCTGTCACTAGACAGTGTGACAGATGGCAGGTGACTAAGGCAATGATGTGGTCAGCGGCTGTTTTCTCACAAGAGACAGTGGAGGCCAGAAGCAGCTGGAGTGACGCAGTCAAGGTCTGATAGAAACGAGCTGTCACACATGTCCCCTGAAGTATCAAAATAAAGATCATCTTTAAAATACTATTTCTAACTATAATCCCATTTTAATGTTACTGTAGTTTCTCACACAGTCTCCAGAGCGTGTCTGAGGGTCACAGCGCAGAGTCTGTCCAGCAGCCTGGAGCTGTGAGCAGGGCTGACTCTGACCCCTGCAGGGAGGGTGCCCCAGAGACCAGAATCAGCCCAGGGCTGGTCCTCCAGGGCAGCACAGGCCTTGCTCTGCCTCCCCTTGATCCCCGACTCTCCCAGCACCTGTAGGGACAAGCACCAGACCAGGCACATTCAGGGTTGATCTGGGCAAACAGAAAGAGTCTTGGACTCCCCCGCGGCGTTGACAGGTGTTTAGTGCTGGGGCAGAGGACCATGAGCACAGGAACCAGTGGGCAGGGAGGCTGGGAGGCAGCATCTGAGCTCCAGCCCCTGCCAGCTCCCTCTGGCTGCTCTTTGCTCCCCCAGTCTCCCTCTCTATAAGTGAACATGCAAATATCCACATGTATCTATGCCCATCCCATGCGCCCCCAGCATATCTGCCTGGCCGTCTGTAATCACAGGTGCGCACACCTGTGCCCAGGCTCAAGCACCTTTTACATTGACACAGCACCCCACGGGGGATGCAACCTGGGAGAAAACAAGGCTGCAGGTGGGAGTCTTAGAGGCTTGTAGCAGGAGGTGAGAGTCTGAGCCAACCGTTTTCCTTACACTCCCCAACATTGGGGAATGTTCTGGCTCAGGAGGGGTGCCCTGTAACCATGTAGCCTCCATTCTCATCTCTCCTCTGCATCAGTACGTGGAGTGTGTGTGAGTTACATCAGCTCTGCAAGGACAAGAAAAAGCCCCAGTGCAGGGTCCCATGTTTATAGACTTTGGGAACCTTAGATTTGGGGGATCTGCCCTTATGACCTTGAGAGCCATTTCTGTCCTTAGGCCTGAGTCCAAAGTCACACACTGAGGAGGAAATGTGAGGACCCCTATCCTGACACTGTATCTGGGCGCCCCCTTGTGTGCAGATCCCTGTCCTGCTGCTGGGAGCCCAGGGAGCCCTGGGGAGGGCCTGGCTGAGCAGGAGTAAGGGCAGCTCTGGTCTCTGTGCTCAGCCCTGTGGCCACACGGGGGCGCTGCGCGCTGTTCTGGATTCTGCTGGAGTCCCAGGGACTGAGCTGTGTCTGAGCAGGGCAGAGCTTGGTGTCCTGGAGGGCGGGCATCCTGGGGTGTGAGATGCTCTGAGAACCAGGGTTCAGAGGAGGAGGCCCTGGAACCCTGCCCTGTGTGTGAGGTTTCCATCTTTTCTCCCTTAAGCCCCACTCTTACCTCCATAACAATTCCTGAAAAACTGAAAAGTAATCATTTATTCCTGCTACAACCTTTGCTTTACTGAGGCTATATTTTTAAATATTATTTTTTTGAATCCAGTAGATTTTCAGAAAAGTTGCAAAAGCAGTATTGAGTTTGTGTACATCCCACGCCATTTCCCAATCGTTGACACATTACTGTGGTCTATCTGTCCCACTAACAATGCAATGGTGATGCACCGTTACTAACTCCATCTTTTATTTACATGTCACTGTGCTCCTAACGTCCTCCTCATGTTCCAGGACCCACCCAGGACACATATGAGTTCCAAATAGGCCTCACCGCTCATCTGGCTGACAGCTTCTCTGACTTACCTTGGGTTTTTCTTTCTTTTTTTTTTTTTTAAATGAAATTGGCATCGGTGGGGTGCACTGGTCAGGTTTATTGTCCCTCAGTTTCTTTTGACTGTAACTGTGAGTTTTTGGAAGAAAACCACAGGGGTGCGGGGCCGTTCTCCCCTCAGCACGTCAGGCACACAGAGTCCACCTGCCTGATCAGTGCGATGTGACCTTCAACACCAGGCTGAGGCAAAGGATCCCACATTTCTCCTGCAATTTTTTTTCCATTTCTTTAGCTACAAGGGTCACTGGAGGGAAGTCACTAGGGGCAGCTCACAATCACGCGTGTTCTACTCGGAGCATTTTCGTGCACGCTGGTGTTTTGTGCAAATACGAGACTTCAAGTTAGCTGAGTAAACAGCAGGGATGGTGCTCACAGGGGGAGCTGTGTTTGCTGTAAGAAACTGTCAAGCATCTCCCACAGCGGCCATTCCATTCCCACTCCCCAGCAGTAAACAGCGACCCTGTTGGTGCAGGGCGGCACCGCCAGTACCAGTTCTGTGCTCTCTGCTTCTCACGGGCATGTGCCGGGCGTCACTGGTGTTTTATTTGTCTTTCCCAGTGACATACGATGTTGAGCGTCTATTCATGTTCTTATTTTCATCTTCGTCTCTTCTCGGTGAAGTGTGTTTTGTGGCCTTTCGTCTATTTTTACACTGAGATAACATTTACAACAATATTTTGTTTGATTTTAAATTTGGGTATTTCTCTTCCTGTGTTGAGTTCTGAGGGTTCTTCTGTAAGTCTAGACACAAGTCCTCTATCAGAGACATGATTTTCAAGTTTCTTCTCCACTCTGCGTCCTGACTCCTGCACTGAAGGCAAAATGCAGCTGGTGTCTAGGCACAAGCACAGGCATATTTCATGGGAAGAGAAAGACTAAATGAACACCTGTTCTGTGCAGCTCTCAGGGTTGACTGCGGGGCTGCAAGAGGTGGGAAGTGGAGGAGCTGGAGGGTTACTCACTATAGGGCCCAGCTAGACGCTGGCCTGTTCTCCATGGTGGATGATGAGAAAACAGGTCATGAGGCCCATATGTGGGCAGGAGCAAGTCTTTATTGCAGCGACAGGAGACACGCAGGCAGCAAGAGCACGGTCTGTCCAGCGGGTCTGGGGAAAGAGCGCCGGCCTGGCCCTGCTGTGGCAGCCCCTCTCGTGCCTCGGGCCCCTTGGGACTGATGTGGGCTGGGGCTGAGCATCCAGGGAGTCAGGGGGTGAAGGTGCCCTGTGAGCAGCCCTGGCCCCAGGCTGGGGTGGGCGGCGGTGGAGGAGAGGAGAGGAGGCTCTGGAGCTGCCTGTGCCTGAGGTTCCATCTTCCATCCCCACAGCCTCTCTCCAGCCCCTTGATGACAGCACCCTGGAGACTGCAGAACAGAGGATTTTCCCTTCCACTCCCTGTTCCTTTGCTGAGGGTTTTAGTTTAATATTTTATTTTAGAATCATTTCAAATTTATGTGAAAATTGCAAAGCTAATAGCAATGCTGACTATCCCCCACACATTTACTGTTAACATCTTGTATTATTTATTACAGTTAATGTTGACATGTTATTAATAAACTCTACTCTTCATTTGGGTGTCATAGTATTTTTTTTCTCTTTTAAAGATTTATTTATTTATGCACACAAGAGTTGGGGTGTAGGCCAGCGTCGCAGGAGGTGAGAAGATTCACCAGAGGCAGAGTGGGGAGCAGAACAGGCAGGCATATCTACGAAGTACACTGCTGAGGGGAGCAGCAGGCGAGGCAGGAGAGGTCTGCTGCACCATGTGGGTCCCCTCCCTGGCTGGGTATTGAAGTCTCTCTGCTGTGCAACAAATGCTTCACAGTGCAGCGCTCAACTCGCTGCACCACCAGGGTGTCAGAGTATTCCTTTCTGCTGTTCCAGACTCCCATCCTGATACCACATTAAGTCCTAATTGTGTCTTCTGAGGCTCCTCTGACTGAGTCAATCTCTCAGACTGTCCTTGGTTTCGATGGTCTTGACAATAGGGGATACTGCTCAGGTGTATTGTAGAAGCTGCCTCAATTTGAGGTTGGTCGACTGGGGCGATGGATTGTGGAGAGACCACACACACGAAGGGCCGTTCTCAGCACAGACCCTGGGAGTCACCTGCACCCAATCCTCACTGATGCTGCTCACCTCCCCACCTGGCTGAGGTCGGGTCTCCACTTCCTCCCTGTGAAGATTTTCCTATGTCCCTTCCCAAATGGTGGTCCTTGGATAGTAATCAACACGTGCACCCCACACTTAAGGGGTGCTCGGCTGTAAACATTTGTGTGCAGGTTTTGTGTAAACAGTTTTCATGTGGGTTATATGAAGACCCAGGAGAGGGATCAGGAGGTTTCAGGGTAACGCTGTGTTGAGTTTTATAAAAAACCGCTGTCTTCCATGGTGGCTGTGCTAGTTTGCGTTTCATCCAGCAGTGAGTGGGGCTCCCTGTTGCCCGCATCCTGGTCAGCACCTGGTGCACCGTGTCCCCCTCATCTGGTTTCACTTTCCAAGGTTTCAGTTTCCCACAATCAACTCGGTCCAAAATTTTTGTAAGACTCTTCGAGAGATTATACTCACGCAGATTTTATTGCAAGTTTGTTATAATTGTGCTATTTCATTATTGTTGTTATGAATGTCTTACTGTGTTTAATTTATAAATTAAGCTTTATCATATGTCTGCTATAGGGAAAATTGTTGTCTATAAGCCTCCTTAATATGGGTGGTTGAGTCATCCACTGGGGTCCAAGAATGTATCCCACATGGATAAAGGGGGGGCTGTTGTACTAGTTTTGGGATTTAGGCCATTTTATAGGTGTGTAGTAGCATGTTCTAGTTGCTTGCATTTGCTGTCACATGTGTTTCCACATATGATGGTAAGTATCTCTTCATGTACTCACTTGCCACCAATACAGAGTTACCAACTTACCAAATAACTCTAAATAGTTATTTATTTCCTTGTTGAATTTTAAGGGGTTCTATGCATCTTCTAAAATATGTTTTTTATCAGATTTGTGCTTTGCAAATGTTTTCTCCCATTTTGTGGGAGCTGAGCTCTACGGACCTAACACTAACATTAATGCAGATAGACTTCTCTGGAAAGGGAAATAAGAAATTGCTGACTGCAGTGGGTTCAGATTACAGAGAATCGGTTGACTGGAGGATGATGTGACTCAGTTATTTGTGTGTATTCTTGACTATCTTTCGAATCCTATGTGTGTGCATGAGTAATGAATATTAGTTATTCTCGAAATCATTCATTATCAAAAATAAATAACACAAGAATCCCTGACACTGTGAAGCACTTGCAGGTGAGCCTCAGTCCCTGTTCTCAGATCTGACCCTCTGCTCTAGGACCTGCCATCTTGTCACTGCACGATTTTGCCTTAGAATTTCCATCTGACAAAGGTGGACTGTGTGGATGTGCAGATCTTCCCATTGAAAATAGAAAAACATGCTATCTTCTTAAAAGCATCAGAACTATCAACATAATAATAAATAACCACATCTTCACCAAAGAGAAGGAGACCCCGTGTGGAACCCACAGAAAACCCCATCCTGGCAGTGCAGGAAAGGCTATGGGGGCCCTGCCCAGGCAGACCCCGAGCCCAGCTCTTCAGCTCTGCGCTGAGCCTGACCACCAGCACCGCCCTCCCTTCAGAGCTAGGAGGAGCTGCATTGTTCTGATTATGATAAATATACAAAGTACAATTTATACAGTCTACTGGATATTCACTAAAAAATACAAAATCCTACAAATGATAAAAGCAACTGTAACAGGGTGGTCCCCAGGAAAGGGGAAGTTCCAGAATCCCAGTTCAGCCCTAAGTGGGTGAAGCTGAGCAGGGATAAAAAGATGCTGGAGAGAGGAGATAGGAGGACAGGACAGAAGGGAGAAGGAAGGAAGCAGGATGGAGAGCAGCAAGGAGGCTTAAAGGAGGTACATAGAGCAGAGTGACATGTAAAAAAAACTGCACTTACTTTTTAATCTTGGACTGGTTCTAACAAATGGGGGTGAGAGACCCGTGGGGAGCTTAACAATGGCCGCTTTCATCTTGATTTTGATTTTGCTCTTTTCCTCCCTAATTTGTCTGACTCTTTCTGGCCCTTTTCTATGGGTCTCCACTAAAAGGTCTTTCAGACGTGTGGCAGGCTTTTGGGCCTTGCTTTGGGCCAATCCTATTTAGCTAAACTTTTACCCTCAAGGAGATGGGTAACTTTAAATGCTTAACTTAGTAACTATATTCTTTATCCTTTTTGTATTGTTCCCTGATTATATTAAAGTTCCTTTCCATGAAAAGCCTGATATGTTTGTCTTAATACAGCAAATAACAAAACCCATTCTAAAAAAGCAGGTTTAAAAGTTCTGGGGTGCCCCTCTCCCTGCCCTGTAACACAACGCTTGTTGCATTTCTCCTAGTCTACTGCACAGTCTGCTGCTGCCTGAGTGCTTCTCTCTCTCTCTCTCTCTCTCTCTCTCTCTCACCTTCTCTCTGTCTTAATTATGAGCACAGAGCCCAGTGGGTTGAGCCCAGCAACCTCAGGATGCCATTCCCAGGTCAGCTCACTCTCACCCCTCCTCAGGGGCTAGTTCTCACTTCCTCTTCTTCCTCAGCCCCCAGAACCTCCGCACTCTCCACTCTTAGCTGAGGAAGTTCTTTTTATTATCTATGAAGTGTGAACTGCGCCATCACCCCACACCTGCACCTGGACCCTCTCCTTTGCCCAGGTGATGGCAAAAGGTCCCCTCCTGACTAGGGCTGCCCTCAGCTCGGGTCCAGGGTCAGGCCCCTCCATCCCCTGGGTCACCAGGTTCTGCTCCCTTGTGGTTCATCCTTTCCTCCACACAACCATGTCACAGCTCCCATTCAGAAAACACAATTCAAGCAATACAAACACCCCCATAAAATCTACCACCCCCTTACCCGTGTCTTCCTCCACCGCTGCCCGAGCCTGTGACACTCCTCGGAGAGCAGATCCTCAGCGAGTCCCTGCGCTCGCCCACGGGACTGTCCTCTTATTCCTTCCAGGCAGACACGTGCATGTCGTTTGAAAAGTCCGTACTTCTGCAGACTGGTGACATTAGAGGCCCCAGCCTCCCTGTATCCCACCTCCTGAATCTCAGGGACAACCTGCATTACTTCTTCTGACTTAGTCTCTAACCATTACTTCTCTGCCTCCAAATCTTCGCTAACTGTACTCTTTATTTTTGAGTTGTATGTCTTGCCTTTAGTTTACTGGCTCTACCTTCACACAATCTCATCCTCCAACATAATATAATAGCATATTTTTGATCAGCTCAATGTGTATGTTTAAATAATTTTTTCAGCTTATTTAATTGCATTATCAATAATGTGCCGTATTTAAACAAACTGACAGTGCTTCTCAGGAGCCAGAGGAAAGTATTTTCAGAACACAAGGAAGTGAAAAACAGTTGTTAATATTGAGAAACAGCAGAGCGTTGACTGAAATGAGGCCCCAAGTTTGTGCTGACCCGTCACTGTCAGCCCCCCACGGGCAGGTCCAACCCTAAGCCCATAGGAGAAGGGTGCACAGGAGGGGGCAGGAGGGAGGGTCAGGGACAGGGACAGAGACCACCTGTCCACTCTGTCAATGAATGTGAGTTTGTCCCTTTAATAAAATCAACTGACAGTTGACAACTGATAGTAACTAATTGCCCTGATAAAGTGCAAGCTCCAAATGAAAACCAGATCCTGGGAAATTGTGTCCATTCACTATAAACTTGACAAATTCCAGAGCAAACCAACTGTTCTTTTGTTATCTTTGGGATACCAAACAAGAATTATTTTTAAAATTTGTATCCAGAATAATTATCACAAAGATCATGTAACGAAGTGAAACATTATACTACTTTTTTAAATCACGTATTAGTTCAAGGTCCATTAATAGTCAAGGGAAACCTAGTGAATTAATAGAACAGAATAGGAAATATTCAGTGATATTGTTTCATCATTCATTTTGTTTGAAAAACCACCACTTGTATAGTTTCAATTTATCAGCGTCGCAAAGTTAAATACTCACAATTATCTGAAAGGTACTGAAATGTTATTCCTACCTATTTCTTGAAACTGCATAGTTTTTCATTAACCAACCTAAACAACACAGTAAATGTAGATGGCAATTCAACATTCTTCTAACGAAACTGAGAAGAATGACAATTGCAAAAATATGAGCTGTGAAACATCCACTCATTACCCCAGTAATTTTATAAACATCTGTGAGACATACTTTGTTAACATGCAAGGGTTAATATTGTTGTAAATAAAATTAGAACATCGTTAAATTGGTATTATTCAGTTTGTGGTAAATACTGAGAGCCAGAAGCTCATTTGTAAGTCTGCGCAGAGACCCTGAAAGGCAGTGAGAATCATGACTCAGGCCTCTGGTCCACACTCAAGGGGACAATGTGACAAAGGTCCTGTGCAGGGCAGGAGGGGGCAGGTAAAATTCCAAGTCCCTGGGTAGGTCTCTCAGGTTCTCACCATCCAGGGCTGTGTCCTGGGCAGGGGTGGTTATTGTTGGGGATCCCCATCTCCCCAGTTTCACTGCTCTCTCCCTCACGACCTGTGCCAAGTCCTCCTGCCAGGATGCTGGTGTGCTCACTCCCCATTGCCTGGAGGGGTTCCAGAGAATTCACTTAGCATCACTGTGGCTTAGTTACAAAGTCACACACACACATGCCTGGACTCAGTGTCCCTAGGGAATGCAGATCCAGAGGACCCCAACCCTCCTGCTGGTGCTCTTGGGGGGCCCTGACTCTGGGTGAGTGAGTGGGGGGTCAGGAGGGAAAAAGCCAATGAGGAGGGTGGAACTAGGGGGCACCCAGGGGTGAAGCAGAACTTCCAGAAAGGTGCGTCTCCACAGCTGCCTACTCCAATGTTCCCCTCAAATCCAGCCATGTCCTGGACCATTTCTGTCTCTCCCAGCCTCCAGCCCATGTTCTTGCTCCCCTCCCCCCTTAATCTCAGCCCTTGTCATCCCCTTCCCCCTTCCCACTCCACCTCCCTGGGACCTGGGACCCAGGCTAAGAGGATAAGCCCGGGTCTCCCCCTCTCGCCCCCAGGCTCCCACTCCCTGAGGTATTTCTCCAAGGCGATGTCCGGCCCTGCCTCTGGGAGCCCCATGCAAGGAGGTCGGCTACGTGGGCGACACGCAGTTCCTGCGATTTGACAGTGATGCAGAGAATGAGAGGATGGAGCCCCGGGCACCTGGATCCAGCAGGGGGGCCTGAGTACTGGGGCCAGAAGATGAGGTGAGTGAAGGACAATGCACAGTGGTCTGGAGAGAACCTGCGCACTCTGGGGGCTGCTACAGGCAGAGCCAGGAGGGTGAGTGAGGTTGGTCCGGGGCTGATCACAACCCCCATCCCCACGGACGGGCAGGCAACCCCAGACTCCAGGTCTGCCAGTGTCCACTGAGGCTGGTGGACCCACCCGACCCCGGGGAGAGAGCCCACAGGACTGTCACCCAGGAAGTTTCATTCTCAGGCTTCAGGAAGGGGAGAAGGTTGGGGCTACATGAGGCGGTGACAGGGTCTCACACCCTCCAGAGCATGTCTGGCTGCGATGTGGGGCCCAAGGGTGCCTCCTCCCTGATACACTCAGTTCGCCTACGAAGGCGCCAACTACATCGCCCTGAACCCGGACCTGCTCTCCTGGACCTTGGCAGACACAGAGGCTCAGAGCTCCTGGAGCAAGTGGGAGTGGTTTGAGGCTGCAGGAGGAACTACCTGGAGGGCGAGTGCAGGCAGTGGCTGCTCAGACACCTGGAGACCCGAAGGAGAAGCTGCAGCTCCCAAGTAGGAGGGCTGGAGAGAGAGACACCCTCTCACGCCAGGCCGACAGCCCACGGGGAAAATGGTTAATGCTCAGAACAGCGCCCTTTTTCTGGTCAGAAGAGGGAGGCATGCACCTGGTTTCATGCTCCGCACTCAGAGAGAGAGAGACACTTGCCCAGAGACCCCTACTGTGCCCCAACAGTGAGGGAATCCAGTGTCTCCTGAGCTAGAGAGACCAGCCCTGAAACACCTGATCCTGAAAACCTGGCAGCCATCTTGGGACCATCTGTTTCTTTCTCAAGGTCTTGGAATTGGTGGGAGGACACGTTCCAGATCTGACTCTTGATTTTCTAAGGGCTCAGGTGTGGTGCCAGGAATGGGCACAGAGCACGTTCTCGATGATTCTGGCAGACAGCATAATGAAGAGTCCTGGAGCCCTCAGTGGCTTTTATGCTTCTATTTACAGAGGCGGCCAGGTACACAGCAGGCGGGGGGCCAGGGGCGCAGGAGGCTGGCAGGCCTCCTAGCCCCCGACTCATCTTCACTCCCTTGGCTGCTTTTCTGCTTCTTCTCTTCTGCTACTGCTGCTCTTGTTCCATTGGCGTCCTCGTGACACAGCCCTTAGGCGCCCGTGTGTAAGCCCAGGTGCACTCACCTGCGCATGCCCACTTAGGCATGCATGCAGAACCACAGGTGTCCATCATTGTACCAATGGCGGGAGGGCAGAAAAACCTGATAAATTTTCTCTGATCCTACATCAGGTCAGGAGCAAAAGGCCCTGCTCTCCTCCTTTGAGGGCTATATCCTTGTAGCGGCAGGAAGGAGGCGGCACAGGAGGCAGGTTCGGGATGGTTCTGGGCAGACGGGTCAGGGAAGGAGAGTCCTGGAGACCTCGGTGGCTTTTCATGCTTTATTTAGTAGAGGTGGCCAGGTACATGGCAGGCATGGGTGCCAGGGGGCCGGGAGGCTGGCAGGCTTCCCATCCCCCAGCGCATCTCACCCTCTCGGCTGCTTCTTCTCTCTCTGCTGCTGCTGCTGCTTTCGGGCCTGTTGGTTCTCTTGGTTCTGTCAGTTGGTCCTCACAGTTCTGTCTGTTGGTCCTCACAGTTCTCATGCCCGTGTCCAACACAGGTGCGCCCACTTGCGCATGCCCACCCTGGAATGCTCGCAGCACCACAGGTGTCCATCATCAGTAGTGGGAGGGTGGAAATACCTGATCAACCTTTACCCTACAATCCTCCTGCCCTGTGCTCAACCATGATGCTAGAACTTTCTAAGGAATAGATTATCCCAGACTCTTCAGACCAGGCTGGTATTTAGATTTTGTGCTTCCTCTTCAAACCCATTGCTGGTCCGTTGTGAAGATGGTCACATGAGTCTGCTTCAGGGTCCATGAGAAAAAAAAAAAAAAAAAACAAGTGTGAATGTTCTGATGCTTCTCAGAATCCCCAAAGACAGCACTGCACCTCTGACCACGAGGTCACCCTGAGGTGCTGGGCCCTGGGCTTCTACCCTACGGATATCAGCATGACCTGGCAGCGAGATGGGGAGGACCTGACCCAGGACACGGAGCCGGGGGTAGACGAGGCTTGGGGGGGTGAGAAACTTCCAGAAGTGGGCGGCTGTGGAGGTGCCTTCTGAAGAGAAGCAGAGATACTCGTGCCATGTGCAGCATGAGGGGCTGCTGGCGCCCTGAGTCCTAAGTTGGGGTAAAGAGGGGGTCGTGTGCATGGAGGCTCTGCTCAGGGGACTCAGGGGGCCCTTCTGGAGACCTTCAGAGGGTCAGTATAGGGTAAAGGTTGATCAGGTCTTTCCACCCTCCCACCACTGATGATGGACACCTGCGGTGCTGCGAGCATTCCAGGGTGGGCATGCGCAAGTGGGCGC
>JAGFMF010012210.1:19807-32541 GCA_019455555.1 Galemys pyrenaicus
CTCTCTGTGGTGAATCCTCTCACCCCCCTACACCTCTGGCCTGTACCCCAGTGCTTGTATGCATAAATAAATAAATCTTTAAAAAAAAAAAAAGAATGACGTGTGGCGATTAAGTGCAATAGATATGGGGTTTTTAATAACCTGGAAAATAATTATATTTTAATGGTAAATGCTGCAGGTAGAATATAGGATCACGGAGTTATGTCACTGCACCCAGAAGGAAAATATTAATGAAATGTACACTCTGTACCACATATGTGCATGAATAAAAATGGAAAAATTATTCCTTTGCACGAGGTACAGTATTTATACCTCAGTGAAAATAATTTAGTTCCAGAAGCACCAAATAATGTGGATTAATACTGCCTACATATTATTTAATAAGCTGTAAAATAAATTTACTATGATTTAAATTTGGAATCCCAGACAAAATTCAAGTCCTGTTTCAATTATACATTTAGTGATATGTGCTTAGATGACACATTGTGATGAAGAAAGAACAAGGGAAATAACTTTGATAAAATAATATTGGTGCTCACATATGGAGGAAGATTATGATATGATGTTACATTTCATATCCTGGTTGATGGCAGTTCATTTTGTATTTTAAACTCTGTTGTTACTGTCTGCCTATACACACAAATGTACCCCTTCAAAATTAGACATACTGGAAAATACTAGGAAAAAGTTCAGCTAAGACATAAAGTATTTATATAGTGATGGAAAATTCATAGTTGACTGTTGTTAAACTGAATACTGTTACCCTTCAACATTTCTCTAATGTGCTCAACTCCTTTGTACTATCAGAACCACTCAACGGAAGCTATGGAACAAGTCATAACTGACACTACCTCCCTGCTCCATGGTAGGGTCTGTTCTGCTCCCCACTGTCTCTGGTGAATCCTCTCACCCCCTGTACCTCTGGACTAAACCCAAGTTCTTCTACTATAAACACTATATATATAAATGTCTTAGAAATATATTTTTTAAAAGTTTAGGTAGATGTTCTGAAACACACCCAAACCCTGGTAGCTCACAGCCAGGATAAAGCAAGATTGAGAAATGGCTAAAAGAATTTCAACTTGGGCCTCCCTGGTGGTGCAAGGTGTTGAGCGCTGCACTTTGAGGCCTCTGCAGCCACTGCGGTGCGAGTTCAATCCCTGGGCAGGGAGGGGACCCACATGGCACAGCAGACCTCTCCTGCTTTGCCCACTGCACCCCTCAGTTGGTCTGCCTGTTCTGTTCCCCACTGTCTCTGGTGAATACCCTGTGCTTCTGGCTTGTACCCCAACACTTGCCTGCATAAATAAATGAAATCTTAAAAAAATTTCAAGTCAATTTATTCAACCATGTTCATCCAATCAGATTTCAGATTTTTTTTAAAGATTTATTTATTTATGCATACAAGCACTGGGGTACAGGCCAGAGGTGTGGGGGGGTGAGAGGATTCACCAGACAGAGCGGGGAACAGCACAGGCAGATCGACCGAAAGACACTGCCGAGGGGAGCAGCGGGCGAGGCAGGAGAGGTCTGCCGCGCCATGCAGATCACCTCCTGGTGGCAGCAGGGATCGAACTCGGGTGCTGCAGCGGCTGCGGTTTGCTTCACAGTGCGCCGCTCAACCCACTGCGCCACCAGGGAGGGCCAGATTTCAGATTTTTTAATCAAACTGTAACTAGTGTCCACCCAATACCTGAGGAGACCACCGGTGTCCTTGGTGTGTCTGCAATATCCCCACCACACCATCTGCAGGCTTGAGGCATATCCTGCATCAAAGTAATTTCCAAGTTATTTTTAAGGTTTACTTTATTATTTACGCATATAAGAACTGGTTGTAGGCCAGAGGTGCAGGAAGGGGTGGGGGTGAGAGGATTCACCAGAGGCAGAGTGGGGAGCAGAACATGCAGATCAACTGAAACACACTGCTGAGGGGAGCAGCAGGCGAGGCAGGAGAGGTCTGCCCTGCCGTGTGGGTCAGTTCCCTGGCTGGGGATTGAACTGGTGCTGCAATTTTACAGCATGAGACTTACACTTGTGCCACCAGGGAGGCCCAATTTCCAAGTTATTTACAGTTTCTTTCAAGAGAAAAAAATGTATCCTTCCTCATTATCCCATGGGAACAACACAAAGGATTGCTTCACATAAATGTTCTCCACTCCCTCTCAGTGCCCTAAAGCTATAGGCACATGCTGTCCCTGAGTTGCTAATGAAGAACAAATCAGCATTTCTAAATGCCTGAGGCATGATCTAGACAGGCACCATATATCCGGAGACTCCGGCTTGTTCACAACAACACCTCTACAGTGTGTCCTGTGGAGAATGAGTAAGTAGTGAATCACCCAGAGACATACAAGGATATAGGATGACAAGCACATTAAAACAGAGAGTATATAATTTTTTAATAGAATATTCATTTTATTTATGCATACAAGAGCTGTGGTACAGGTCAGACATGCAGGAGGTGAGTGGATTCACCAGAGACAGAGTGAGGAGCAGAACAGGCAGATTGACCAAAATACACTGCTGAGGGGAGTAGCGGGTGAGGCAGGAGAGGTCTGCTGTGCCATGTGGGTCCCCTCCCTGGCCAGGATTGAACTCACGCTGCTGTGCCACGGATGCTTCACAGTATGGTGTTCAACCCGCTGCACCACCAGGGAGGTCCACATGTAATTTTCTTATTTACAAAATCATGTCATTCAAATTTGTGACCTTGACAATTCCATTTGAGTATAATGTTTGTGACTCTTAAATACACCACTGGGAACAAATACGATGGCACCACCTCAATAACAGGGTTCTGAGTCTTTCATTTCTTTGACAGTTTTTGTTTAACATTCATGCCAAGATCAAGTATATATTTTTTCTTAAGTGTGGGTCTGCTAACACTATCTGGTCAGCAGACACATGTCCCCCCCAATACCATAGATGACAAAAACATAATACTTCAGTTTCACCCATCTTTTCTACTTGTCCTCCTGCCCACATAACTGGGGCTGTATGATTATTCTATCAGTAAAAGCCAGGACTCTGCTTGTTCAGCAGCATGCTGTGTCGTGCAGCGGCTCCACAACTCCCGTGTCTCTATGTGTGTGGTGTTGCCGATGTAACACTGAAGGAATAAAAGGGAAGGGTGTAAAGTGTCCATGTCTATAATATAATGGAAATTTGCAGTACGAAACCTGATCATTTTCATTTGCAGAACCAAGTGTGAGAGTCTTCATTATCCAAATCAAAGTAGAAACAGAGACTCAAGCGGAGATCTTTCAGATTAAATGGGAAGGTTTATATATGTCACTGTGTCAATCCCTTAGTCATAACTGGACAGCCAACGATGAGAGCTACATCAATGTAATGGAACAAATGGGCACTGGAGCCTCGTAAACACAGATGGTCAGTGACTCCCGTGGTGGTGTTGGAAAAATGAGCAAGTATTCATCCAAAGAGAAACACGACAAGACACCAGGATTGTACAATTCCCATGCACTGTTTCCCCATATCATGTCATCTCTAACACGTGGTCACAAGGCCTTGGGGAGTTGGGGAGATGTGGAGGAGACATGTGGAGACATCTGAAAGAGACATGTGGGGAGGACAGTGGGGCAAGGAGGAGGAGAATGGTGCCTGGCAGTAAACCATTCATAGATGGGAGACAGGCATTACACCTTGGAACACACTCTAGAGAAAGATGAATTGTTATGTACTTATAGTGACAAAACACAGTAACCCACCATTTACCCATCCCTCTGCTCTGAGAGAGCTCTCCTTCATTCAATCTGTCTTATCACTTATACTTCCATCCTCCCAAGGCTAACTCCTTCATTCACACTTTCTAATAAGGCACCATAGAAAGAAGAAACATGAGGAGTAGGAGGATGACGAAAGAAATCTTTAGAGTTACCTGTGGTGAACTATTTTGGGGTCTCTTTTTTGTGTGTAGGAGAACTGGAGTTAAAGAAGAGTTGAGGGAGGATGGTGAGAGGATTCACCAGAGAGTGGGGAGCAGAAAAGTCAGGTTTACAGAAACACACTGCTAAGGAGAGCAGTGGGCCAGACAGGAGATGTCCACTGGGCCTGCTTAGGGGGCTAACTCAGTGGTGGTAACATTGAGACTTAACCCCTATGTCACTAGGCAGGCTCACTTTTGGGGTCTCTTAATTGCTCATATGCTTCAAGTGTGAGTTGAAAAATGCTAGGAGTTATTATTTTAAATTCCACAAAAAAGCTAAAACCAGTTGTTTTGGCCAAAAGCTCTAAGACTGGTTCAGGTCTTGTAAGTTTTAATCATTAAGGAGTTACACTAATGTAGATCAGAAGCCATCCTGGACAATCAGAAAGCAGACTGATAAAAAAGACGACACAATTATTGTGTATAGTCAGAGACAGAAACCATCCAGGATAATCAAACAATACATTGATTAAAAAACAATAACGCAAAGTTTAATATAAAGAATTGTTAAACTGTAGAATGAAAGTAACCATATGTCTACGGCCATAGCACCCTGAACGCGCCCGATCTCGTCTGAAAGTAACCATAAAGAGCTAAAGGATATTCCAGAAGGAAAAAACTTTGATGGGGGGGGTCTCCTCCACATCGAGGGTGTGGTTACGGCGCATGGGATGGCACAGAAGTTCACTGTGAATCCAGAAGCAGCAATGGTCAAGCAGCAAATCACGATAATTTCACTTGAGGTCACTGGTCACTGCCATTAGCGGGAGGGCAGGAAATCCCAAAAGTATTGTTTGTATTTCTCTAGATGGGAGAAAGTTGTCATCGCTTCTTCTGATGTAAAAATAATCCTCATCCTTACACAGTGCTCTGAGTAATTTTGTATATTAACCAAAATAAACAGATAAGCTCTGTTTATTGCATGACTTACTCTTCAGCACTCTATTAACGGATGGTAGAAAGGGATATAAGAGAAAGAACAAAACCAGAGAAATGGTAGGAACTTCATGGTTTAATTTTTTTCTGAGAGGGAATAAAGACCTTTACAAAGGTGACTTCAATGGCGTTTTCCTAATAAGGCATTCTGGAGGACATAGTGGTACATAGGAGTCTCTTTCCATTTTTTTCTTATCATCTTAATATTTTTGTACTCTTACCTGGTGCCTCAGTAGTACTCAGACCGCTCCTTCGCTCCTCTCCTTCCCACGTCTGCCCACAGTCTGTGTACTTGTCTTCAAGAGGTACGCCCTCTTCATGAGCAAACAGACGATCTCTGGTTTTCATCTCCTTACAATCAACAACAAAGAGGTCCCCTACACCTTATATTCTAATCTACCATACCAGAGGAGAGAAGCAGAGTCTCAAAGTCACTGAGATCTTATGAGCCATGGGAGAGGGCTCTAGGTCTACGATAAAGATTTGGTTCTAATGCAAAGGAGGAACTCGTGAGAGAAATACCAAGGGTATTTGCAACCTTTAATGGAAACAAAAGAATAATGTGACTTGCTTTCCCTGACTGGGGCCACTGGGAGGGTAAATCCCAAAGTGGCAATAAATACCCTTCAAGGAGTTGCTCTAGTGACAATACTTTCCAGGGCATACCTTCAACTGACATCACGCTTTGGTGCTACGAATCAATGAATCTGCAGACCAACAATTCATCTACCTTAAGATGCACAAACATATCTCACACTTCATGAAGCACAAGAACCAAAGTTGCAAGACCAACAAAAAATCTAGATAAAAATGCTTTAAGCTGTGTGTATTCCATTTGTGCCAAAGAAAATCTTGATAATGGGAATCAGATCATATTATAATAACATTACATCTTAATGCCATTTTAACGTGTGCCTGATGGATTACTGAACTGTTGTTAATTTCTCTGCTGTATTCCAACTGAGTAAGACTATGTTATGAAGGTATCTTTTTTTTTAAAGATTTATTTATGCATATAAATACTGGGGTACAGGCCAGAGGTGTGGGGCATGAGAGGATTCACCACAGAGAGTGGGGAGCAGAACAGGCAGATCAATGGAAGTATACTGCTGAGGGGAGCAGCGGGCACAGCAGGAGAGTTCTGCTGCACCATGTGGGTCCCCTCTCTGGCCAGCAGCAGGGATCGAACTCATGCTGCAGTGGCTACGGTTTGCTTCATACTGTGTTGCCTAATCCACTGTGCCACCAGGGAGGCCCATGAATGCATCTTTACAGATGGGTGCTAATTGGTCATGGAAATCACTTAGTAATGGACTATACAGAATGGTAATAATGAAACCACACATGGATCTGGAGAAAAAAATAGAACCTTTGTGCATTGTTGGTGGGAATGAAGACTGGTCCAACTCCTAAAAACCAGTATGAAGATTTCTCAAAATATTAAAAATAGATCTGCCATATGATCCAGCAAGCCCACTCTTCGGTATCTATCTACCTGAGGAATACAAAAACATTAATTCAAAGGGATATATGCACTCCCATGTTTATTGCAGAACTATTTATTATAGTTGAACTAGGGAAACAACATAAGTACCCAAATACGGATGAATAGTTTAGGAAGATGTGCTATATGCAGAAAGTGGAAAATTACTCAACTGTAAAAGAGAAGAACTCTTGCCATTTGTGACCACATGGATGGAACTGGGGGTGATGATGTTAAGCAAAGTAAGTCAGAAGGAGAAAGACAAATGCCACATGATTTCACTCATATGTGGGAAGTAAAGAAACTAAAATAACCAAAACACTCCCTAGAAGTCTGACAGCTACTGAGGCTACCAGAAGGAGAGGATGCAGGTGGGGAGCAACAGGGGGAGAGGGTCCAATGGACTGGGTGGGAGGATTATTGGTGCTTTGGTGGGGGGGGAATGTATACCTGAGAAGGTGTGCATCTATAATGTACAGTGTTTATGCCAATGTCACCTCAATATGAATGATACAATTTTCTTTTAATGAAGTCATATGTTTTTCTGGATTTAAAATATTTCAAGAATGATTTAATAAATCATTTTGCAGTGACTTTTATATAGTTATTCTTTCCCCATTAGCTATAATTACTATTAGTGACTTTTATTTGGTTTTTAGAGTGAATTTCATTTGAATTGCTGTTTTAAGAAACAACTCTTTATATTTTGGTACACTGTATTTTAGATATTAACATATTAGAAATAAAACACCTATGTTCACGTAAATCAGAATTATCAGCCATTAATTTTGTCACATTTCTAGCATTTTATTTTTTTAGAGACTTATTTTACCTATTTTGCACAGAAGAGCTGAGATGCAGGCATTAGGAGAATTCACCAGAGACAGAGTGCAGAGCTGAACAGGGGGGTCCACTGAAGTCCACTGCTGAGGAGAGCAGTGGGTGAGGCAGGAGAGGTCTGCTGTGCCCTGTGGGTTACTCCCTGGCCAGGGATTGAGAGCTTGAACTCATGCTGCAGTGGCTGGCAAAGCTTGATTGCACTGAGACTTCAAGCCCATGCCACCAGGGAGGCCCAGTTTCTAGCATTTTCACACATAAAGTCCCTGTCCCCTTAACTACTACTGTCTCACCCTGCACCCTCCCAGAAACAGCCACACTTGTGAGTTTGGCATATATCTCGCCATTTCAAGTTCACTCTAACATATATTAAATATTGCTTACATAGCAGGTATTTAAAATTACATATCAATATTATTAATTATACATTCATAGCTTTAAATTTTTGAATTTCCTTGTTATATCCCATGTTTTTAGATCAGATGACTGAATAGTGTCAGTTCTTCACAAACTGGTCTATGAGTTCAGAGCAATCCCAGTCAGTATGCCAGCAGACGTCTTTGTAAACATAGCACTGAATTTCATGAAAGTTAAAAGCTTGTGTTAGCTCATGACTGAGGGGTACATCAGGGTCCCCAAGCTTGCATTCTCTAAAGGGGCCTGGCCATCTATGTGCATAAGATAAAACAGGTTTTTATTACAAATGAATTTTAATAGGTATAGTGTGCACAGAGAGAGAAAGAAAGAATATTAGTTCCCAATTAAACACCCAGAGTTATCCATCCTCTTATGACTAAATGCCCAACCAAATAGGGTTTGTTACAGGGCAGGGAGAGGGGCACCCAGGACCCCCAAACCTGCCCGCTTGAAGTAGGTTCTGCCATGGGTCGTATCAAGACAAAACACATAAGACCTATAATGGAAAGGAACTTTAATACAATTTGTGTGCAATGCAGAAAAGACAAAGAATATCGCTACTATATCAAGCAACCAAAGGTACCCATCCCCTCGTGGGTAGAAGTCCAGCCAAACATACTGACCCAAAGCAAGGCCCAAAAGCATGTTACAAGTCTAAAGCACCTTTCAGTGAGGACCCATAGAAAAGGGTCAGAAAGGGCCAGACAAGTCTGGGAGGAAAAGAGCAAAATCAAAATCCAGATAAAAGCTGCCATTGTCAGTCTCCCACGGGTCTCTCACCTGCATCTGTTCCAGCCAGTCCAGGACCAAAAGGCAAGCGTAGTTTCTTCTCATGTCTCTGCTCCATGTGCCTCCTCCAGGTCTCCTTGCTGTGCTCCATCAGCTTCCTTCCTTCTCCTGTCTCCTATCGAGCTTCTTCTCCTCCCTACTCTGCTCCACCTTCCTTAGGGCATCTTCTGGTGGAAAACCAAATAAGAGGCAGAAGGGGACAGGCAAGTTGGGGTGAAAGGAGCCAATCAACGTTGACATCAAGATAATGGCAGCCACCGTCAACCTCCCCAAGTGTCTCTCACCTACATGTCTCTTCCAAATATCTCTACACATCTCAACTCCACATGTCTCCTCCAAGGCCCCCAAGTCCCTGGGGCAAGTCCAAAGTAGAGAAGCAAACAAACACTTCCGCTCCAAGTGTTTCTCTGAGCCCACCGGCCCTCCATGTTATAGAGCTTCACCTGGGCGCTCAGCTCCATCGTTCCCAGGAGCTCATGCAAGGGACCTGATCTGAAGGGGGCTTGGAGACACGCCACCTCCCCCTCTATGGAGAAGCCTCTGTGACACGTGCTCTTTGAAAGACTATCAAAAAATAAAAGGCATGCCATAAACTGGGAGAAAGAGAATTTATCTGACAAAGGGTTTGAACTGAGAATATATAAGTAACACTGAAAACTCTGTAATAAGATGAATTATCCAATTTGGAATCAAGAAAATATTTGAATAGAAACACGGTAAAACAAGACAAATGAAGTACATGGAAAGATAGTCGAGATCAACATTCTTCAAAGAAATGCAAATTATAACCAATACAAACCTACTTGAAAGGCTAAAAGCATAAAGATTCACAGCACTGAGTGTTATGGAAAACATGGGACAAGCAGCAATCTCACACACTGCCCTACGGGGTGGAAATGGTCAGACACTTGAAGAACATTTTGACAGTTTCAAAAAGAGGGAAATGGAAACTTAGCAGACACTCCTCAATCCCCTCGCTAGGTACTTACCCAACATAAATAAAAACAGCTCCCTATATAAACACTTGTATACTGATTTTCATAACAACATTATACAGAATAGCCATAAAGGAAATATTCCCCAAAGCCCATTACCAGATAAATGCATCTATATGATATATTCATACAGTGGATTTCTCACCAGTAATTAAAAGAAGGTCGCTGCTAGTACATGCATAAACCTCCAAAACATCGTACTAAGTGAAGGAAAACAAAGTCAAAGATGACACATTTATGATGGCATTTACATAAGTTCATTTTTTAAAAGTAAAACTATACTGACAGAGCTCCTTATTTGCTTGAGGCTAGGGTGGAGGGAGAGATTTGACTGCAAGAGGACACAGGGTTCTTTTGGGAATGATGGGGAAATTGTATAGCTTGGTTGTGGTGACATTTACACAACTATGTATTGTCAAATCTCATTGAACTATACATGTTAAATGGGTGGATTTCTTCTATGTCAATTGTATTTCAATAGACCTGAAAAAAATGGAAGCATTCATGTGGGATCCCCAGCCCTCCTAGTTCTCGGGGCTATTGTTTTGGTACCCAGAGTTCTTGCTGGTCAGCTAGGCAGACAGTCAGGCCGGAGGGCTCTCACCAAGGACAAGAGTCCTGGTATGAGGAACGTACTGGAAAACCACATCTGCTGAAAACAGCACATAGATATTATGACCAGGTTAGCAAGTTCCACTAAATACCTTACTTGTAAGGATGAGTAGAAAGTTAGATAAGAACAGGGAACAGAGATAGTGGGCTCTGACCAGCAGGAACAATGGACCCAAAGGCTCTAGCCTGGTCACTCCCCCCTATGCGTATCCCCAAGATCCCTCTCTTGCTCCTGTCTGGTGCAAGATAAGAGCATGAACAGCGAAGACAACACATTCTACAGAGAGAGGGAATCCAAGCAGTGTAGACCAGGTGATGACAATATGCTCATGAAAATAAGGATAGTCCTGGATATTTTATTTCTTAGGTTTCTAGTATATTTAATCATATCTAGATCAATTAGTTCTCAAGTTACAACTGTTATCTGCATGACAGATGCAGAAGTTCATTTCTCTGCAGGGAAATGCCTCTAAGGTATTACTTTAAAATAAATTTTCCTTAGGCCATTATACCTTCCTATAAGTTAACCAAATTTGATAGGACATAGCTTCCACTTTAAGTAGGCTTTGTAGAGCATATTTATGTTAAGTGGTGACAGTGGACATATGTAAAATAAATCACTTTACTCAAGTGATAACAAGAAAATTCTTTCAATTTGGAAAAATAGCAAATATCTATTTATTTGTCTGAGATCCTATTATCACAAGTATTTATATCAAATTGAGCTTAAGCTCAAAAGGAATGTCATTTTTATTAATAGTTTGTCTAGGTAATTCATTAAGACATCCATTGGATGAATCATTGTCTAAGCATAGTTCTACTTCAGCTATTAGATTCTCTAATAGTATTTTACTTCATTATTCCCAGTTTATGAATTCTTATTAGCTGGTAGTCTCTAAGTTGTGATCAGAGAAGTTATTTTCACTGTCAAGCTCATCTAACCATCCAGGAAGAGTAGAAGGAGAATGAGTAGCTTACCTATGCTATAGTTCTTAACAGTCTCTGCCAGCTATGATTTCTAATTTTATTATCCACCAGCAAGAGTGATGAATTAAAGGACAGAGACCAATTTCTTTTCCAACATTAAAAATTACACTACTCATCAAAAATAACTATGTTTAAGAAGAAGTTTTAAAGGACTTCAATGTGTCATTAATGAAGCCAATTAATGTAAAGTAAAACCATTTTATGTTTTGTTTGGTTTTATTTTGTATAACAGTATCATCTTTATTGTACTTACCAAGTGACATTTATTTTCAAGATTTGGACCACACAATATTGTGTTTTAGATTTTAAAAAGCTACCTTAATTTAAATCTAGTGACAAATTAAATCATGTAAAGATATTTCATTTTTTATCTCAAATTGTTTCTCCCCTACTAAAAGTAAGCTTTATTCAGGAAAAAAAATGTTTTATCGTCCATGTTGCCAAGAATCCCACAGTCTAGAGGAGATTTAGTTAATGAACTGAGTGAATGAGTAAATAAGTAGATAAATCAGTGGGTTGATGAACAAATGTACCATTTTGAATAAATACTTCATTCTGTTGTTCAACGTGACAAGTTTATAAACCCACAGGATGAAACACTTCATTTCCCACAAGATAACTTAGTATCTTGAGGGAAAGCTGTTGCTATCAAAGAATAGTCATATCTTTTTACCATATAGCTAATTTTTAATGCCTGTCAATAACATAAATTCCATCAGTGAGAATCTTTGCTATCTAAGAGCCCTTCTCTTACAATTGATATTAATGCTCAGTTCAAAAGTTAGCATAATAATTTTGAATCCTGGTACCTGAATTCTAGCAACACTAAAGGTAGAATTATAAAGATGAAAGTGATACAAATGAGAAAGGTGATCTCTAGATAACATTTCAAAATCAACCAATAAAAACAAAAACAAATTTAACACTGCACTTTTCTTCTATGTTTAGTGGTGTGGAGACCGAAAACAAATCCTAAAGGAACAGAGAAACCACCACTCAAGATGGACGAGAGGCTCTCAGCAAAAATTGCAGGGCAGGTGGCGTCTGTGTCACATGTCCCGCTCCCTGCCCATGAGTCTCTTCACTGCCGCTCTCACATCTTTGTTTCTGAGGGTGTAGATGAGAGGGTTGAGGCTGGGTGTGACAACAGTATAAAAGAGGGCGATGAACTTGCCTTGATCTTGAGACTTTCCTGATGGTGGCTGGAGATATGTGCACATACCTGGAATGAAAAAGAGGGACACAACCACAAGGTGGGCTCCACATGTCCCAAAGACCTTCTGGAGGCCACTTGTCTTCTGCATCCTCAGCACAGCCCGGGCGATGGCACCATAGGAGCTGAGGATGAGAATGAGGGGTATGAGAACAAAAATGGAGCNCATGACCAGGAGAGTCAGCTCGTTCGCACGGGTATCAACGCATGACAGTCTCAGCAGAGCTGGAAGTTCACAGAAGAAATGATCCACTTGATGGTGCCCACACAGAGCAGAAGGAAAGGGAGTAAGTTTGGAGCAGGAAAGAGGAAACAAACTCTGACTGTAGCAGTGTAATTGAAAGTGTGCATACGGCCAGGCTAAGAGACCTGGGCAATGGGGCTTAAGATGGTTTCCACAAAATGTGTTATGTTTATATCAAAAAAAAATAGCAACAACAAATGTTGGCGAGGATGTGGAGAAAAAGGAACTCTCTTACACTGCTGGTGGGAATGCAAGATGGTCCAACCATTATGGAA
>JAGFMF010012210.1:40926-63795 GCA_019455555.1 Galemys pyrenaicus
ATTCTGTTAAAGGAACTCCAGTGGGGGAGAGGTGAATCCATGGCTTCCGGGGTCAGTTTGAACTAAATCCATGGTCCTTTCAATCCCATCATCACCCTAACTTCAAGTGGTCCAAAAAAGACAAATGTTTTTGGTAATCTCAGCATTTCAGACATACGGTCTTCTTTTTCCGAGTTATCCTTACATTGTGTTTGTGAAGACTTTTTGTAGATACATATTGTTTTGACATTTGAAAAGTTATAAAAGAAATTTTTTAAACATTCTAGTTACGATCTAGACCATGAGGGTCGATGATGATAAATCATCAGAGTGAAAAAAATCAATGGAAAGGTGGGGAGAGAGAATCATCATGTGAATGGAAAGGTTTTTAAACTACGCAATTTATTAAAAATATGGGTCTATACTCTTTTTTCTTAAGATTTATTTATTTATGCATTCAAGCACTGGAGTACAGGCCAGAGGTGTGGGGGGTGAGAGGATTCACCACAGAGAGCGGGGAGCAGAACAGGCAGATCAACAGAAGTACACTGCTGAGGGGAGCAGCGGGCACAGCAGGAGAGGTCTGCCGCGCCATGTGGGTCCCCGCCTGGCCGGCGGCAGGGATCGAACTCGTGCTGCAGTGGCTGCGGTTTGCTTCCTAGTGCGTTGCTTAACCCACTGCACCACCAGGGAGGCCCGGGTCTATACTCTTGATGCTTTTGTCCATAAAAATAGATAGCTGTTTCTTAGTGTTACATTTGCCATCATTTCATATAATTAAAACATTATAAGACATATTCTTAAACATGCTTTTGTATGATAATTCAGGCATAGTCTCTCCATCATTCCCTATCAATGCATATATCTGGTCTCCCAGACATCAGAGGAATTTTCTCCTTTTTAAAATGCATTATTTTTATTCAGGTAACAATGGTTTACAACACTGTATATGATCTGGAGCACAGGTTCAAACCTCTCCAGATGTATGTTACAATAACACACCCATCACCAGAACATGTGGACTTAATGGGTCTAGGTTTACTTTAATTTTTACCTCTGCAACAAATCAATAATGCTATTTTTAATTTTTAAAAAATCGTATGAACCTACACAGTTCCAAGTGTCTTCACAAAAAGCCAATCTTACTTCTTCCTTTAACAAGGAGGTTTTTTTGTCTTCACTTAATATATAAAAAAACTTGTCTAAAAAGATGTTATTGCCCATTTACACATTGTACCAAGCATGAATCTGAGATTTGATTCAAAGCATCTGAGTCCACAATCTTCAAGCTTAAGCACAATGCTCAAGTTAGCTCACACCCAAGTCCATAAAACCCAGACACTCACTAATGAAATTAAAATAAATAAGCACCTTGAATGGACAAATACTACAGCTCTCTCTCATATTACTTGTTAGTCGTAAACTTCTTTATAATTAAACATTATGAAGTTCTAACTAAAATACTTATATTACACTCTAGGAATTACCTTATTTCTTAGAAACACAGTGGTCACAAGACACTATAAATATGAAGCATCCTAGGTCTGAAGTTCATGGTCACAAGTTACATGCACAAAAAAATATTACCAACTAATTTATGTAATTAATCAATGACACAGGATCATAAATAGTGAAACAGACATCATTTTTGTTCCTTATCTATATTCTTTTAGGGTTGAAATGAGGTGATGGTTCCCAAGGCGTCCAAAAGCAACCAGAGGACCCATTCATGTAATTGGTGAATTCCATGGGGAATAACAGCTCTCTGAGGGCTTAATGACCTGCTCTTTGGAATTACCTGCCTGCTAATTTTGTAGTTGGAGCTGCACAGGCACTTGCTATGTGTTGTGGACCTAATGGTTCTAGATTTAGTTCAGTTTTTAACTCTGCAACAAATCAATTAGACTATTTAGGTGATGTAATTGCAATCATGAAATGTTATCAAAGAAACATGCAGATAAAAGTTAGTAACATGAAAAGATTATTTTTCCCTGGCACCAAAAACACATGCACAAAAAAATATGCCAGGAAACACAAATGTTGATCCAACACTGGCTGTGTAATACAAAGGAGTGAAAGTGTCTGCCATGTTGAATGGGAGAAAACTAAAGGCAGAAGAGATTGATGATGGTGGTGATTATGATTGTAATGGTTGGGGCATACCCACTGCAAGTGAATCAGAAAGTTATTCTGCTACCAAATGTATATTCCCCCAAATATACCATTTTATTCAGTTCAAACTCAGCTGTTTTGGTAAGGAAATGATTTGTCATTACCAAGTGATGATTAGTCATAATTTCAAGGAGGAACAACTCCTCAACATGCATGTCACTCTTGTGTCTCATTACAATATGTGGCCTCGGGATGAGAAAAAGATTGCTCAGAGTCCATGTGGGTTGGAACAATGAGAAGCCTAGAGACTAGACCAAGCCAACTCCCGAAAGGAGCGTGAGCCAAGGCGCGATGCCGGTCCATGGGCAGGCTCATTTTTATTTAGAAACAAGCAGAAGATGAAAAAAATCAAAGAAGCAAGAAGGCATGCAGGACATACATAAGTGTGTGTTTGGGGGTTGGAGGGACATGACACCATCTGGCACCAACCACGGTTGGGAGATCTGGAAGAGTCGGGGAAGCCTCAGTATTTTCTCTCATCTAAGCACAGTATCCATTGCTGTTTTTAGCACGTGCTGTTTTCAAGCAGTGTAGAGCCTCACACCAGGACTTTTGCCCTGAGAGGTTGGGTTCCTCATCTCAAGCTTCTCTGGGTGAAAAGCACAGAATAATCCAGGCTCCCCCACTGTTGAAAATGTATGACTTTTTATGTATTATTAAAATCATAATATTTAAAGCAACTGGTGACATAGCACAGGAAACCTTTTCAAGTTTTACAATTCAGTGTGACTAGAGCTAATATATTATTTTTAGAACCACTCTGGGTAGACTTAAATAGAGAGACGCTTTGGATTCAGGACATGGGGAAAATGTTAAAATTTATGTTCCAGGTGGGAAGAAGCTTGCAAATAAGTGAGGTTTGAATACCAAGAAAAAATCCAAAAAAATTATTTCTGTACACTGATGATTTTATTTGATCATGGTTGTCTTACAGCCTTTCACAAAGATGATGGAAACCAGCAATGAAAGTTCCACAACAGACTTCATCCTTCTGGGCTTTTCTCAATGGCCCCAATTGGAGCGAATCTTCTCAGTGTTTGTCTTCTTCTTCTATATTGTAATTCTGGTAGGAAACACAATCATCATTCTTGTATCTTACCTAGATCCCCAGCTGCATACTCCCATGTATTTCTTCTTATCCAACTTGTCCCTTGTGGATCTCTGCTATACAACTAGCATTGTCCCCCAGATGTTGGTAAATCTTTGGGGTCCAAGCAAATCTATCACCTATGGAGGGTGTGTGCTCCAGTTCTTCTTTGCCCTTGTCTTCAGGGCCACAGAATGTCTCCTCTTAGCCGTGATGGCCTATGACCGCTACGCTGCCGTGTGCCAGCCTCTCCACTACACAGTGATCATGCACCCACAGCTCTGCCAGAGGATGGTGCTGACGTCCTGGTTGGGCACTCTTGTCTGTGCCTTAATTGTTTCCTCCTTGACAATCAAGTTGCCAAGATGTGGGCACCAAGAGATGGATAATTTTTTCTGTGAGATACTAGATTTTATTAAGATTGCTTGTGTCAATTCACGAGTACTTGAAGTTTCATTCCTTGCACTTTCAGTAATATTTCTTCTGCTACCTCTATCAGTAATTCTCATCTCATATGGAGTTATTACCCGTGCCGTGGTGAGGATCAAATCAGCATCAAGATGGCGTAGGATCCTCAACACATGTGGCTCCCACCTCACAGTGGTGACTCTGTTTTATGGAACACTCATTTCTGTGTACTTGATGCCACAGCATAAAAGCACATCCCAAAATGAGGGGAAGTTCATTGCTCTCATTTACACAATAGTTGCACCCAGCCTTAACCCTCTGATCTACTCTTTAAGAAACAAAGATGTAAAGAATGCAATGAGGAAAATACTGTGGGTAAAAAAGTGGTCCTCAAAGTCATGAAAAAGATGGGGAAAACCCGAGGTCAGAAAGCTAAAGAAATAACATTGATATATTGGTATATCAATAACATTGATATAGTGATACATTATATAATAGTATATTATATATTAATTATATTAATTATAACTATATACTATTATTACTAATTATATATTAATTAGTAATTAATAACATTAATATATTGATATATCAATATATTATTGATTAATAACCCACAGGATATGAACCAATTCATTCTCAAATAGTAATTTTTTGGGGTTTGCCATATACCAAGAATTTCAGAGTGTACTGATTTAGTTAAGTGGAGAGTACAGGGAAATGATAAGAGACAGATTGAGATCCAGATACATAAATAAAATACAATTTATTTGCTTTAAAAGCTTCAAGACTAATCAGGGATAATAGATAATTATGAACTGTGGTAACAAGTAATAGTTTTCATGGGCCTCTATTCTAATGTAAGAGTCCTTTGAACATTGGCTTTTTCTTCACACACCTGCCACTTTTGTGAAAAACTGCACACCTGTTCATTCACCTGATCCTGCCACAGGAGCCTTTGTGGTAAAGACTCACTGCCCACCCACACCCTTTCCACCCCCAGCCTCTAGCTTTACCTGGTCTAGGAGTGTCCATCCTGCAAAATGCATTTCATAGCTTGCGAAATATGTATTTCCTAGTCTGGCCTCCGGCAACATAAGCCAAGGAAGTGATATTTGCTATTTCATCTGCTCAAGTATAAAAGCTCTTGTTCACTCACCCTCCTCCCTCACCTTCTTCTTGGACAAAAATCCAAAAGGGAATGGAAGAGTTGAAAACAAAAACACCAAGAGAGCAGTAGCCTCCACTTGCTACCAGAGAAAAATCTATCATATGCAACATTATTTAATCCATTATATTTTAGGGTCTCTCTGCCATAGTAACTTAGCCTTTACCTTCATAAGACCTGATAAGGGAGTTTGGACTTTTTCTGTTCAGCGGGTGGTCCCCAAAACAGCGGCGGAAGCATGACTTAGCTACTTATTAGAAATGCAAATTTTTAAGTCCCCCACCTCAGACTGATTGAGCCAACAAACTGAGGCTGAACCACGAAACCTGTTTTTAATGAGAACTACAGATAACAGGCTGAAGTTTGATAGCCAGTGATGTTCACAATATGGAGACCCTGAATGTCTCTAGGCAGTAAACCAACCTGCTTTAAACATTTTAATTCATGCCCTTCCTTATAGATACATGAAAGAAAGTCAATACCAATTTCTCCATGTTTTTAGATAAACTTTATAAACATCCCAAATTTCAGAATCTAGATCAAGACCAGTCCATGAGAGACTTTTCTTCATCAGTCTGGAAAAAGGAAAATAAGACTTTCCACTGAAGATTAAATGAAGCCAATAGAAAAGGTTATTAAGTAATTAACACTATCTTCTTGTACTTTGTTTTAGAATGTTCTTTTTTTTTAAGATTCATTTATTTATGCACACAAGAGCTGGGGTACAGGCCAGAGTCATGGGAGGTGAGAGGATCCACCAGAGACAGAGTGGGGAGCAGAACAGGCAGATCCACTGAAATACACTGCTGAGGGGAGCAGCCAGCGAGGCAGGAGAGGTCTGCCGTGCCATGTGAGTTGTACCATGTGGGTCACCTCCCTGGCCGGGGATCGAACTGGTGCTGCAGTGGCTGTGGGTGCTTCATAGTGCAGTGCTCAACCCCTTGCACCACCGAGGAGGCCCAGCACACAAATTATTTTTAACTTCCTTGTACTGATAAATACATTCAGAATCTGGAGCTCTCTATACCAGAGAATATACTACTCCACCTCTCAGCAGGTCAGCTGTTAGCGATTGAAAGACTTCTCTGCAAATGAACAATTCACTGCATTTTGATGACCTTGCAATTTCATTTCAGAGTAAGAGAGATTCACCCTCTACATGAAGCACTAGAGTGGGGTGGAGCAGTGAGAGACTACTAAGAAGTTTGTGATCTCTCTGACCCTTACACACTGTAGCTCCCAAATTTCCATAGTGAGAACACCATACCTTGAAATTAACTATTTATTCTCTCATTGCTGGTAACTTTAAAATATTTCAGTTGTGCAATCCTTGTTAAAAATATCTGGGAGAGGGCCTCCCTGGTGGCGCAGTGGGTTAAGCAACGCACTATGAAGCAAACCTCAGCCACTGCAGCACGAGTTCGATCCCTGCTGCCAGCCAGGGGGAGGACCCACATGGTGCAGCAGACCTCTCCTGCTGTGCCTGCTGCTCCCCTCAGCAGTGTACTTCTGTTGATCTGCCTGTTCTGCTCCCCACTCTGTCTGTGGTGAATCCTCTCACACACCCCCCATGCCTCTGGCCTGTACCCCGGTGCTTGTATGCATAAATAAATAAATCTTTAAAAAAATATATCTGGGAGAAAATGAGGATTTCAAAAGGCAGGGAAAGAATAAAGACAATGTTAACTTTTACAGTATTGAAAGACAAGTGAGAGAAGTGAAAATGTACAGAATTAAATCGTGTCCATGGGAAATGAGTATCAACTTTTCATTGGGAGAATGACTTGTCCCAAATCTTGACAGATGCTTGTTTGGTCATTTCAAACCTCTTACTCAGTCATCTCCACTCAAGTGAAATCTTCCCTGTTCATCTGAAAAGTCTTTACATATCTCAGCGGTGCATCCTTCGAATTCCCTCCAAAACCTGACCATAGCAGTATTATGGGGTCATCTCATCTTATCTATTTGTACATGTGCTGGAGGAAAAGGCACTGTTGAAATTTTTGACAACATAGAACCTCTTGTTCATGGTAATTTGGCTGCACCCGTATTGGTATCTGACATGAATATTCAATAAATGTCTAGGGAATAATTTATGAATGATTTTTATTGAATAGGAAAACATGAACAACTATGCATAATACAGCAAATATTCATTAGCTAGTGAATACTGGAACTACAACTTCAGGCTTTTGTTAAAGATAAAGGAAACTGAGGCTTAAGGGACAAGAAGGAAAGGTTGGTTTAGCTTTTCTTCCACATGTGTAATATTATAAAATCATTCTATTGGGGGTACACAGAAGTATGTGACTGGAACTAGAAAACAGGAGGAATAAAATAAAATGTTACACATAAGTGACTACTAACTTCTTAATTTCCTTTTTTTTTTAAGATTTATTTATTTATGCATACAAGAGCTGGGGTACAGGCCAGATGCACAGAAGGTGAGAGGATTCACCAGACAGAGCTGGGAGCAGAACAGGCAGACTGACTGAAACACACTGCCAAGGGCAGCAGCAGGCGAGGCAGGAGAGGTCTGCTGTGCCATGTGGGTCCCCTCCCTGGCCGGCAGCAGGGATCGAACTCGTGCTGCAGTGGTTGCGGATTGCTTCATAGTGTGTTGCTTAACCCGCTGGACCACCAGGGAGTCCCTTAATTTCTTTTTCATTAATTCACATCCAAATTAAAGTTTGGGTCAGATTCAGGATCTTGCTTTATTTCTCCCAATGTATGTCTCACATCAGTTAAGTCACCTTCCAGAGGACATAAATTGACCTTTGGGGAGTGACAAAAGTTTTAAACAATACAATAATTGGTGGATCTCCAAAGAATCTCTCTATATAAATATATACAGTATAAGTATGGCATGTAAATCTCATTGCACAGGTGATGCTGATAGTGAAAAAAGGATTGGGAAAACAATGTGTTGGTGTGATAGCATGTACTTTTCCTCGTTTGGAAAATGACTAAGACTCCCCTAGTCCCAACTGATTGACGAGGATACACGTTCCCAGGCTCCAGCACCTGAGAGACACCAGCAGTCTCTAGGTTAGTAATAAAACTACTCAATGGCAGATTATGAAAACCTAGTCTCGGGTACTCAAATTAACATCCTGGAAATTCTCTGGGATATAACAGTTGGGGATTACAATTGATGTCAAATATATATATATATGTGTATATATATATATATAAAATGTGTTGTCAGGAATGGAGAAATAGGCATTTCATTTATTCTTTGTTGCACTAGTATGTCCTTGAGACCATTTGCTCTGAGAAGTCAGATGGAGAAAGACAAATACTGCACAGCCTCACCTTTATGTGGAATCTGAAAAAAATCAAACTTAGAGAAGCAGAGACTAGACTGGTAGTTGCCAAGGACTTCTGGGTTGGAGAAATAAGAAGGGTCAACACATACAAACTTCTAATATGAATAAATTCTGAAGAGCTAATGTTTAACTTGAGAGGAGTTAAAAATACTCCATTATATGCTTAAAAGTTGCTAAGAAAATAGATCTTAAATGACTCAATATACACACACACACACACAAATGGTTATACAAGGTGAGGAGTGTGTTAAGTACTTAAAGTGGTCATCATTGTACTATAGACCATTATACATGAGTTACAGCTTTATTTATTGAGTCCTTCCTGAAGGCTTCTTAGTAAAACTTGATAGTTCTCTTTTTATCTCAGCATTATAGGTATACAATTTGCATCTAACAGTGTGTAAGTTTAAGGCATACAACTTGATTCAATACACAAAGAAAATATGTACAGGGCACAGACCAACAGAGAACTGAAAGCATGTGTAAAGACTCTCTATGAATTAATAAGAAGAAAATATAAACTATACAATAGAAAAACTGTCTGAACCTACAAACAGATTTTTCAAGGAAAGAAAATTATATGTAGCACTGAAAATATATTTCAACCTCTTGGTTATTAGAGAAATGAAAAATCAAACTCACAGTTAAATAGCAATTATAACCTTTTGGCTGGCACTAGTTTAAAAGTCTGTTTGTCTAGGTATCACAGAAAATGTAGATCAATGAAATAATTTATACATAGCTAGAGTGGGAAAACCTTAGAACCATAGTGGAGGAAATGTCTTCTAAAGCTTAACATTTCCTTATTGCATCCTCTAGCAGTACCTCTCCTAGACAGATATCAGCAGGTATTCTTGCATTTGTGTCCCATGTGATATATACAAAATTGTTCATCATAACTTAGACTTTTCATAAGCCAAAAACTGATCAAAAATTTTTGATCAAATTGTACTATGTCATTCATTTACAAAACTATATTATTTGGAGAATTCAACTTCTTATTTTAACATATGCTTCTCTTGCCTTCCACCAAAGTTTCAGTGCCCAAACAGTGTCATGTTACTCCCTCTATCCCCTTCTGCTTTCCTGCTCCCTGCCCAATCTGATAACCATCATACTTTTCAGAGTGTGTAAGATTTTTGTGTTTTCTTACTTTGTTTTCCTTGGTTACTTTTACTACACAGATGAGTGAAACGGTCCAGTAATTGTCTTTCATTTTCTGACTTATTTTGCTAAGCATAATTACATCAAGATCCATCCATATGTTCCCAAAAGACACTATTTCATCTTTTGTTTTATTTTTTAAAGATTTATTTATTTCTGCATACAAGCACTGGGGTACAGGCCAGAGGTGTGGGGGGTGAGAGGATTCACCACAGACAGAGCAGGGAGCAGAAAAGGCAGATCAACGGAAGTACACTGCTGAGGGGAGCAGCAGGCACAGCAGGAGAGATCTGCTGTGCCATGTGGGTCCCTCCCTGGCCGGCAGCAGGGATCGAACTTGTACTGCAGTGGCTGAGGTTTGCTTCATAATGCGTTGCTTAACCCACTGTGCCACCAGGGAGGCCCATATTTCATCATTTTTAATAGTTGAAGAGTATTCAAGTACATATGCCACAATTTCTTTATCCAGTCATCTGCTGATGGGCATTTAGGTTGATTGAATACATGGGCTATTATGAACAATGCTACTATGAGTATATGGATGTGTAAGTCTTTTTATATTAATGTTTTTATATTCTTTAGATAAATGTTGATACCTACACATGGAATTGCTGGGTTATATAGTATTTCCATTTTTAGTTGCTTAAGGAATATCCATACCATTTTCTATAGAGGCTGTACCAGTTTGCATTCCAACCAACAAGGAATAAGTGTTCCTTTTTCTCATGGTGTTATTTTTAATTCATTGAAAATGAAATATTGATGATATGGCTCATGAAACTGGAATTATGATTATTATGGAATTATGATTATGGAAATATGATTATCTATAATTTTTTTAAAGTCAAGTATTTTCTTTCTTATAGACTCAACCCCTAGATGATTGCTTGTATTTTTCTAAAGTATCGATATTGTACCTGTTGAAGAGCAAATGGAAATTAAATGTGTTAATTTTTATAGATAATGTTCCACATATCTTCAACCATCAATAGCATATTTAATATAATACATAATTCAATTTATTCTGAAATTAATTCTAGTGTAATAAATCTAAAAATAAAAGTAAAACATGAAATCTAATGTCTTAAAGGAATTTTTAATAAAATTCCTTTTTGGAGAAGCCTCTATCAATACTCATAGATTTTTCTTTTTTAATTAATGACTTATTATTATTTTACATCCTCAACTAGTCATAAATTTCTTAATCACCTCTGTGCAGTACCATTCTCCAAGGTCTAAATCTCATCAACACAGTAACCTTTAGGGTGGTACATAAATACTTCCTGCTACCTGGTAATGATTCCTGCATACAAACAGACCATATGTTCTTCTCTGCTTCATTAGGCAGAAATATCCCTACAAATGTGCCTGATTATCACATTATATGACCACAAATATCCTATAAAGAATATATTTTAATTAAACCCAATTCATCTACTCACCCAGCAGTCCCATGCTTAATTTTAGTCCATCACCCTCAATAGATAGAGACTTCTATTGAGTCTTAGTCCAGCAGTTGTGTTCAAAGGTAAATGTAAATGCAGTTTTTATATAAAAAACTAGTGGCCAGTATTTCAGAGGTTCAGCATTACAGTGAGCAATACTCTTTCTGTTTTTTTCAGCGAAAGGATCATCCTTTTGTGAAATGAGTATGTTTGGACAACATCAAGGAAGACGCTGTGAGAACTACCCTGATGAAAACAATAGTAAAATTTTTGCCTTCTGGTAAGTATTTTCTGCCATCTGCTAAGAAAAAGACATGAAGTAGAACCAGGTCCTACATAACAGATCTCAGACAGCATAGGCCTCAATCTAACATGAAAGGAAAAACAGGAAATGTATGTGAGCTCTATATATTAGCTCTATGTATTAACCAATATATTAATGCTTTGTCAGGAATGAAGAACACCTTAAATTTCAACAAGAGCAGTGAGTGGAGGTTGAAGTTACTGAAGCTATGTGCAGGTCATGTTCATAGTTTAAATTTGATATCCCATTTAATCTTCCTTAGAGCCATTTTAAAAAACAGGTGATATTACAATAATTACTTGCAGGCCAGAAAACTGAAACTAAAAGGAGTTAGGTCATTTGCTCAAGTTCACACATTAAGGAAGTGGCTGGGCTCTGCCCTGATATTATATAATATATAAATAAAATCTCAGCTGATTCGACTCTAGAGGCTGGGGTCTTAACTATTTCCATATGGTTTCTTTCTGCTTGGACTTTGTGGGACCACAGTAGTATATGTAACTTGCAGTTAATAAAAAAAAAACACATAATATTAGAAAAAATAAGATTTTTTTATAAATTTATTTATGCAGACCCTCCCTGGTGGCGCAGTGGATTAAGCAATGCACTATGAAGCATACTGCAGCCACTGCAGCACGAGTTTGATCCCTGCTGCTGGCCTAGGAGGTGACCCACATGGCGTAGCAGACCGCACCTGCCTCGCCTGCCTGCTGCTCCTCTCAGCAGTGTGTTTCAGTTGATCCACCTGTTGTGTTCCCCGCTCTGTCTCTGGTGAATCCTCTCACCTTCTGTGTGTCTGGCCTGTACCCCAGTTCTTGTATGCATAAATAAAATCTTCTAAAAAATAAAATAAAAAATGTATTTATGCATACAAGAACTGGGGTACAGGCCAGATGCACAGAAGGTGAGAGGATTCACCAGAGACAGAGCGGGGAACACAACAGGTGGATCAACTGAAACACAGGCCAGAGGTGTATGGGGGGGGGGGTGAAAGGATTCACCAGAGAGAGTGGGGAGCAGAGCAGGTGGAGCCACTGAAATCCACTGCTGAGGGGAGCAGCGGGGAGGCACACCTGTATTTATAAAATGTTATAATGCAATGTTACTTCAATAAAACATTATTTTAAAAATTTATAAACTCAGACATAAAATCTCTCATCTAACTAATCATATTACACATGACCTTAAATACTGAGATTTATGTCATTTTATGCCTTATCTGTATTTTTTTAGAATCAAAATGAGCTGATGATTTTAGCTATGGAGTTCCAAAACAACCAGAAGATCTTCTCAAGTAATTGGTGAATTCCATGAGGAAAAACAACTCTCTGGTTGTTTAATGAGCTGTTCTTTGGAATTACTTGCCTGCTAATTTTGCTGAATGACCAGGTGAGGAGGAGCTGCACAGACAATGGCTATATTTTTATGGTGACTCAATGGTTCAAGATTTAGTTCAATTTTTAACTCTGTAATAAATCAATAAGGCTTTAGTTGATGTGCTAAAATCATGAAAGATATTCAAAGAAATCCTCAGCCTTTGTACATGTAAATAGAGGTTAAAATGAAGAAAAGATTGTATTTACTGGCAAGAAAAAAAATGCAAAAAAAAAAGGACAATATAGTAGTGAACATAAAAGTTGATGAAAAATAAGTACCTACAATATTAACAAGGAGGAAAGATAAGAGGAAGAAGTTACTGGTGTTAGTGGCTATGATTATGATTACCATGGATGGGTATAGAATTTGGATTGAATATGGAAAGGGGTTCTATGATCGAATAATGGAATATGCCATTTTGCTTTTTTCCTCAACACCTTTGATAAAGGAAAACCTTATCCTGATCTTATATGTGATGTTTAGATCACAGTTTCAAGCAGGAACAAGTTCTTAAAATATGCGCTGCTCTGAAAATTATAACTTAATCCTATTATTTAAAACAATGGGTAGCATAGCATAGGAAGTTTTTTCAATGATTTACAACTTAGTGTGATTGGATTTAATATATCATTTTTGGAACCACTCTAGAAATGATTAAATATAGATACTTTGGGCACAGAACAAAGAGAAAATGCTAAGAGGAAGGTTGCACAAAAAGTATAAAAATAACTGAGTTTTGGATACTCTTGACAACCCCACAGGTCTTCATCTCTACCCAACACTGATGGAATTTTTTGTTGTCATGGTTGTCTCCTAGCCTTTCATAAGAAATAATGGACACAAGCAACAAAAGTTCCACAACAGACTTCATCCTTCTGGGGTTTTCTGACTGGCCCCAACTGGAAGGCATCATCTCTGGGGTGGTCTTCATCTTCTATCTAGTGACTCTGGTAGGAAACACCACCATTATTCTTGTGTCTAACTTAGATGCCCACCTCCAAACTCCCATGTACTTCTTCTTATCCAATTTGTCTTTTGTGGATCTCTGTTATACTGCTAGCATTGTCCCTCAGATGTTGATAAATCTTTGGGGTCCAAAAAAGTCTATTACATATGGAGGATGTATGTTTCAATCCTATGTTGCCCTTGAAATGGGAGCCACAGAATGTCTCCTCTTGGCCGTGATGGCCTATGACCGCTACACTGCCGTGTGTCAGCCTCTCCACTACACAGTGATCATGCACCCGCAGCTCTGCCAGAAGATGGTGGTGACCTCCTGGTTAGGTGGTCTTGGCTGTGCCTTAATTATTTGTCCTTTGACTTTGCAGTTGCCAAGATGTGGGAATCGATTTATAAATAATTTCCTCTGTGAGATAACAGACTTGTTCAAGATGGCTTGTAGCTATTCAAAAGTAATTGAGATTGCTTTCTCTACCCTTTCAGTCATATTTCTCCTATTACCTCTATCACTTATTCTCACTTCATATGGAGTTATCACTCAAGCTGTGATGAGAATCAAGTCAGCATCAAAATGGCAGAAGATCCTCAACACCTGTGGCTCCCACCTCACAGTGGTGACTCTGTTTTATGGAACACTCATTTCTGTGTACTTGATGCCACAGAAAGATAACACATCCAAAAATGAAGGGAAGTTCATTAGTCTCTTCTACACAGTCATTATACCTGGCCTGAACCCTCTGATCTACTCTTTGAGAAACAAAGATGTAAAGAATGCAGCAAAGAGAATGCTGGGTATAGGGAAATTGTCAGAAAAGTCATGAGTTTGATGGAAAAAATAAGAGCATAGAGAGCTAACAGTGATCATTAACTTCAGAAAATGGTTTATTTATTCAAATAATCTTTTTTGGGTGTCACCATATACCAAGATTTGCTATAGGTACTGACTTTGTCATAAGCAGGAGAAAAGTGAGAAGGAAATAGATAACTAGAAGTCCAAATACATAAGTAAAATTTTATTATGTATTTTACTCACAAGTTGACCACTTTTAAGATTAAACAGGGAATACAATAAACAAATGTGTAACTAGAAAATATGATACATGCAGTAGTAGATATTTATAAAGCATGAAAGGCATCTCTTCTAGTAGGACTACACTCGACATATTCTTTCTTCTCAGACTTCCCACCTTTAGGAACGATTTCTGGCATCATTCACCTGATATTGCCCAAGGGGCCTCTGTGTGGAGACTAACTGCCCACCCACACTCATTCCTCCTTTTGCCACCACTTTTAACTCCCATTGGACCCATTGGATCACCCATTGGACCACCCATTTAACTCTCATTGGACCACCACACTGAAAACTAGATTTCCTAGTCTGACCTTCACAAACAAGTGCCAGGAAGTGAGAGCTTCAGCATATGGGTTAATTCTCGCAATATGAAGTCACTTGTCCTCACTTTCCTGCCCATGACAGGAAGATGAATGTCCTAGCTTGGACAAGAGCCCTGACCAGGAACTGGACAGGTAGGTAGAAACAGAACAACTCCACCAACAAGCAAAGGCCTCACATTATTGCAGGAATAAAGCTTTGATGTATTTAATAATAATGAAGTTACTGTATTTGGGGTCTCCCTGTTATACTAGCTAAACTTTTACTATTAAATGGCTTGATTAGGAGTTTGGTGATCAGACTGAAGTTTCACAACCACTTTGAGAGACAAGGGAGATTTTGGATGTTTCTAGTCAGAAAACTCACATCATTTTCTTGATTTCAACTCATCTCCTCCCTGACTGGCGTGTAAAGAAGGTCAACACAATGCTGGAAAAAAAATCAGCCATCTGGTGTTTGTTCACCATTTTCTTTTTAACTTTGTTACTGACAACTATATTCTACTTTCTGTTACTGGCAACTACATTCAACTCCAACATCTGGAGATCTCTATACTGGAGAACAAATGACTCCACTTCTCTACAAGTGCCCCTTTCAGAGAATGAAAAGCCTCTCTGCAAGTCAGTGCCCTTGCTGTGTCCCTCCAGTTACTGAAGTATTTGGAAGCTGAACCTGAGGGTAGGGGAGGTCTGTGATCTCCCTCTCCATTCTTTTTTTTTTTAATATTTATTTATTTATGCATACAAGAGCTGGGGTACAGGCCAGAGTCACAGGAGGTGAGAGGATTCACCAGCCAGAGTGGGGAGCAGAACAGACAGATTGACTGAAGCACACTGCCGAGGGCAGCAGTGGGCGAGGCAGGAGAGGTCTGCTGTGCCATGTGGGTCCCCTCCCAGGCCAGCAGCAGGGATCGAACTGGTGCTGCAGTGGCTGCGGTTTGCTTCCTAGTGCGTTGCTTAACCCACTGGGCCACCAGGGAGGCCCACCCTCTCCATTCTTAACCCCTGTGTGTCCCAGATTTCCACAGCGAGAACAGCTTGAACTTAAGGCTTTGATTCCTTACTCAAATAACTTTACAATGGCCAGTGGCATAATCTCTGGTGAATGTGAAGAAGCTGAGAGGTGATACCATCAAAAGATAAGGGGAAAATATAGACAATATAAAATTACCCTATTGTGATGACAATGAAGGAAGAAGAAAGGTGTGGGGATGAAATCCTAACTCATAGGAAGTGAGTATGGACTTGCCTTGTGAGAAGGACTTCTCCCAAATCTTCACACACACTCATTAAGGGTTTAAACCTCTGCTCAACTTTCTATGCTCAGTCAGAAACTTAACTCATCTGAGAAGTACTTACCTGTATCATCAACCCATCCTTTGAATCCCTTTCCAAAATCTGACCATGTCAGTGTTATGGCCTTATCTCATTTTATTTATTTGTTTAGGTAGTGAGCTTTTCAAAACATAGGCCCTCTTGTTCATGTGTGATTTTGCTGTGTCTAAATTGGTTTTTGGCAAAAATGAGATATTTAATTAATCTCTGTAGAATAATTAAATAAATGTTTTAAAGAATATGTTTAAGTCTTCAGAATATGGCAGATGTTCACTCATAATCAACCCCGGAACCAAAAACTTCTTCAGGATTTTGTTATGTTAAGATTTAGTAAATGAATGAGTTTGGGCAAAATAAAGTTTTTCTTTCACATGCACAACATTGTACAAACTACACGATGTCCCTAGAATGTATATATAGATGTGTGTGTGTGTGTCTGCATGTGTTTGGAAAATATAAAAACAGAATGACTGAAAGAAAATGTTCATTCATGTCCAGAAATTAAGTTTTTAATTAGTATCCTTTTAGTTTATTCCCCTCCATAATAATGTTTGGGTCACATTCACTATCCTGCTTTATTCCTCCCACGTATGCTCCATATCACATATCTCACCTTCAAGGAACAAAAATCAACTGTTGGGATAAAAATCTTAGTACAATGACTGGTGACCTCTCAACAATACTGCATATAAGCACCAGAAATAGATAAACACTCTGTTACAGGGCAGGGAGAGGAGCACCCTAGAACCCCCAAGTGTGCCCTCTTTGAATGGGTTTTGCCATCCACAGCATTAAGACAAACATAAAATTTTTAATGGAAAGGAACGTTAATATAATTAGGATGCAATACTGAAAGTACAAAGAATATAGTTACTTAGTTAAGCATCTAAAGTTACCCATCTCGGGCCCTCTCTGGTGGCGCAGTGGGTTGAGCAATGCACTATGACGCAAACCGCAGCCACTGCAGCACGAGTTCGATCCCTGCTGCGGGTTGGGGAGGTGACCCACATGGCACAGGCAGACCTCTCCTGCCTGGCCCGCTGCTCCCCTCAGCTGTGGATTTCAGTCCATCTGCCTGTTCTGCTCCCTGTTCTGTCTGGTGGATTCTCTTAACACCCCCCCACCTCTGGCACTGTACCTCAGTGCTTGTATGCATAAATAAATAAATCTTTAAAATAAAAAAAATAAAGTTACCCATCTCCTTGAGGGTAAAAGTTTAGTCAAATAGGATTGGCTTTAAGCAAGGCCTAAAAGTCTGCCACAAGTCTTAAGGACTTTTTAGAAGAGACTCATAGAAAAGGGTTAGAGAGAGTTAGACAAATCTGGGAAGGAAAAGAGCAAAATCAAAATCAAGATGAAAGCTGCCATTATTAACTTTCCCATGGATTTCTCACCCACATCTGTTTTACCCAGTTTAAGACTAAAAAGTAAGTGCAGTTTCTTCACATGTGGCTCTGCTTTACATGTCTCCTCTAGGTTTTTTTGCTGCTTTTTATCCTGCTTTTTTTTTTTTTTCTTTTCTTCCTTCTGTCCTCTCTGCAGAATTTTCTTTCCCTGCACAGCTCCACTCACTTAGGGCAGAACCGTGATTCTGGAATTTCCCCCTTTTTTGGGGATGACCCTGTTACAACTCCTTTTTTTTTTTTTTGGCCTTATAGTTCTGGCCAACACTTCTATTACTAAGTCAAACAATGCAGTGACAGAGCATATCCTCATTCTGTTTTCAATCTTTAGAGGAAAGCTTTCAGTCTCCTATGACGTGTATTTTCTTGAATGTCTTTTTCAGACATGATAATAATTAACTGATACATTTTGGTACTCTTTCATTTGGTGACTATCATGTTGATATATTATTTCTGGAAGAAGCAAATTTTAATTAAATGTGTTCAGCTTTTGTAAATATAGTTTGTATGGTAATGCTAATACTGAATAGGAAAGTTCATATTATTCATAAAATACTTTTTCTCTGAATTCTTTCCATTGAAAAAAACCAACAAAGAGTAAGGATGTCTTAAGGGAACCTTTCATTAAATTGCTGTTTGGAGAAGCCTCTGGCCATAGTCATAGGTTTCTTAATCACCTCTGGGAGCTCCGGTCCCCAAGGTCTAAACCCCATGAACGCAGTAGCCCTTGGAGTTGTACATATGCTTCCCTGCTGTGTGGTAATCGTGTTCCAGCTACACAGATCAATATGGTGCTCTCCTAACTTAACTGGCTTGAAACTGACCACACATGTGTCTGATAAGACTATACCATGCAAGACTGCAAATAGTCTATCAAAATAAATTTAATTAAATCTAATTCATCAGCTCTTCCACCAGTGCCACATTTATATTTGCCCTGTCATCCCCAATTGAGGCCTTGATTAAATCTTGCTTCAGCTATTGCATCCAAAGCAAATATTTTTAAACTGGCTAGCAAGCCAAATAATTGTGAGAATTGGTCACTTGCCACTAAAACTCTTCTCATTACCAATGAATGGAAGAATCTCATAATGGGGAAATGAACAGGTTTGGAGTCTATAGGAGTGTGACCGCTGTGAGTTCTGCATGGAGGTAACATAAAAACATCTGAATGTTTTTGCTGTGGTGAGTATTCTCTGCTATATTTTCTTCCATAGAAAAACTAGTCAGAGTAGAAAACAGATCATTTGCTCAAGATCACACAAGGAAGGAGGGGCTGAGTTTTGCTAAGACAATAGAAAACCACGCTAGAGTCTGGAACCTTAACCAATTTTATATTGTCTCTTCTTGCTTTCACTTTGTATGGCTACAGCAATATTCCTTACTATGAAATTAACACGATTCATTTAAAATATTTTCATATTTTTACAAGATATTTATTTTTGCATACAAGTACTGGGGTATAGGCTAGAGGTATGGGGGGGTAAGAGGATTCACCAGAAACAGAGTAGGAGCAGAACACACAGACTGACTAAAGTACACTGCTGAGAGGAGATGAGGGCGAGGTAGGAGACATCTGCTATGCCATGTGGGTTCCCTTCCTGGCGGGGATTGAACTTGTGCTACTGTGGCTGCAGGTGCTTCATAGTGAGGTGCTTAATCTCTTGCTCTAGCAGGGAAGCCCTTTTCCACAATATTTTTAAACATTGGAAATGTTATTATTCTCATTTTCTCTCCATATCTTTGTAAACTTCCAAATTACATTTTTAAAATGTAGGTTCATTGTCTTAAGTTTCACTTAAAGAAAAGTCAAATCAACATATTTTCAGAAGCTGAAAATCATATCATGAAAAACAAAAAGTGAGTTTCAATAAAATGAAATGTATTTGATATCATATAAAATACACTACATTTTTTCAGCTCACGCTTATATCATTTTGAATACAATGAGAGTCAAGAAATTATCACTTTTAAGGGAAAGTTAAAGTAATTTTTAAAATGTGAGACTCAAGGCTTATAATATGGACAATGTTAACCAAAAAAAAAAAAAAAACTAAAATCTTCCATAGTGTGGTTTACAGCATTAACTTACATTAAACAATTCCTGACTTTGCCACATTTCTAATCTGGATTCCTGGGGTCGTATGTGACTCAAAGCTTAAATGGATCAGTATGTTTTTCATGTACTAACTTAGATTATTTTGAAAGGATGTACATCACAGATGTCCAATCCTCTTTATCCTGAGCTCGGCCAGGGACAGCGATTTCTTTTGAGTTCACTAACCTGAGGCTTGATAAATCATGTGTGTGTCAGGCTAGATCCCAGAAATATGATCATTAAAGATCTCACAACGTGAAGAACGGCTGACATGATCTAGGCACTGGGTCCGGGAACATAAATCTAATGTGTATTTCATTTGAGATCCTAATGCTCAAAGAGACTTAAATAAATATCTTAATAAGCCAAACTAAACTATATTCTCTAGAGTCCCACTTTGGGGGAAATAACTATTAAAGTACAAAAGTATTGTTAACACAATTCAGAAAAGCGTATAGTCAAGGGTTTTAATTAGCTTGAGGCACCAAGAGAAGCTCCTTGGTGATGGACAATTATTGATCTTGGTGTTAGTTACAGACTATGCAGCTTAGATCATCCAATATTTCTCTTTTGTTTTTATGTGCATGTTTGAATGTATATTAAAACACTGGGTATTTTTAATGAGTCATATGGATTGATTTATTCTGTGTTACAGAATAGAAAGAAAGAGTTAAGACCTGGATATTATTTTTTTAAAAGGCATCTTTGGGGGCATCCTTGGTAGCACAAGTGTTAAGTACCACATTATGAAGCATCCACAGCCACTGCAAAAGGAGTTTGCTCTCCAGCCAGGGAGGGGACCCACATGGCGCAGCAGACCTCTCCTGCCTCGCCCACCCACTGCTCCCCTCAGCAGTGTATTTCAGTCGATCCACCTGTTCTGCTCCCCACTCTGTCTCTGGCGAATCCTCTTACTCTCTACACCTCTGGCCTTTACCCCAGTTCTTGCATGCATAAATAAATAAATCTTTAAGGAAAAAAAGGCAATTTGACCTCAACATAGGAAGGACGTGAGAGCCACTGCTGAAATAAATGTGCAACTGCCTTCGTGTTACTGACGATGAAAACAGCACTTGTGTGGCTATTCTGTGAAAGCATCTCTATGTAGGGCAGAAACTGGGGAGGACTTCAGAGGTCCATTTCAACTCCAAAGTTCCATGACTTTGAAATAACACTCTCCTGAAGTGATTTTTTAAAAATCCAATGCATTTTGAAATCAAAGCATTTTGGAAGCTCAAGTCCCATCCTGCTTCTGAGAGTTATCATTCAATATGTACAATGAGTTTGTGGGCATCATTTTTTATGCACATATGTTCATGCTCTCAAAAAGTGATGCAAAATAAAAATAAATTTTTAAGGATTCTAATTCTATGTGGACCAGGAGGATGAAATGCCCAGAGTGAAACATGAAGGGAATATGGCTAGAGAGAATGATTGGTGGGTAGGTGTTATAACTATGTTCATTTTTAAGAGATGAATATGAACCTGCCAGATATCCAAGTGTTTTCACAAATATTAATCATCACATCTTTCCCACCAGAAAGAAAGTATTATCTTAAAGTAGAATATAAAGAAAACCAGGTCTACAAACAGGCTACATGCTTCCCCAAGGGACATTGCTTCCTCGTGTGAAGCTGGGGCTTGTTCCCAAGCTTCTGAGTCCAGAATGTGAGCCCGTGAGCCTTAGGCTTCACTTAACTCCCCCTACTACATGAAAACCCAAACCCCATTAATTTAACTGAATTTCCACCTCTCGTGAAAGAAACTACACCTCTATCTCCTAAGACTTGGTAATAAGAGTTGAGACTTCATGATAATGACACTATAGTGCTCTAACTACAATGCTATAACTCACATATTGTGTTCAATTAATTTTTCTCATTTTAATAGAAATACAACAAATAATTTTAATATAACGTTCATGAAAAATTAACAAGCAATAAGAATGAATTTTAATACTAAATAGAACAAATTGACAGCTCCCAGCAGGGAAGGGCAAAGCGGAATGGCAAGTCAGGTCAAGGTAAACCAATGGATGGTGAAGAACGGAACAAACTATTCGTGGTGAAGTTAATATAGTATATACAGATGTTGATTTTTCCTGACGCACACCTGAATTTATAAATGGTATAATGCAATGTTACCTCAATAAGGCCTTATTTTAAAAATCTGCAAATTAATTCAGTCCATCTAACTAACCATATGATACAGAATCATGACAGTGAGATGGATATCACTCTACCCCTTTTCTGAGTCTTTAAAGTTGGAATGATGTGGTGTTCCTATGGAGTGCCAAAGCAACCAGAGCATCCACTCATGTAGCTGGTGAATTCCTTTGGGAGAATCTGGTTGTTTAATGATCTAGTCTTTGGAATGCCCTGCCTGCTAATTTTACTGAATGACCAGGTGAATTGGAGGTGCAAAGGTAGTTGCTATGGGCATGTTGTGACCTAATGGTTCTAGTTTTAGTTCAATTTTTAACTCTTAAAAAATCAATTCGGCTATTAAACATTGTGCTAGGGTCATAAAGATATCTCAAGAAAATACAGCCTCCGAACATGTAAATAAAGGTTAATAATGAAACTTTTGGCATAAAAGACAAAGCTTAAGTGAAAGCTCAATGTCATAGCAAAGACCAGATTTCACGCAAAATAACAGGGTCTGCAATGTTGACATGATGGGACGATATGAGGAAGAGGAGACTGGTGGTCATGAGGATTAGGATTATAATGGGCAGATGTAGAAATCTGATTGAATACAGAAAATGGTTTTATGACCAAATGGTGGAATTTACCCCCGAAAAGTACACCATTGATAAGGGAAATGATTATCATGATTTTATATGTGGTGCTAACATCAGTTTTAAGCAGGTTCAAGTCCTTAAAATACAAGCCACTGCAAAAACTGTGTAACTAGTTTTATTATTATTTAACCATACATAGAGAACAATGGGAAGCATAGCACAGAAAGCTTTTCCAGTGACTTGCAATTTGGTGTGATTGGATTTACTATATTATTTTTAGAACCAATCTGGATTTGGTGAAGTATAGAGAGACTTGGAGCACTGTCGAAGGAAAGCTGTTAAGAGGACGGTTCCACAGAAAGATGCCAGTAAGTGAGTTTGGATACCCCTGAAAACCCTCACAGGCCTTCATCTCTACCCAACACTGATGGAATTTTTTGTTGTCATGGTTGTCTCCTAGCCTTTCATAAGAAATAATGGACACAAGCAACAAAAGTTCCACAAC
>JAGFMF010012210.1:95910-135971 GCA_019455555.1 Galemys pyrenaicus
CCACCCACACCCTTTCCACCTTCTGCCCTTAGTTTTCACTTGGGCCTAGGGAACATGCTACAACTTAGGTTTCCTAGTCTGGCCTCCTTCCACACACTCCCGGGAAATGAGAGCCCTGGTGGGTCATTTATCAAACATGAAGCCAGTTGTTCTCACCTTCAGTCCTCCCTTTCCTGTTGACTGAAATAAGAACGTGGAAGGGACCTATCTTATACAAAAACCCTAGGAGGGGTGGGACAGTAAGGTGAAATAGAACCACCCAGCAGCAGAGCACAGCCCTCACATTATCACACAGGAAAAGCTTCCACACTGCTTAGTACTAAGCCACTATATTTGCGGGTTTCCATTACCATAGTTTTACCCCTTATAGGAGTTTGGGCTTTTTCCTGCAAAGTGGTGTGGTCCGTGGACAAAAAGCATCAGCACCACATAGCAACTTATTAAAAATGCAAATTTTGGACCCCACCTCAGACTCTGTATTGAAAAATAACCAACTCCTCTTCCATAGAAATCCTCTCTGGAAGGTACTCACTCCTCAGACCTCAGTGCCTGCCATGAAGGCAGAGAGAGCCACCATGTACCTGAAGTGCCGATGGGGACCTGGGTCTTGGTCTCTCCCCACTCCTGAGTCTGCAGTGAGAAAGACTTGAAGATTTTGATTCCTTTTGCAGGTAATTTTATAACTGTCAGTTGTGTGTAATCCTTGGTAAAGTGAAGGATCTGAGAGAAGATGAGGCTCTCAAAAGATAGAAGCAGAATGACAACATGAACTTCATGTACTGTCAGCACCGTGGAAGGAAAAAGGGGCGGAAGGGTGAAATGGCAGCCACACGAAATGAGGAATGACTTCTCTTTGTGAGAAGGGCTCTCGAAAGTCTTCAGGAACACTGGGTTAATCCCTTAAAACCTCTCACTCTGTCTACAGTTAGTTAAGACCTTCCCTTGGCCCCAACATCCTTCCCAAACTCAACAATCCTTCCTTTGAATCCCCTCCACAATCTGACCGTGTCGGTATTACAGCCTGAGCTCATCTCGTTTCTGTGGAGTCTGAGCATGTACAGACTGCAGTACATGACCATGCCGAGCTCTCAGCAGTACAGACCTGTTAATTCATGATTGGATTTTCCTGAGTCCGTACCGACGTGCACACAAACAGGCCCCTCACAAGGCCGCACAACCAGGTGCCAAGGAACCTGAGAACAGCTGAGTCAGAGAACTGACAACAGCAAACAACTCCAGCAGCCCCCTTCTGGCAGAAGAGACCCCTCACATACATGGAAACACTCCAGCAGTGGTCTAGCCCTATAAAGACCCATGCGCCCATTTTGGGGCACACTCTCAGCCTGCAGAGAGTCGTCCCCTCACAGATTTTCAATCCAGCCTGCTTCTGTCTGATACTCTGGGGCTCCTCTCTTTTCTCACGCGTGTCACTTTCTGGGGTGAACTGAATATTCAATAAATATCTATAAATGATTCAATGCATTGAGTTTTTTTTTTTAAAGATTTATTTATTTATGCATACAAGCACAGGGGTACAGGTCAGAAGCGTGGGGGGTGATAGGATTCACCACAGAGAGCGGGGAGCAGAACAGGCAGATCAACGAAGTACACTGCTGAGGGGAGCAGCGGGCACAGCAGGAGAGGTCTGCTGCGCCATGTGGGTCCCCCTCCTGGCCGGAGGCAGGGATCGAACTCGTGCCGCAGCGGCTGCGGTTTGCTTCATAGTGTGTTGCTTAACCCACTGCGCCACCAGGGAGGCCCGCAGCGGCTGCGGTTTGCTTCATAGTGTGTTGCTTAACCCACTGCGCCACCAGGGAGGCCCTCAATGCATTGAGGTTTTAATGAGTCTACATTATTAATTCTGCAGAACACAGGAACTGTTCAATGGATAATGAGTATTGGGCCAACAGCTCCACGTTTTAGACATAGGAAACACCTGAGACCAAGAGGTGGGACGGATTCTTGATTCCGATCCCTGGCCAGGGAGGGGACCCACATGGCACAGCAGACCTCTCCTGCCTCACCCGCTGCTCCCCTCAGCAGTGGATTTCAGTCAATCTACCTTTCTACTCCCCACTCTGTCTCTGGTGACTCCTGCCACCTCCCGTGACTCTGGCCTGTACCCCAGCTCTTGTATGCATAAATAAATCTTTAAGAAAAGGGAACGAATACGGTTCCCAAATCAAGCACACAAAGTTACCCATTTCCTCATGGGTAAAAGTCCACCCAAACAGGATTGGCCCAAAGCAAGGCCCGAAAGCCGCCACATTCTAAAGTACCGTCTGGCAGGGACCCATAGAAAAGGGTCAGAAACACAAGTCTGGGAGGAGAAGAGTAAAATCAAAACCAGAATGAAAGCTGCCTTTGTTAACCTCCCCACGGGTCTCTCACCTGCATCTGTTCCAACCAGTCCAGGCCCAGGAAGCAAGTGCAGCTTCTCCACACGTCTCTGCTACGCGTTCCTCCTCCAGGTCTCCATCTTACTCCACTTCCTGCTTCCTTCCTTCTTCAGTCTCCTCTCCAGCTTCTTCTCCTGCTCAGCTCCACCCTCCCTTGGGTGGGGCAGGGAACCTGGAACCTCCCCTTTTACTGAGGACCACCCTGTTACCTTGAGAGGATTATGCTAAATGGGTTGAGCAGAAAATAAAAGTGACCGTATGGTTTTTCTCATTAGTGGAAAGTAAATAATAAAAGTAAACAAATTGGCAAAACACAACAAAAATACCTGTTTTCTCTGTAAGAAAATACACTGATTACCAGAGGGGAGGGAAGATGACGCTTGTCCATCTATAAAGGCCGAAGTTGTAATCTCAACAATATAGAATTGTGTAAAAGTTGACAAACTAGTAAAATTTGAGGGAAAAATTAAAATAAAAAAATTAAATCTGAAAATAAGACAAATTAGAATATTTCTGTTTCAGGATACAGTAGCAGCAGCCAAAGAAACGCTGTCAGAGACTCACATAACTATAAAGTGTTTTTATCGGACTTAAAATACACATTTGCAGTGGCCACATAAAACAATGGGTCACATGTTATCTCCTGTGAGTCCCTTGGAATATCAAGAGAGAAGTTTTCGTCCTTGTAATTCTTACTGGTAAAAAATGTCCTATGAACTTGGAGTAGAAACATGGCCCGTTGCTTTCCTTATTGTCATTAATTTCCAATTTAATCATCATCCCTAGTTTAAGTATTAACAGTGTTTCCATTTTGGGACCCCGATGACCCTGGGCGATTCCCAAATTTCAAATTCCAAATCGAGTCCATTGAGTTTGCATGCCCACCCCGGGCGGGCCTGGCTCGGTTCTCCGCTGCCATTTCAGCTGCTGCCACAGGGTGGCGGTGCTGAAAACTGGTCCTTCTCTGCACCACCCTGACTAGACAGTGATGCAAGCTAAATGGTCCAGATTTCTCACTAGCCTCAGGGGGCCTTCTAAGGCGGTAAACCCGCCCCCACCGACACCCTCCGCCCCTCGCCAGTTTTCCACGCTTTCAGGGCAAATGGTCCGCTCCTCCGTTGGGGGTCTCTACAAAATAATATACGGACAGATCGTAATTTTCACGTCTTCCAGTCTGAAAGGACCTGTCTCTATCGAGACTGCAGCCCAGTAACTGTGCTGTACCCCTGATCGGTGGTCTCTTGCTCTTTGGAGAGTCAGGTCTCTGGCGTGAAGCTGCTGCTTCTCAAGCAATCCTCCCGCCTTCAAAGTGGGATGTGTCTGCCCACATCGGCCGCCAGAGGGCGCTGCCCACCCGCGCCGCAGTGAGCGCCGCCGTCTTAAAGGGCTTCAGAGTCCCTTTCACTTGCCAGAGCGACCAAAGTAACTTTCCAGCACCTTTCTGCGAGAGTGGGAGCGCCGAGGGGTAGAGGGGACCTAAGTATACAATCCCGAAGGGCATCCCACTACTTGTAACGTGTGCATAAGGCACCGTGTGCATAAGGCACTACTTGTAACTGTACATAAGGCACCGTGTGCATAAAGCACTACTTGTAACTGTACATAAGGCACCAACGAAGCACTAATAATCTTCCAGAAGTGGAAGGATCCGGCAGGAGGCCAGAGTCTTTTCCCCAGGGGTCCTATGTGTCCTCACTGCACTAGAGGAATAACCTGGAATCCTCCCTTTTCCGGTGGCCTTGCAGCCACTTGGGGGTGTCTGTCATGACCAGTGCAACCCTGAAGAGGGGCCTGACCCCTCAGGGACACCCCATCATTCTCCATGGGTCCTCCCGGAGCTGCTGGCTGGAAAGCCCAACGGAGCTATGCAGGGTTAGGGCTAAGAAACCTCCAGGCCCCGGATAAAGCAAGACTAGGTGACCAGCCTAACAGCGATCTAATGTCCTCAAAGCCCTCTGAGCTCCTGGAAGTGATGGGGGTTAAGAGTAGAAAAGTTGCAAAGGAGGAACCACAAGCCCAGAAACCTGGCTCGAGCCATGCGGGGTGCTGGAGGTGAAGGTAGCAGTGATTAACATAGTCGTTGGAGCAGCCATAGAACTGCTTCCTTCCAGACAACTGCTATAGCAAGTATCAGAGGCAGGCAGAGTGGGGATATGGAGATTGAGGGCCTTTGTAGAGATTTACTGATCCTTACACATCTAATAAATCTAATCATCACACCCCAGAAGTAATTAGGTTAACGAAAGTTAAAACTCCACAAAGGAACCAGCCCCTCCCAAGGAGAAGCCTCCATCAGCGCAGTCTCTGCACTGGCACAGGGCAGCCGTCCTTCCGCCCACCTGTGCCTATGCAGGTGCTCCTCTTCACCTACCTTTTCCTTTTGTAGAGCAGGAGCAGCAGCCCTCCTGCCCGCCCGTGACCTGTGACCATGCTAGTGCTTCTCTTCATGGCTCCTCCCTTTGCAAGGCAGCAGAGGCAGCTGCCCGCCTTGCTCTGCAGGCCTCTCTCTCAGCAAACCTGTCCCTTCAGGGCTGTCCCCTCTGCCCACTTGTGTCTCTGCAAGTGTCCTTTATTCTTCTCTCCCTTTTATGATAAACCTGCCCTTTCGGATACAATTAACGTCTGTCTCATGGAGAAACTCCCCTGGAAACTCCTCTCTGTCCAACCTCAAAGATTACACAGTTTTGGAAATTGTGAATTTATATGAGGGGAGGAGTGGGGTAAGAGAAAGCAGAGAATGTACAATTAATGAACAAGAATACCTCTTCGTTTACCATGATCATAAAACAACAAATTCTGGTAAAGTAAAATCAAGGGCACCAGGATCTTTGGAAGCTTGTAGACAGATGTTGTGCATGGAACTATTCTAAGAAATAAGAAGAAAATAATAAGCAATTTGTGGCACTTCAAGTAACAAAGACTATTTACAGATGGACAGATGCAAGCCCCAATACTTTCAATCAGGCGCCAGTAGCAAAGAAGCACTAAACCTTGTCAAAAGCCAGGAGGGTAACACTATCTGCTTTTTCTCAAGTGGCCATCAGTAAATTTCTCAGGGGTGCATTTGAACATTCTGGAGACATTGTTTGCCTATTTCTCAGTTTTGTGACAGTAATTTTCCTGTGACACTCATGGCCTCCAGTATTGCCTTCCTTTGGGGGTAGTGGGGGAGAGACACAGATAAGTTGTATTTGCTTTGGGGAAGACAGATGGAGGCCTGGAGAGAACAGGTAGCCCAGAAACCACTTTAGCCCAGAATTAAGTTACTGTGTGGTATTGTTGCAGGGCAGGGAGAGGGGCACCTCAGAACCCCCAAACTTGCCCACTCTAAATGGGTCTTGCCATCCTCCACATCAAGACAAACATTTAAGATTTTTAATGGAAAAGAACTTTAATACCATTAGTAAACAATACAGAAAAAATAAAGAATATAATTACTAAATTAAGCATCCAGAATTATCCACCCCCTTGAGGGTAAAAGTTTAGCTAAATAGAATTGGCTCAAAGCAAGGCCCAAAAGCCTGCCACGAGTTTAAAGTACCTTTCGGTGGAGATCCATAGAAAAGGGTCAGAAAAAGTCAGACGAATTTGGGAGGAAATGAGTAAAATTAAAATCAACCTAAAAGTTACCATTGTTAAGCTCCCCCACGGGTGTTTCACCTGCATGTTTTAACCAGTCCAAGACCAAAAAATCAAGTGTAGTTTTTTTACATGTCTCTCTGCTCCACGTGCTTCCTCCAGGTCTCCTTGCTGCTCTCCATCCTGCTTCCTTCTTGTCCAGTCTCCTCTCAGGCTTGTTCTTATCCCTGCTCCTCCCAGCCCTGGGGGAGGAGGGGGGGGTCGCAGAGATCCTAAAACTTCCCTTTTTCCTAAAACCACCCTATTACAATATTTATAGGCCAAAAGCTGTGGATCCAGAAAATCCAAGGGTGACATAAGGGAGGGAAGAGGGGGTTTTCATTTCAAAATTCCATCCCCGTGCGGGATTCAGAAACTCACACAACCGTCTGAGACAAATCTCTGGGAAATGACCTCCCTGTTGCTTTTCTCTTGTATTTCCAATTATCTTGTCATTAAATCTTTGAAAATGACACTGCTTGTCATTACGCACTTGGGATACTAAAACTGTTACAGAGTTTCTAGGCAGGAAACTCTTCATGTGAAAACTGAAAGCTAACAAATATCATTTAATGTTTAGTATTTACAATTTCGCCTGCCGTCCAGGGGGAAAATGCGGGCTGGGGTAGGAGGGGAGGGGGAGAGTCTGGAGAGGGTAAAGGGGGGGCCGGGAGGGGCAGAGGGAGAAGGTAACTCTTCCCTAACTAGGAATCCAAAATCCTTCACCTTACCTCCTTATCGTGACCACAAAACTAGGGAAAGTGAAGTTTGCTGAGATTAATATTTGAGGAACCCCGGTATATACAAATGTGTCCCTTTCCCGATTGCCCAACTAAGCAGCATAAAATGATACCTAATTATGCAAGGCCCTCCTGTTCTGTCCCAACCACTAAAATTCGTACGAGAATTGGCAACGCAGATGTAATCCGACGCGTGCGGTTAGTCTGTCCCCGATGTGTGATTTTAACTAGGAATCAAATGTAGATTTAAGTCGTCAGGGCAGTCCTTCCGACTCTGACTCCGGTCGCCTTATGAGCCCTCGTGTATGGATAGGGCATTCCAAGACAGAAAGCTGTTTGGGCTGCTCTTTGGTTTCCTCGAAGTACTTGCCACGGTGTTCATTAAATAAATGCTGACGAGTTAATAAAACCTTAAACGGTAAACTCATTTCAGCTGGTTTCAGACCAGCGCGGGCGGAGCCGAAATAGCTCAGTTGGGAGAGCGTTAGACTGAAGATCTAAAGGTCCCTGGTTCGATCCCGGGTTTCGGCAGACGGGGCAGTTACTTTTTAGAATCTGTAATCTTCAATTTTACATTCACCTGCTATGCATAAGAAAATATCTTTGAGCTGCAAAAAAAAAAAAACCATTTTTTCCTGAAATTCATTAAAAAAAAAAGACTCTTCACAAGAGGACTGTGAGGTAAAATGATTGTTCCAGTAGGAGTAACCCAGGCTTCTACTTCTACTTCACTATCTCAAAAGATAAGAGACAGAGCCAAATGTACTGGAAGAAAACCACTTCCATTCTCCTTTGTAATACTTAGTATCTTCTTTCTTGGTTAGCTATGTTTCTTTTTCTGCAAACTTACCGTTTCCTCATTCCCATGAAGGTATTCCCAGAACCCTAGTCATAGGGCCCCTTTGTCCTGTCCATTTCCACTTCGTGACCCCATTCACCCCTCACAGTATCTGCCAATTCTGTGCACACTGGGGATCGGTCTTCCAGATCAACATGGGAAAGAGAAGTTTAACATGAGGGATATTCATTACATTTTGTTTTCGACTTCATGTTTCATCGATATTTAATAAGTGAGGTCCTATGCAAGTTTGAACAGACAGAGAAGCAAGGTAGGGGGACTGAAAGGCACCCAGGCTGACTTGAAGAACTGGTTCCTGGCTGGGGGGCGGGGGGGGGGGGCAGATACCGAGCCTTGAAGGAGAAGAGAGAGTTCATCTTATTCCTTCTGTTTCCNGGGGGGGGGGGGGGGGGGGGGGGGGGGGGGGGGGGGCAGATACCGAGCCTTGAAGGAGAAGAGAGAGTTCATCTTATTCCTTCTGTTTCCTTTTCTCTTACCTCCTAATTGTGAGCTCTTCACACACCCCAGCCTCCTCCTTCTTACTCAGACGGTAAGTTTTCTCCTATTTCCACAGCTTATTCCTACTCTATCTGAGCTTTTGTACCCTCTACCCCATTCCTTTTGTTACAGGGCAGGGAGAGGAGCACCTCAGGAGAGGAGCACTTTAGAACCACCAAGCCTGCCCTCTCTGAATGGGTTCTGCTATTCGCAGCATTAAGACAACATATAAGGCCTTTAATGGAAAGGAAATTTAATACAATTAGGGTACAATACAGAAAGGAAAAAGAATATAGTGACTAAGCATTTAAAGTTACCCATCTCCTTGAGGGTAAAAGTTTAGCTAAATAGGATTGGCCTAAAGCAAGGCCCAAAAGCCTGCCACACATCTAAAGGACCTTTTAGTAGAGATTTATACAAAAGGATTAGAAAGAGACAAATTTGGGAGGAAAAGAGCAAAATCAAAATTAAGATGAAAACTGCCATTGTTAACCTTCCCACGGGTTTTTTACTCATATCTGTTTTAACAGTCCAAGACCAAAAAGCAAGTGCAGTTTTCTTATATGTGGCTCTGCTCCACATGCCTCCTACAGGTCTTGCTGCTCTCCATCTTCCTTCCTTCCTTCTCCCTTCTTTGCAGAAATCTTTTTTTCCTCCTCAGCTCCACCCACTTAGGGTGGAATCAGGATTTTGAAACTTCCCCCTTTCCTGGGACGACCCTGTTACATTTTCTGCCTCTGTGTTTGAGCTCTCTCTCCTTTACCCCTCCTCAAACTATGTGTTTAAATGTTAAAGAAACTGTGGAGCTGTTTTTCCAGGTGGCTGCACCATTTTGCATCCACCAATGATGTCTAGGCAGCGTTTAGTGTCCGTCCTTGTTTTATTTTAGCTGTTCTGACAGGTGTGTCGTCCGAGAGGAGTAGTACCTCTCCACGTGGTTATAATTTGCATTTCCCTAGTGGCTGCTGATGTTGTAAACCTTTTCAGGCTGTTTGTGTGCCATAGGCGGACCTTCTTTGAGGAAATGTCTCTTACTTTTGTCCAACCTAATATGAAATTATGTGAAGTCCCTAAGTGAAACCAGAAATTCACAATCTGTCTCGGATTACATAGCTGTCCTTGCAATGCAATTCTTAAACAGTTGTATTTACTAAGTGCGATATAGTCACACGGTTTGGGGAAAGACCCAGGGCAGTGTAGAGAAATCCCCAAGGGAACAGGCCACCAGGGAGCGTTTCTTGCAGTACTGACTGCACCACCCTTCCATGCCTGCACAACCTCAATGTCAAGCACAGAGTAATCTACATACCGCCCCACCCTGGAGTCACGAGGGCCTCTGTGCAAAAAAGGAAAAAGGAAAAAAATCACGGTAGGAAATAAGCATTTTAAATTTAAAAATCCTAGAAAGGGATATTAAGAGAGACCAGGCCTCCTCGGATATGGATGTCCCGGGCGGAAATGCAGGTGAGGTCCCACCGCCACCCAGCAAGCGGAGTTTGACCTGCTCCTTGACCGGCCTGGGCCGGGTCCCCCTCCTTGACATCCTGGTACCCCCGAGCTCCCCAGGGAGCCCCAAGTTGGTGCCCGGCCGGGTGCGGAGGCCCACTCTACACAGCGCCGGAGTTTCAGACCCCGGAGCACACACGATCCGCCAACCTCAGCGTCCCGGGAGGCGAGATTACAGGGGCGCGCCACCCAGCCTGGCGGCTGCGGCTGCAGCACGGCGGGACCTGGAGCTGTGGTGCGCGGCCGAGCCGCTGGGGGGCGCCACCCTCACGGCGATCCTCTGCCCACTGCCGCTTGCAGAATCAATTAGTAAAATTGTAGACTGGAATTTACAATTCTCGACTGTAGAATCGACTTGAAAGCACTGGCAGAAAGCACCGGCAGACAGGCGTGCGAATAAGCATCACCGACCAGGCTGTGTTTGCAATCGTTGCCACAAAGGACTGTCCAATAAATGGCCTGATATTTATTAAGGGAAAGGGGTAAGGACTGTGTGGAGCGAGCTTCAAAAACGTAGGTAACAGTTCTTGTATGCATAAATAAATAAATCCTAAACAAAAGACCCAGTGCAAATACGGAATCACGTGGCTCTTGCTAAAAATGCAGGATCTGGAGCTGTGGGCCTCTGTTGGGCCTGACACTGCATTTCTAAGATCCGTGGCGCTAGCCACGGATTGGCTAGCCACGTGCAGCCAATGATAGAGCTGTTGCAAAGGTGCAAGACTTTTTCATGTTAACAATCACAGCTTTGTGGTATTGGAAAATCACCATGTAAGAGAAATATAAGCTACCCAAAGTTGCAGCCCCCACAACTAATTATATTTATCCCCCTTGTCTTGGCCCTATGCATATGCCATTTTTCATATAGCTGAAACGATGACATTTGGACAATGGCAAGTTAGGAGTTTTTTCCATTCATAGTAACTGATAAATACATGCCAGGAATTGTCCTATTCCTCCTTCTGTCAGTCCGCGTTTGCTTCCTTGTGTCATCTTTACTAGATCCATCTGGAAAATCTAAGAGTACAAAGTCCTTCTTCCCAGGCGCCTCTGGTAAAGAATAGAGAGACAAGTAAATGGGGTGAGACTTAAGATGCACCCACATATTCTTCAGTACTGGCACCTAGTCTAAAATGGGGATTGTTTGTTGGAAGAGGTGATACTTAAAAGGTGTTTTATAGATGAGCTATAATTAGGCAGATAAGGAAGGAAGGGAGAAGACTCTTTCCATGAAGCATCAGCAGGTGTGAAGCTGAAAAGGTGTGTATAAGAAAATCACTAGTTCCTAGTTCAACAGACTTCAGCAGAGAAGCAAGGTCCGGGGGCCGAGGGGAGTAAGATGAAGAAGAGGCTGTGTGTGGTAGCTTGTCTCCAAAAACTTACCCCAAAGTAGCACATCTCTCAGTCATCACACCCGGTGTTAGCCTGCATCTGGCATAAAAGTTCGATGACCTACAGAATTTTGTTGAGGTGACACTGTGCCAGTTCCAGGCCTGAGTTATCAAAGACCACTTCCAGTTTTTGACTTGCCCTCCTGGTTGCTCAACCGTGCTTGGGAAACTCCCCTCAGAAGCTAGTCATCACCCTGGAGAAGTTCAAATTACCAGAGGCCAGGGCAAAGCATTCTGGGTAACAGCCTTAACTGAACTGCCAGCAGATTGCAACTGCCGGTCAGTGAGTGAACAGTCTCGGACATCAAGTCCTGGGGGACTTGACATCTCACTTGACTGCTCAGGGAGCCCCATCAGCCCATCATAAAATGACTTTCTGTGGCTATCCCAACCCCTTGGCTTTTCAAACAAAATAAATGTATTATCCTAGAGTTTTGTAGTCAGAAGTATGGTGTGGTCTCACCATGGTGAAATTAAGATGTTGGCAGATGACATTCCTTTCTCGAGGCTCTGGGCAAGGATTCATTTCCTGCTCACGTGGACAGAACTTGGTTCTTTGCACCTGTGGGCTGAGGCCTATGTTATCTTGCTGGCTGGCACCTATTGTTAAGGGAAAACATTGTCCTGAGTAAATTACACAAATAAGTTTATAAATTCCAACCCCCACTCCAGACCAACAATATCCAAGATCTACAAATCCTATAAGGTCATCATCGAAAAGTGAATCACTACATACAACCTGAGGGTAAAGTTATGCAGCCGAGGCTTGGTATAAAATCAGACATGTGGGCCTTAAAAAGTGCTCTTGTTTCGGAGCCAGCTCTCAGCGTGCTGTTGGGTTCCAACTCAAAAAAACCGGTAGGACATTTATGGATTTGTGTCCCTCTTTTCTCCCTGTTATTCATTACTCTATTTCCCCTTCTTTTGTAAATAAAACCCTTTACTAACCTTTGTTGTGTGTGCCTGCAGCTGGGGCTTATTGTAAGTGACTTTGAAGCGTGCAGATAAAGGCCCAGTCAGGCAAACCCATTTTATATCACGGTTGTCCTATAACACTATAACCAGGTCCAGCCTGTGAAAGTTGCTACAGCCCTTAGCTCTTGAAAACCATCAATGGTGAGTCCTTCTCAAATCGCATATCTAAGACCTGCTCTTCTGCTCCCCCTGCCACTTGTAAGGATTCTTGTGATAGGACCCTCGCCCATCTCAAGGTCCTTAATCTGAATCACCTCTGCAAAATCACGTGAGCATGTAAGGGACCGTTCACAGGTTATGACCATTCACAGGGCAAGAGGAGCACAAAAACTGGCCAAGGATAGTGCCCAAATAGTTTGCCAGTCAACTTTCTGAGTTCGTTACCTGCACATTTAATTGCAAGACTACTCAGGTTCACAGAGCAATAACAGGATTTATTTAACAAGCAAGGGGAGTCTCTGAGGCCACAAATGGCTGCACACCTCACCCAATTACAGGCCCCCCAAGCCAAAAATTGTTCTAGTGACAGCAATGACAGATAGCTTGGGTGTGGGAGAGCATTATACTGCATACGGCAGTCTTCTATGTCTTGGAATTCGTTACATATCAGTAGACAATGAGAAGACATGGTGAACTGCATCTGGACAATCTAAACACTTTGAACTTTACCTCAAAGGCAACTAGACCATCAGGAAGTGTCCTGAACACAGAGAACAAGGGAATTGTTCTCTAGCAATCTTGTCCAGCCAGGACGCAGTACAGAGTGTCCTTGTGCAAATTATGATTAAGAACCCAGTGGGGTGGATGAATTACAGAAAAGAACCTCAGGACTGATGAAGTAGAAAAAAAGGGAAAATGCTCCCACTCTCAAGATTTCATGGCCTGGTTCTCAGATCTCAGATCACACTTCAGCCCCAATTCACCTTCTCCACAGCGTCTTTCACAGGGAGTATGTCAGCCCTTTGTACACAAAAAACAGATTAACAAGATTAAATTTGCCCGCATTATCCTGTCAGAAGTCACCTTCCAGGGCTTCTCTCTCTAAGAGCATCTATAAAATGGTGAAGAAAAAAATCCTACTCATGGTGTCTTCCTGCAGAGAACACACCACAGATACTTCTCAAACCTTGTCTAGAAAATGGTTTCAAGTGTGAAAGAGGAGTGGATTCTTTCAGACCTTTTTCCCATCCTACTCCATCCCCCACTCCCCATCCTAGAGTTTTCATCTCTAAAGAATTTTTTCTTTCTCTCCAACTCTGTTTTTCAAACTTTTTTCTAGCACGACCTACAGTACCAAACGCAGTCTACATAACAGCCCTTACTTGTCTTTCATTCCGTTCTCATAAATTCAAAATTCTAGTAATGACACACTTACTGACTTCATGACCTACAAAGGCATCATAATGCGCAACTTGAGAAGTCTGTTGTCCTTGATCTTGCATTTAACCTAAAACTGCAGGCACCAACCCAAAATGCACATTTCAATCACAGTCGATATTGACTACTGAGTACCAATTCTCTTTTTAGCTCATTTCTCTTGCCCACCAGTAAGTTATTTAATGCTTCTTCTTTCTCCTCACATCTTTATCTCCTCTCTATACAGCTTAGCTTCCATAATTAATTACCAGAATTACTAACTTGCATGATCTTCATCTCCTTTGCCCCACCACACAACTTTCTCCAAACCTGAATCTGAACAGCTGGATGGACAGAGAACACCCTGTGTGCTTCTCCATAACTCACTCTAAACCAAATTTTTAGCACCTTCACTTTACTGAGACTTCCTGGGTAAGCCCCTCAAGAACTTCTGTCTTGCAACATCCAATGTTTATTTCCTTCTTCAATCTGCTTTGCCTCTCAGTAGCATCTGGTACAGTTACTATTCCCTCTTCATGGAAATACATCCTTCACTTGGTTTCTAGGACTCTACTCTTTCTACCTAAATGGATCTCCTTTCTTTCCTCTTCTTCCCAAACTCTAAGTTTTGGAAATCTCTAGGGCCTGACCTAAATCTTCATATACTGTTGCTATACATCTTCTCCCCTAAGTGAGCAAACCTGGTCATGTGACTCTAAATACCATCAATACTCCAATGGTTCCCAAGCTTAAACCTCCAACCCCATGTATCAATTAAGAAATATCTGTGACATGGCTATCATCTCCCCAAATGTGAAAAACTTAACATGTTAATAGAGCTCTGATTTCCTCTTTACCCTCCAAACCTCTTTTCCCACTTCTCATCTTGTTAAAATCACAGCAACAATTTCAACTTGTGAAATATATGGCTATCAAATAAGTTACATTTTTAGTAAAGAAATTGAAAAAGTCAGGCCCTCCTGGTGGGGCAGGGGTTAAAGTCTCAGCACTATCAGGCTATCACCAGCCACTAAGGCGTGGTTTTGATCCCCAGCCAGGGAGATGACCCACATGGCGCAGCAGACCTCTCCTGCCTCCCCGCTGCTCCCCTCAGCAGTGGATTTCAGTCCATCTGCCTGTTCTGCTCCCCACTCTGTCTCTGATGAATTCTCTCACCCCTCACCTCTGGCCTACACTCCAGTTCTTGTATGCATAAATAAATAAAAATAAATCTTTTTTAAAAAAGAAATTGAGAGGAGGGCATAGAGAGCACAAGGGACTGAGGTGACGGTGCACGGGCGGTGCACGGGCGAAATGGTGGTGGGAACCCCCTGGGGACTACAAATGATTTCAAATACAATTAATTAAATCTAATTAAAAAAGAAATTGAGAAAGTCCTGTTTAACTTCGTCACCTTTACAAATATTCATTCTGAAGCAGTCTTAGTTCTTCCTTGTGCCCCAAAATAATCTTTATTTATTTTTTTTAAGAATCTTTATTTTTAAGTATGAGCTTACAAAACATAAAATGCTGTGGAAGAAAGAACATATATAATTCTGTTCTATTGTGGTCCTTTTCTCCATTCTCATCTTTGAAATGTTTCCAAATTAAAGAAGGACATTCTTCTTCTCCTGCAGTGTGACTATAAGATTTTACTGTCCACCAATGTTTTAACAGTGTTTTCCTATGACCCGCAGCAGTGATGGCCTCCTGTAGGAACATGCCTAAGGAAGCAATCGACTTCCACTTCTATGAAACCACAAGTCTCATTAAGTCTGCACATTTTGAAGTAACTATAAAGTAACCACGCTTTGTAATAAACCAGGAACATCTCACTTTCAAGGATAAGCTAACCACAATCTTTTGTAACATTGTTGTATAAGGTGCGTGGGACATTTAGCAAACAGGATCTTTTCACTTTCTTTATAGTTTCTAGTTTCTATAGGCTAAATGGAATTTGTCCGATCTCACAATTACACTGTCTACCAAATATTCAGACAGTAGTTTGCATTTGAACAAGATGGCAACAATATTTTTATATGTCTGCAGGTTTCCTTAAATCTTTATGCAAATCCCAAAGACAACCTTAAAATCATGTTTCAAATTAAAGCCCTGGAGAGTTAGGGGAAACATGTTTTGTTGCCAGTATTTGACTGGTGGCTTGAAGTTGATATATTGTAAAAAGCAAGGTGGACAAATAGTGTTACACTACAAAGTAGAAACAAGTATGGAGATTGCCCCTGGGGTACGCCCCCTAGTTGCCACCTTCAGGAAATAGATCAACCAGTAAGATCACTGGTTTTTCCCCCTAGTCTATGCCCACTGATACTGAATGTGTTGGTTGTCATTTTTCAAGGGGAGAAAACCTTAAAAGGAGCCAGAAGTTTTAGCCTGTCTCACCCCAGGCAATTGTGAAATTCAGTACTTGCTCCTGCCCTTCTCCACCACTCCCAATCCAAACCACTTCTATATATTGGGGGGTACTCTCTGTTTTGATCACAGACCTCCCTGATCCAGTTGTGTCCATCCTTCCATCTATCATTTAAAAACCACGTACACTTAGACATTTTCAGTACTGTCTAGGTCTTGCTGGCTTTCACACAGAAATCTTTTTTTTTTTTAAGTTTTGTGCTTTTAAAAAAATTTTTTTTAAATTTATTTATGCATACAAGAGCTGGGGTACAGGCCAGAGGTGCAGTGGGTGAGAGGACTCACCAGGGACAGAGTGGGGAACAGAACAGGCAGATCTACTGAAGTACACTGCCGAGGGGAGCAGCGGGGAGATAGGAGAGGGCTGCTGTGCCCTTTGATTCTGCTCCTTTGTCAGGAATCAAACTCCTGCTGCAGTGACTGCGGATGCTTCAGAATACTGCGACTTAACCCCTTGCGCCAGCAGGGAGACCCCATTCATTCTAATTTTTACCATCAAAAGTCTTAGAAAATAGGGTCATAATACCTACAATGTTAAAAATTAAACTAGTACTATTTTGGTACAAATCACAAGAGTTAATCAACAAACTGTAAGGCTCATGACTACAAAGCTCCCCACCCAGTAGTGCCCCTTATCTGGGGTTTCACTTTCCCTGGTTTGAGGCCTCTTCTCCACCTACGGCCTCTGCCCTGTGCACACGGCCTCTCTGTGCACCTGCGTGCATGAAAGAATCGGAGAAGGCATTCCCAGTGACCACCTCGGGACAATGGCCCGTGTCACAGGTGGCCGGGGACGCCTAGGAAACCATGGAGTGATTGCATGCCCAGGGCCCAAGACGGTCTGGGAGCAGCTCAGAAATTATACCGTGCACCCGCACAGGAAGTTCTCCCTGGATATGCGGTCTACATGTCCCTCATGTTCCCCATAAAACAGATTACCCTTTGATCCCTTTGAAGTCCTGTTCCCCTTAAAGGGGAATACTCTGTTTCCCTGGCCCCCACTTCTCTGCCATTGTCACATAAGCAGTCATGTTACTGCTAATAAGTAGCAAGAGCCCTGCCCGCCAGCGGCAGCGGGGTCTCGCCTTGCACACCCGCTCCACAACTCTCTCTCGCTATGTCCTCAGACATGTCTTTGCCACCCAGACAGGCTTCCGTTAGCAAGGGTCAACCATGTTTCCCCCACGGTCCAAAAATAGAAGCTGCAACAAAATATTCTGAACATAAATAACACTAACAATCTCTATAAATATTTCTAGGCCTGTCAGAAAGCAAAAAGGTTTAGATCTGAGCTTTAGGACAACACTCCTCCCCTCCAGGAACTGGACGGATGATGAACCATGGTGATGCCTTTTTACGAGGAAGGAGGGGAAAGGCCCAATGAGGTTCCAACTAGGGCCCCTGCTGCCTACAGCATGAAGGAGAAGGCTTTTTATTACAGTATACTGTTAAAGTTGTTCTATTTTATTATTCCCTATTGTTAATATTATAGGCATGTATAGGAAAAAATAAATTTCTGTTGTTTTAAGGCACCTAGTTTGTGGTGATTTGCGATGGTGCCCACCTCCCACTCACCAACCTCTCCACACACGGACAATTTTTGCTTTCTTCACAGCACGTATTATTATTATTATATGAAGTTGTCTTTTATCTGTGTTAACCACCACCTACTTCCCCCCTGCCCCCTCCCCACCAGATTGCAAATTTTACATGGGTGGGTTTTATCTGCTCCTGTACTTCCAGAGCCTGTAACAGCATCTGACAAGCAATAAACATTTGTCAAATAAATCAGTCCATCAGGGCCTCCCTGGTGGCATAGTGGGTTAAGCAATGCACTATGAAGCAAACCGCAGCCACTGCAGCATGAGTTCGACCCCTGCTGCTGGCCAGGAAGGGAACCCACATGGCACAGCAGACCTCTCCTGCTGTGCCCACTGCTCCCCTCAGCAGTGTACTTCAGTTGTTCTGCTCCCTGCTCTCTGTGGTGAATCCTCTCACCCCTTCCCATACCTCTGGCCTGTACCCCAGAGCTTGTAAGCATAAATAAATAAATCTTTTTTTAAAAATAAATAAATCAGGGCCTCCCCTGGTGGCGCAGTGGGTTAAGCAACGCACTACGAAGCAAATCGCAGCCACTGCAGCACAAGTTCGATTCCTGCTGCCGGCCGGGGGGGGGACCCACATGGTGCAGCAGACCTCTCCTGCTGTGCCCGCTGCTCCCCTCAGCAGTGTACTTCTGTTGATCTGCCTGTTCTGCTCCCCGCTCTCTGTGGTGAATCCTCTCACCCCCCCCACACCTCTGGTCTGTGCCCCAGTGCTTGTATGCATAAATAAATAAATCTTTAAAAAAAATAAATAAATCAGTCCATCAGCATATTAAATTTTATTTTTTCCATCCTTATTTCCTATCACTATCTTACTTCTGGCACTAAACATCTTAAATTGAATTCATCCTGCACTGGGCACCAGAGAGCAATCCAGCCACTACCCTGCCCACTCTCTGGACCTTGGGTTGTTTGTATTTCAAGATAACTCTCTCAACAGTTAGATTCATGCAGACTTAGGGAGGCATTTGACTGGGGACATCTAATAATCCTTTCTGAACCCTCAGCCCTGGCTCCAGGGGCCTCCATCTGCCAAATTATTTGAGAGGCCAAAGAGCTGGTGGCTGCTGATTCAGACAGCTCCTTTGAAAACGGTTGTTCCTTGTTGAACTCATTACCATTTAGACGATCTGAAGCTCTCCTTTGTAGAATCAGAAACTATTTTTATCACCCAGAGTTATCCAGACTTTCAGGACTGCCTCACAAAAACAAACATCAGAGACGTTCCAAGTCAGATAAACATATTATAGCCATATAGTCTCCCCTATGTACTACTCAGGTAGAAAGCACATCACTTCAGAAGGAATGCTCTTGCATTCAGAGTAATGAAAGCAATTACATCGTAACAACTATGATATCAAACAATGATGATCTGATGCATTCACCATCAATAAGCCAAGTCAAGTCAGTCGAGCTGGCCAAGATGGCCGCCCCTTGGCAGAGATGGAACACCGAGTCCTGATGATATCATGCTATTTCCCCAAAGTCAGAATTTTCAGTTCTACTAGATTTTTATTCTTTCTGCCTTTGCTGAACTTGGATATCTAAAATTTCCTCCTCAGCCGCTGACCCCCCAAGCAACTCTTGAGACGGTCACTTGTATTTCCTTCTTGCAGAGCACAACAAATGGCAAACCACGTCTTTTGCAAAGATGAAATAGTAACTTCACTCTGGCTTGATGTTTGTAGTTAAATGGAATTAAGTGGTAAAGGACATGGTTCTTGGAAACTGTGTATCTAAGATACTCCTTACATGTTTGTTCTCATCCCAAAACCTGGAATCATTGCACTGGAAGAAGTCATGGAGTCCATGCCAATATCTTTCTGAAATTTGCGTGTCACTTAAACATTGGTGAGGTGAAACGTCTGACCCTATAGGGCCCTTTTTTGGTGGTTTTAAAACCAGGTAATGAGTCCCTGTCCTAATAAAATAACGTACGTGTGTTTTTAGAGGTTTTAGAGGAAGAGCTAGAGGCTAAAATTGTACTGGGAACGCCTGAACAGGGACTTGAACCCTGGACCCTCAGATTAAAAGTCTGATGCTCTACCGACTGAGCTATCCAGGCCCCTGCTGGCAGCTTTTTTGTGTGTGTTCTAGTGTGAATAAAAGTACTTGGACAAACTTTTTTTTTTTTAATTCTCTCCAAGTTCCTCTTCCTTATTTTCAACCCTATCCCTGCCCTTTCACAGTAGCTCCCATCTATTTCTGCCCCCAGAACTTGGTTTAAAAAAAAGCCCAACTCCCATCCTTAGTTAATGTAACCTAAACAATACCTTCTCAATGATATATTATAACAAGAAACATAATCACCTAAGCAGTCTTCTTTGTTTTCAAAAACTGGACTACAGGTCTCCTCAGGCTGTAAGCATATCTGACACAAAGAACTCTCAATGAACAGCTGTAGAAATCTGGAGTAAGGAGCTCTGCTTTGCCCTTCGTTTACCACAGTGGTGAGTCACCACTCTGCAAATGGCCAGTTTACCCTTTAGAAGGCAGTTGGTCATTCAGTGAGGACTGACATCAGAAGTGTTTAGGTAGTGTGATAAGTGCTCTCAGAGACAAGGTACGGGTTACAAGAGGTTTAGAGAGACATAGTATAATATCATGACCTGCATTTCCAAATGAAAGGAGGTAACACAAATATGCTGGAATAATATCGGGGACATGATAACCATGCAAGGAAAATTAAGAGCTAGCAACACTATTAATCTGTTTATTGTCAAACAAAAGATAGATTAGAACATTGTTTCATCCTTTTGGTTGTGCCTCTTTAAACGAATGACTTACTTTCTCATCCCCTTTCCTCTCATTTCCCACAACAGAAATTTCTGCTCTCACAGGTTGAGTTTCACACAATGATAGCCAAGTGGGACATGTCTAATAGGTCTAATTCACGTGTCTAATGCACATGTCTAATTCTGCTGTGATTTGAAACTGGATTTGAGATGGTCGACACAGCTACACTATAAAAAAGGTAAAATATTATTAGCTCTCAGGCCACATCTCCAAGATAATGCATTAGGAAGGGAGGTGATCAGAGAAGACCTCTCCCAGGAAGTGATGTTTCAACTCAAAGCTGAAGATTTAGAAATACTGTGGCTCCAGTATTTCAGGAAGCGCCAAGAGACCGCCACTTTCAGGTAACTCAAAGTAGGTCTGAGGTGCTTGAGATAATCGGGAACATGTTGGTGGCTGGGGTGAGGGGTGTCGTGGAAAAGGCAGGGACCAAACAGACTGACAGGCTTTGAGGAGATGGCTAGGAGAGTAGAGTGCAGACAAGTCATCACCCCTGAAGCAGCATCAAGTCACTGGGGAGTTGAATCAGGGAGGAAGCACATGATTGGGGGGATTTCAAAAAGATTATACAGGTTTCATGCAAAGAAAATACAAAACAAATCATTGCAGGGCAAGAGATGATTAGAAATCACAAATTAGGCCACAGTGTAGATTTTAAACTAGATAGTGACTGTGTGGAAGGAGAATGGGGTCTTTTGGAAAGACCTGGGCCCTAGAGCAGACGGACAAAGGAGGTGTCAAGTCATTCATTCCTCTGAGTATTTCATTTCCCTACTAAATTATTTCCTGAGAAAGGTGGAAAGAAAAGAGCCAGAGGGCCTCACTGCTGGCACAGGGGGTTGAGTGCCACCGCACTGTGAAGCATCCTCCACTGCAGCGTGAATTCGATCCCCAGCCAGGGAGGGGACACACATGGAGCAGCAGACCTCTCCTGCCCTGCCCGCTGCTCCCCTCAGCAGGGCATTTCAGGAGATCTATCTATTCTGCTTCCTACTCTGTCTCTGGTGAATCCTCTCACCTCCCATGACTCTGGCCTGTACCTCATCTCTTGTGTGCATAAACAAATAAATCTTAAACAAGAAGAAGAAAAAAGCTGGAAAAGGCATTTTGGATCTTTAGAGAGAGCTCTGGGAAGTTGGAAGGTGGAAGATTTGCTCTGCCCTTAATCTCCTTTGTGGAATTTGAAACCCCTTCAGCTAGCTCTGCCCTGTGTGCCACCCCTGAGCGCTGAGACAAAAAAGCAAAGAGAATCTGGAGAGGAAGTCATCTCCCAGCAAGTCAGTATGGAAGAACTGCATGTAGGAGAGTGTGTTCAAGGTGTTCAAGGCCCAGGGTTCTAGAACAATGTGCAGTTGCTCACATTCATATCTCCTGGGGTGGCTGTTAAAACTCCCGATATGCAGATCCCATCTCAGAACCACCAAATTAGAATATCCCAATCAAGAGACCTGGGGAATCATTTTTTTAAATAAGACTCTCTCAAGTGATTGTGTTGCACAAATTTAGAAATCCAAATAGATGGCATCTATTGCTGGGTAAAAATAATGCCAATCAGTAATTAAGGACAATGTGTTGCACATCATATCACATACCATCCACCTCTCCAGCACAACTCTATCCACTCTTCCTTCTCAACCGGTAAGTTTCTTCACCCTATTTTCTATCAAAGATAATGATCAGCTATATTTGAATGGAACTTTTAAAATAAAATTTAACAAAAGTCCTAGTTCTATTTACAATTGGTATAAAATAAATTGGAAGGGTTTGGGAGAATTTAATTCTTAGTGAAAAATCACTTTTGTAACAGCAAATGACTCGTTCAGTCTCATTAAAACAATTTCCTCGGGTTAAAAAACAGGAAATGATGGCGTACACTTTCACACGGAAACAGAGGAAGGACAAAGATTTATTTTTCGTTATCTTGTTTCTTCTCAGTTCGGAAGAAAAACGTTGCGTTGCCCCCTCTGAGGTTCGAACTCAGGACCTTCAGATTATGAGACTGACGCGCTGCCTACTGCGCTAAGGAGGCAACTGGCTCTCAGCTTTGAATAAAGCACCTACGAACATTGTTGGGGGTTGGGGGGGTACAATCATTTCTAAATTCTCTGAATTCCAGTATTCCCAAATAAGGCGCGATAGTGATCTAATCCGTGTCTAAAACCTCCAAAGTTGGGGGTAACGTAGACGCTCAGAACAAACCAAGGGCGAACTACCACCCAGTACCGTCTCCCCGGAGGACTGTTCTGCAGAAACGTCAGGGGCCGTGAATGCAGGTGAGTCCTGCATTGTTCGGGCACCACAAACCAGATCAACCCGCAAGACCGCACTCCGCGCCTCCCTCGGGAGGTTGTGGGGAGCTCTCGCTCTCCTGCGAGGGAAGGAGGCAAGAGGGAGCGACGGCACTCGGGGTTCTTCTCTTGTTTCTCTGAACAGCGTGGGGACTCAAACCAAGTTTTGCACGTCTGAAGTCCGGGAGCTTGCTCCCTGCAGTAAAAGCTCACCTGGGGTTCACGGCATGCACCCCCACTCTCGGTCTACGTGACCCCTTTTCCTTGTGTGGGTGATAGCGGGAGGGAGCCCCCTCTAACGCCGCCTGCCGCGTTCCCGTGCAGGGTCGACCTGAGAACTAGAGAAAACCGAGCGATGGGCGGCCGGTGGGTCAGGGGTTCTGGGTCCGCTCCGGGAAGAGGTGGGGTGGGGAGAAGGAAGGAAGGAACGAGTGGGGTGAGCAATGAAGGCTGGAGCCGTGCTCAGGTTGGGGGAAGTGCAGGAGAACAGCCGACCCACGGATGGTAGCGTGGCCGAGCGGTCTAAGGCGCTGGATTAAGGCTCCAGTCTCTTCGGGGGCGTGGGTTCGAATCCCACCGCTGCCAGGTTCTTTTTTTGCAATTACGGCATTTACTGTTATTTACTTTATGAACAGTTCTCAGAGGATCCAAGCGTAAGCCAGTCCCTCTCCTCCTCCCACTTGCGCTTTCCCAGAGGCTAAAGATAAGATATCTGCCACCCTCCCCCCAACTTTCCGACGCAAGACGGGTCTTGCGTTACTTCAGTTAAAAAGACTGTTTCCAAAGCCCAGAAGTACCAACATAAAACAGATCTCATTGCACTCATTCGTTTCTTTTTAACTTTTTTATCCGAGCTCCTGTTTCATCTTTCAGTAAATGACGGACAAAAGAACGGCTGTCAGTTTCGCTGAGTCGGCTGGCAACTGGCGGCAGTTCTCACCCCTCAGTCTCTCCATTCGTCATTTGGCCCTATTATGTTGATTTGGGCTCTGCCCAAGGCTCCCCGACTTGTCTCTCGACTGCCCCTCACGATGCACCCACGAACGTCTCTCTGGCCGCCCCGAGCACGTCTGTCTTCCTCTGGCCCCCCACTGCCCGCGTCCCAGCAGTTTCCTGGGTCCTCGAGGCTCTCCGCCTCCCCGGTCTCTGCGAGGAATTTGCTTCTCCCTTCATCTCTCCCTAAAGGGTCACACTGAGGCACCGAGCTAGGGAGAGGCAGGAAGACAAGCATCAGGTGCAAAAGGAAGCCCCGAGCTGACACAACGTCTAGTGTAAGGAACGAGACCGGACTCAGTGACGTTTTGGAAGTATTGTTCCCGGGAACAGTGTTCCCGACTAGCCACACTGTACCGCAGTACTGAGGCTAGAGGGCCGCACGGATTCCAAGTCGTTCCGGGTGGCAACAGTGTTGGAGGCCAGGAAAGGGGAGTTGAGCAGTTTTACTCCCGCTTGAGTTACTAGGATGAGGGAGTATTTGCTGCATAAGCCAAAGCACTGGACTCAAAATTCATAAATGAGCTGTTTGAAAGCCCCGTCTTCACTACAAAACGCAACCTGCTGCGAACCTGCAGCTCCGCCTTCCCCTCCTCGTTCCTCCTCGCTCGCGGCCCTGCGTTGGGCACTGCCGTTGGGGTGCTTTGGGGGTGCCCTGACCACTCCACCCGGCGCGGATTCCAGCAGTGGTCTGTTTCTCCTCATACATGTACACTTTGTCAGACGCAGAAGCATATTTCTCTTGCTTCCGGGATCATGAAAACTCCCCACCTCCCTGCAGCAGGGGCGTTCGCGGCGCTCTTGCGCAGGGGGTGGTGGGCGGAGAGCGCGACTCCTCCCGCCGCTCCTCCCGCCGCTCCTCCCCCTCCCGCTTCTCCTCCAGTGTTTCCTCCTCGGGCCGCTCTAGCTCTTCACACTCCACCTCTCCCCCCTCCTCCCCCTTCCCCAGCCCGCCCTTCTCCGCCCCTCCTTCCCCGCCCCTCCCTGCATCCTCCCGCTCCTCCCCGCGCAGCTCATCTTCTGGCCCCGCGCGGCGCGAGCTGCAAGCTGCAAGATGGCTGCGCCCAGGCCACCTCCTGCCTGGCTGTCGGGCGTCCTGGTGCAGGTGCCCATCCAGGACCTGGAGGCCCTCCGCGCGCTGACCGCACTCTTCAAGGAGCAGCGGAACCGAGAAACAGCGCCCAGGACTATCTTCCAAAGAGTCCTGGACATCTTGAAGAGGTCTTCCCATGCCGTGGAGCTGGCCTGCAGAGACCCGTCCCAAGTGGAGCATCTGGCCTCCAGCCTGCAGTTGATAACCGAGTGCTTCAGGTGTCTCCGAAATGCGTGTATAGAGTGTTCCGTGAACCAGAATTCAATCAGGAACCTGGATGCCATTGGCGTTGCTGTTGATTTGGTTTTTCTTTTCCGTGAGCTGCGTGTGGAACAGGAATCCCTGTTGACGGCTTTTCGCTGTGGCCTGCAGTTTTTAGGCAATGTTGCCTCACGAAATGAAGATTCCCAGTCTATTGTTTGGATGCATGCTTTTCCAGAACTCTTTTTGTCTTGCTTAAATCATCCAGACAAAAAAATCGTTGCCTACTCGTCGATGATATTGTTCACATCCCTTAATTCTGAAAGAATGAAAGACCTGGAAGAAAACCTTAATGTTGCAATTGACGTCATAGACGTTCACCGAAGGCAGCCTGAATCCGAGTGGCCGTTCTTGACTATTACCGACCATTTTCTGAAATGCCCGGACTTGGTAAAAGCCATGTATGCCAAAATGAGCAATCAAGAAAGGGTTACATTGTTAGACATCATGGTCGCCAAGATTGCCAGTGATGAGTCCCTGACCCCGGATGACATCCCTGTGTTTTTGAGCCACGCTGAGTTGATTGCACGCACTTTCGTGGATCAGTACAAGACTGTGCTGAATCTAACCTCTGAACTGCATACTGAGGAGGAGGAAGCGGCCCTGGCCACCATCAGGCTTCTGGATGTCCTGTGCGAAATGTCAGCTAACACTGATCTGCTCGGCTACTTGCAGGTCTTTCCTGACTTGCTGGAAAGAGTGGTTGACCTCTTAAGACTGGTCCATGTCGCTGGCAAGGACACCACAAACATCTTCAGCACCGCTGGCTGCCTAAAGGCGGAGAGAGATGTCTCAAATGTGGCCGAGGGGTTTAAGTCTCATCTCATTCGTTTGATTGGAAATCTGTGTTACAAGAATAAAGACAACCAAGACAAAGTGAACGAGCTGGATGGCATCCCCCTAATCCTGGACAGCTGCAGCGCAGACGACAGTAACCCCTTTCTGAGCCAGTGGGTGGTGTACGCCATCCGAAACCTTACAGAAGACAACAGCCAGAACCAAGACTTGATCGCCAAGATGGAAGAGCAAGGCCTGGCAGATGCCTCCCTGCTGAAACAGATGGGCTTTGAGGTGGAGAAAAGCGGTGACAAGCTGATTCTGAAACCGACCAGTGACAGGTCTCAGCTGGAGTGAACTCCCCATCCAAATAGCTGAATTTTCAGGACCTGTCTCATGGAATTTTCATCTTCTGCAGCATGTGAAATTGCAAGTGTCTGAAGATTAATAAGTGCAAATTCAGGAACACATGAATCTTTTAGGTCATAGGTAAAAGTTAAGTTTGTATAAGTTTAAAAGTGAAAGTACATGAGCGTTCTGTTGTTGTTTTCTTTAAAAATGTAACTGTCTGATTTGCCTTTTCCCCCATGGATACAATGTGTGTTTAAGTGTTAAGTGCTTTCTGTGGCAGCAAATAATAAACTCTCTCATTGAGAGCCCATTCCTTACTTGGCATAAATAAATACTGGTGTTCAGTTTCAATGTATGTATACATGAAAGAATATCTTCCTAATTTGTGAAGTGAACAACATACACAGAGCTGAAGAGCTAGGGTAGACCCTGAGATCTTCCATTTTACTTAGGGTCCTGTGTTTTTAAGCCCCATTTCTTTTCCTTGAGTTGAAGCAATGTAGCATTATGTGGTTTCAGACATACAGACATGTATCAATGTCTGTGTATACTATGCTTAAAGCTAGGTTTCCCTAGGACACTTCAGCTGAACTTGTCCTGGACTGCTGATTATATCACACTTTCTTGCTCCTTCTCGATTCAGCTCTGCTACCAGGTGACTTCAAACCCTCCTTGCTAAGATTACCAGGGGACAGATTGTTTTGGGGTTCTGTTGTCCAGTCTTCTTTTCCCCCAGCTATTCCCTTCAGTGCTTTTCCTGTTTGTCTCCCCCTTGAAATACTTGCGACACAGCCTTGGACAAGTCCAAGGAAAAGGTGCAGCTCCAGACTGAACAAATAAATGAAATCACCCGTGACCATCTGTCCTGTTTTTCCAGATCTTTATCTGCTCCTCTCCTGGAAGATAAATGTGCTCAGGTTGAAGAGTCAGCCATGCCCCTTCCCCCTTACCTATGATTCCCAGAGAGCAATTTAAATTGAATTCTGAGCTTTTGAGTTTCTGTATCATTTTAAAGGCAGTGGATACTTTTCTTTTTCTTTAAGGAGTAAGGTTGTGGCTCTTGGAATAAAAAGTATTCCATCTGTGCCAGGGAAGAAAGACCTGGTCCCTTGTTCAGCTGGATTTGAGATAGCTCGGTCCATGAAAATGGAGTGTTTATGTGTGTGGAGAGAGGGGTAGACGCTTAGAAGAACTTTTTAACCACCTGGCCAAAGTCTTTGAATTTCACCACTTTCCTCCTCACCTCCCAAAATATAATATTCAATTCAATGCATATTTATTGAACAGCTATTTTGCGTTTGGCACCTTTCTTAGTTGGCAACACAATAGAAGGATGCATGTCTCAAACCGATTCAGGTGTTCAAGCACTTCTGACTCAGGAGACTACCAGAGACACATGAAGGACAGATAACCAACAATGAATATTTAGATCAACTGAAGAAGTAATTTGGAAGGCAGCTATGCTCACTATATCACTAAGGCTAAAGAAGTAATTTTCACCTGAGTATTTCCCCATGCTGTAGTATTTCATGCTAAGTAGACGATCTCTTTGTGATGTTGCTTTTACAGTTGCTGGATTAAAAATCATGTTACGGGTTGAGGGAAGATGGGAGCACGAGGGACTGAGGTGATGGTGCACTGGTGAGATGGTGATGGGGAATACATGGGGATTACAATTGATGGCAAGTATATGTACATTTTTTAAAAATATTTTATATTAATTAAAAAAATAAAATCCTTTAAAATTTTTCATCAAAAAAAAATCAAAGTCAACAGACAACTATAAATCTGAAACATTCTCTAGAGAAGGAGGAGGGAAAAGAAACAAAATTGGTGGGAAGAGCACAAGGGACTATGGTGATGGTGCACAGGTGAATTGGTGATGGGAATTTCACAGGTACAAGAAATATACACTGTACAAAATAAAAATAACGTAAAATATTTTAAAAAATCATGTTACATAGTAACTAACAATGACTCTGCCCAGCACTGTGACACCTTCTCACCACACCTGAGCACACCTATATGTGACACTGGAAGCTGGGACCTGGCGAGGCAAACAACCAAGAAAGATAGAACAGTCATCTCTTTGGACTTGTCTGATTTAGCCTATGGAGTGAAAACCTTCCAAAAGTCTAAAGCAGGGCTGTCTCACTGAATATTCACTCACTCCTTCCTTCATTTCCACATCTATTCATCTCTGTTCACACAGCAAGCATTTAATAAGCTTCTACTTTGTATAAGACCTTGGATGTCAAAGAGGAATGAGACCTGGGCGTGCACTTAGGCATTTAGGAATAGGAAAGCAGAGTTTTACATTTCAAGCCCAAGATTAACGCTGAACAGATAGAAACCAAGAAACTCCGAAGGAGTTCCCCAGGGCGCATGCAGGTATCCTAGAATGAAAAGTGAAGCGGTAGAAAAGAGGTTATATTTTTCTCTTTCCCCTTTTGAGTAGCGAGATTAAAATCCAATTTGCCTTTGAGTGAGTCGAAAATATTCTCGGATCAGGACCCGGCCCTGCCCCTGATTTGGGCGAAAAGAAACCTGGAAAGAAATGTGGTGGGAACTCAGCGAAAGCCGCCTCCCAACTGTGTGTGACTTTCCCACTCACTGCCCTGCGCCTGACAAGTGCAGAGATTTTTCCTCTGGAGGGAAAAAAATGACCCGGGGACTTTTTGAAAGATCAATTAGACGAGATCGAGCGCGTTCAGGGTAGTATGACCGCAGACTAAAGATCAATTAGGAAAAAGAGACAAGTATGTCGTTTAAAGTGACATTTCATTTTCTGCTGCATTAATTTCAAGCGTATCCTTTTCATTTAGAAGGTTGGGAGGGAGCGATATAGGGGAAGAATTGTCAGATGGACCGCAGGTTCGAGCAGTACCAAGGCGGGTTCCATGGTGTAATGGTTAGCACTCTGGACTCTGAATCCAGCGATCCGAGTTCAAATCTCGGTGGAACCTTTCCTATTTCTGCTCGTTTTTGTCTTCTGATCACCGCGCGCAGTGAATCTACTTTCGATTCTAACACTTTGATTTTTGATGAATTCAAGCAATGCGAAAGAACACACGACGACTGTGTGGGTGGTCCCTGAGCTCAGGGTCAGGTTATGATCACTGAGTCTCTGTCCATGTCTGCCCACCAGACTGATTTTTCTCCAAGGGCCCTTCCAAGTTAATGTGCACGCAGGAAACGCGCCTTTAAAGAATGGGCCAAAGTGCTGAGCCAAACGTGATCCGTGATGAAATAGCTACTGGGAAAAAAAAATCGGAAAAGGCAGTGGCAGACCTCATTGAGGGCTCGTCGTTTTTGCTAGGATGGGAAAGGAAAAAGTAGAGAGAACTGGGAAGTTTTGAAAAGAAAAGAATGTGTCAGAAGTGGGATTCGAACCCACGCCTCCATTCGGAGACCAGAATCCTCTAGATGAGGAAGACAAAGCTTGAGTCTGGCGCCTTAGACCACTCGGCCATCCTGACACCCGAGTCGGGTCTCTCCCCTAAATAAACAAACTCTTCTATAGTGACGCTCGTTGCGCGTTGCGCGGTCTGTCCTCCTGGCTGGTATTTTTATTACTGTGGCCTGGTCACCGGTCACTGCTCCGCTCACAACGCCTCAGTAACCCTCAGACGGGCACACAGAGTTTGTGCTCCACAATCAATTTTATCACCATTGCTCTCCCGCCGGGTGGATTTATCTGTTCAAATTTATCTGTATTGCCTGTCCTATTTCTTTTCACACATTCACGCCTAACTTCACTGCATGTTGGATTCTCTCAGTATTGACCAAATCCTTCCCCAAGTTTACTACATGTTGCTCTTTTAGGCAGCCACAAAGGACTAGAGGTGGGTAAAAAAAGTTAACCACACAACAAAAATAAGGGTTGTAAATTATATAAAAGAAATGTTTGAGGAGAAAATATGCCTTGAGCCCTTGGTTTGTAACCTGTTGTAATCTCATCCCGACTACTTGTCCCTTTTCCTAACGTTTCTATTTTTTCTTTTTTAAATATATTTTACTTTATTTACTTATTTTTGACATCAATTGTGGTCCCCATGGATTTCCCACCACCATTTCACCAGTGCACCATCACCGCAGTCCCTTGTGCTCTTCATTTTCCTAACTTTTAAATTATCCGTAGTATATTTTACATACTACGGATAACACACACTTGTAAAAACAGACATTGCAAAAATATATAACCTAGAAAGTTAAAGTCATAATCTATCCTCCCTCCCACATCTTCCAACACTTCACACCCCGATTAATTTGATTTATACTCCTCAGACATTTTTCCAGCGTATACATCAGTATACTATACTTCTACCCCCAAATTAATTTCATCCTACATAATGTACTATAACTTTCTTTTGAGATAATACTAGTTTACAACATTGTATAGGCTTCAGATATGCAGTGCCTTCTGAGCAACTGTGTACAATTTATTGTTATTTAGATTATTTATTTTATTGAGGTAACATTGATTTGCAACACCTTATACGATTTAGGGATATAGGCTCATACTTCTTCAAATGTATGTTACCACACCACCCTCACCACCAAAGTACCCCAACACCAAAGCACTAATAATTCACTGTAGTTCAGTCCATTTGGTTCCCTTACCCCTTTGCTCTGTACCCCTCATTCCACTGCCCTCTGATAACCTCAATGCTGCAGTAAGATTTTTAGGTCTTGTTTTGGTTTAATTTTGTCCTTTTTTTTCCTTTATATTCCACACGAGTGAAATCGCCCAATATTTGTTTTTCTCTTCTATTTTGCTTAATATAACCTTCACCCATGTTATCTGGAATGGCAAAATTTCTTTCCTAGCTGAGTAGTATTCCATCATGTATACAGACCCCCTTCTTCTGAACCTACTTGGTTTTTAGTTTGGGGGTGCTTAGGTTTTTAGGTTGCTTCCATAACCAAACTATTGTGCTGCAGTGAACACAGGAGTAGATCTATTCCTTCCGAGGAGAGCTATTGTATTCTTCAGGTAGATACCTTGGAGTGAAATTGCTGGATCTTATGCTAGGTCTATTTTAAATATTTTTTGAAACCTCCATAGGGACCAGACCAATCTACATTCCCACCAACAGTATACAAGGATTCCTTTCTCTCCACAGCTTCACCAGCATGTGTTGTTCCTGTTTTTCTGCCACTCTCTCAGATGTGAGATGGTATCTCATTATGCTTTTGATGCATTTCCTTCATGATTAATGACAATGAACATTTTTCCATATGCCTGCTGGCCATCTGGTATGCAACTTATTAACATAAATTGGATATCTCATTTGAAAAAACATAAACTGGGCATCTTTCCATATTAGCTTTACCACCTCATGGGGTCGTGTTGCTGATGCAGAAAGCCAGTGTCTGACCCAGCAGATTATTCAAGTTTAGGTTTTGCTAGTATTGGTGCCATTTAGAGAGAACTAAAGAAAAAGGTTGTCTGTCAAGAGTATCAAGTAAGGAAGCCTATATGGGGAAGAAAGGATTGTGGAGACATGCAGAAGTGGGGAGAATTTCTGCATTCTTGAGTAGGGTGGGGTCAATCTGGGGTCAGTTGACAAGACTATTGATCCTTTTCTGGAGTAGTTGTTCTTTTCTGTGTTATCAGTTAAAACCAGGCTGTGTTCCTCAGGCACTGATGTTATCAGCACCCTTCCCTTAATTTGGCAACTGGTCATCACGGCCCTGGAGAAGTTGGTACAGTGGCTTCTCAGGCTGGGTACATGTCTACTCACAGATGGCACCAGCTGAGCAGAGACCAGGTACAATTGGAAGTCAGTCAAAAAGAAAGGTCAGCCTTTCTGTGCTCTCTTTTAAAGTCCCCACGATGGCTCTGCTCTGCCCCTAGTTCCCAGCTGTCCCTATTCAGGAAGTGAGGAGTCCAGAAAGCTCTACCTTTTGCCATGGAGTTGGCTGTGAGCATCACCCACTGACTTGGAGGTTATTCCTCTTCCACTTGGGATTCCCTTTCACCTTGGTTTCTGCACCCCTGCCCCAGCCATCCATTACCTCCACATCAGTGAGAGAGCAAGGGCAAGAAGCTGAAAGGGGACTACACTGTTTCCTACTTTGTCACCTTTTACAAGCTTCCGAACTGCAGTAAGTTGAATCATGGAAGACGTTTTACTTGTACTAAGCTTGAAACATTTCCAATATTTTACTGAATGCTTTCTCATCTTTGTTCAAGGTATTTGTGTAACAAGGAATTTGGCCTCACCTGAAGAGATTTGACCTTTGCCTTCTCCTGGGAGGTAACCTCTGAACACTTGAAATTTCCTTAGTGATAGGAGTGTCTTTTATTCCTGTTAGGTTCCTCCAAGCACACCTGACAGTTTATCCTAAAGAGCTGATTCTGCCTGGGACACAGATTTCTCAGGTCTACTTCCTGGGGAACTTCTGACTCTTGGCTGGTGGAAGATGTTAGGAAATGAAGGAGAGAGGAAAGATGAGGATCAAGGAGGCTTTGGCCCTGGCCATGGTTCACATTTTATTTTGAGTGCCTTTGGAAGGAAGAGTGCAAGCCAAGAGTCAAAAGGAGGCATTTCACAAAAACTCTGTGAAATCCAGGTCACAAATAGTGCTGATTCAGGGCTGGTGACTGAAACTGCTAATGAACTACTCCATAGCCACCTCATACTCTTCCTTTCTTGCTTACAAACCCAGATTTTTATCCAGCTTTCAATGTACTCAGGAAGAGTGCAACTCCCAAACTTCTTTTGCAGTGACTGATGATACTTACATGGAAGTTATTGTGGAGTAGAAGAGTCTTCTGAGTAGGGTCTTCGAAACCAGGCTGATGATTTGTTCCTTTTTGTCTGGAGCATTCCCTGTTTCTACCTGTTGGCCTGGAATAATTATTAAAAGCATCTTCTTTCTAACTCATCAGTGTTCAAGTCCGGATAATTAATTAAATGGTCTCATTCTTTTAAAACGGGGGGTAAGGGCACTCACTTCCTGTCTGGATTATGACACTCCACAAGCCATCTTGTACTCTGATGACCAAAAAGGTAGATGTTGAAACAGAAAAAGAGAACAAGACATTGAGGATGATGGATTTCCCAGCTAGCCTTGAACTGCCTTCTTCTACATGAGAAAAATCAAAACTCTGTCATAGCCCCTTATTTGGGTCCTTCATATTCAGGAGTTGATCCAAGAGACTAAAGAGAGTCTAGATAGAATAAGGGGGTGTGGGAGACCTTGGGTGGGTTCTGAAAGCATCGAGTCCAGTCCACTCCATCATACCCATGAATTTGTGGAGTTTTGAGTCCCAGGATGCCTCTTGACTGGCACTGACCCGACAGCCATATCTCAGACTCCCAGCCACAGTAATTGGTTTAAGGTTGGGTAATATCACCAAACCTTGGCCCAGCAGCACATGGCATTCCTCTGCCATGGGCAACCTTCATGTAAGAACAAAACATAGGGCTTTACTAACTGGCAGAAGACAAGGATGTTGTGGCTTGTAGAAAATGGTTTTAAACTTTTTATTTTGAGGTTATTATTTATTTGCATATAGTTGTAAAAATAAAGGTAGTGTACTTTTTACCCAATCTCCTCAAATGGTAACATCTTCCTAAGGAGAGCATAAAATCACAAATAAGAAACTGACATTGCTACAGCAGCCTTACTTGGTTTCACTCGTTTTTATACGCATTCACATGTGTGTGTATTTAGTCCTGTGTAGTTTCCATATGGGTAGGTCCCACGTGTGACCAGCATCACTGTTGAGACATCGGTTGTTCTGCCACTAGGATCCCCGGTGCTGCCCTTTTGCAGTCACAGACACTTTCTTTCCTCCACTCCCCTAAACTGTGACAATCACTATTTTGTTCTTTGCACTTATAATTTTGTCATTTCAAGGACGTTGTGAATGAAATACACAGTGTAACCTTTTGAGATTGACTTTTTTCACCCAGCATAATTCCCTAGAGATCCATCCAAGTTGTGCATTTCAATAGTTTCTTCCTTTTTACTGCTGAGAAGTAGTGCATGATATGAATGCGCCAATTTATTTAACCATTCACCATCGAAGGGCCCTTGGGTTCATTCCAGGCTTGGCGATCATGAATAATGCTTTGTGCAGATTTTTGTGTAAAAACAAGTTTTCATTTCCCTGGAATTAATGCCCAGGATATACAGATTTGAGACTCAAAACTTCAGCAACGATTTGGTTACCTCATCACAGAGACACCTACTAACCACCCAGTATCACTCTCCATTATCCATATCCTGATTCATTTTTGTTTCATACTCTGCATTCATTTCTTGGTTTGCTTCTCATCCATCTTTCCCTCTAAAAGTAACTCTGTGAACTCAGAGAACTTTATTTTGTTCCCTATATCCTGGAGCCTGGAAGAGAGCATGGCACATAGTAGACACTCAATAAACCATGTACTGGATGAAGGAAGGGGTCTTAGATGTTCTTCTGTATTAGTATATACAGCCAAGCATCAGTTACTATGGGGATATGTTCCGAGAACTCATTGTTAGGTGATTTCATTGCATGAATGTTGCAAAGTATAATCACATAAACTTAGAGGATACATCCTAGGCTGGATGGTCCTATCAGTCCCTCACCATTGACTGAAACACCATGAAGCAATGAATGACCGTATGGCTCAAATTCACTCTTTCTGGAAGCTGAATAGTATCCCATTGCTCACCAGTAGAGTATTTTTATTCACTTGTTTGTTCCCTATCAAAGCACGTTTATGCTGGTTCCAGTATTTTACAAACCAAACATTTCTGTAAAGACAATCCTCATGCAATCAGTCATGTTTATGCAGATGGGAGAAAAGTCGAGTAGATGGTACAGGGCATGTACATTAAAATTTTTTTTTTTTAGTTATAGTCAAAATGCTGTCCTCAGTGGTTCTCCCCATTTACCTTGGCTACTTCCCCATATCCTCATTAATACTGAGTGCTGCCAAGCTTTTTGATCTCTACTAATCTCACAAATTAAAAATAATACCACAATATTTTATTTAAATGTGAATTGAAGTTTTATCCCACAAGTTTATTAACCATTTATTCTTCCCTATACCATCAGTTCATATTCTTCGCTCATTTTTCCTCTTTGCTGTTTACTTATATTTGGGAAAATATTTTCTCTCTCTTGGACATCTAACCTTTTGTCTTATTTGCCAAAAATCCCTTCTCTAATTTCTTTACCGTTAGATTGTTTTAAGGTATTTTTCTATAGATAAGTCATTTTAATTTTCGTCAAATGTATCCATTTGTGCCTTCTGGATTTAGAGCCACATTTAGAAAGATCTTCCAGACAACAAGAATTTTATATCACCTTTTTCTGAGCTTTTATGAATTTATTGTTTAATTTAAATGTATTACTGATCTGGAATACATTCTGGTGGAAGGTGTGAGATGCAATCTCTCTCTTCCCTTCAAAGCTAGCTAATTGTTCCGAGATTCATTTTTGAAGTTTCAGCACCAAACTGCAACTGCCCCTTCACCTTTGACTGAATTCTTACTCACAACTGGTCCTACTTCTCAGTTCCTTCTATGTCCTATTGATTTGTCTGTGTATTGATTATTGTAGCCTTGTTTTTCCTGACTTTTTAATTTTTATTTCCCCAGAATAACTTTAGTATCACTTGGTGAAGGAATATCAAAGGAGACAGAGGAAACAGAAACAGCTTAGGTTTTCATCCAAACCCATTCAATTTGCTGCGTGGAATAAGTTTCCAAGGAGGGAGGAGCCAAGTGTCAAATGCCTTAGAAACATTAAGATGAAGCCTGAAAATTACCTTGTGGATTTGGTCAATACTAGAAGTCACTGGCATCCTTAGGGAAGATAGGTTGAGTAGAGAGTATAGGTGTGAATTTATTTATAAATAAAACAAGTTATTAATAATATTAGATCAATTTGGGTTAGTTTTTGCTTCATATGCAGGAGATTCACATAATCGTCTTGAACAAGATAGTGTCTTTCATGTGTATAGTTTGGGTGCAGGTATTCTGCAATGAATAATGACCTACATTTTCCTTTTTCTGTACCATCTTAGTGCTGGCTTGTCTTCAAGATAGCCCTGTGGGGCTTTCCTGGTGGAGCAAGGGGTTGAGTTGAAGCACTAAGGAGCTATCTGCAGCGCTGCCACTGCATTGAGAGTTTGATCCCCAGGGACGGTGCCTTGTGGCTAGCAGACCTCTCCTGCCTGCTACTGCTCCCCTCAGCAGTGTATTTCAGTAGATCCACTTGTTCTGTTCCCCACTCTGTCTTTGGTGAATCCTATCAAGCTGCCGTCTCCAACCCCCCTCTGACCTGCACCCCAACTCTTGTTTGCATAAAATAAATAAATCTAAAAAAAAGAAAAGATCGCCTCCTAACCTTGTGATAGCAGCTGCCGCGGCTCCGACCACGGAGTGTCCATTCCAGGCTGCAAAAAGGAGGAAGGGGAAGATTAAAAGACTATGTTGTGGCTTAACCCAAGCACACCTTTACATTTTTTTCTGGAAGTGGACAGAGTTGTTTTGGACTAGAATTTCAGTCTCAGACTGTTGCTCAGAAGGGGGATGTGAGCTTAGAGGTAGCAAATCATTTATTGTGTTCTTCAGGCTTGTTGCTCCATAAGAGGGGACACTAGAGTGGAAGCCTCTACAGTGAGGGGCCTGCAGCGGGGTTCACATCCAAGGACTATACTGAGAAAATAGTAAAGAAAAACCAGGAAATGCCACGGTGAGGATGTGGGGGCAACACGAAAGATTTGGCCATCTACTAGGGGGTGAAAAGAGTCACCTCAGGACCACCTCCCTAGGGGTGAAAAGAGTCACCTCAGGACCACCTCCCTAGGCCGGACCACAGAACACTGTTACGCAGTGGGCATTGTACTGTTTTAACGAAGGGACGTCCTTATGACTTAAAAAAGGAAAAGATGTAGTGAAACCCTCCCACTTGCTGGGGGCATCATGATCACTCTCATTTCTCCGGAGGGGAAACTGAGGCTGCGAATGGTAAAGCCACCGGCTTAGGCGCAAAGAGGAAGTAGCAGGACCGGGCCTGGGTCTGTTTTTGTTCCACAGCAACATCGCTGTCTGATAATTACGCCTTTCTTTGTCGGAACAAACTACCTGTCAACGGGACGCTGTAATGCAGGGCCTCAGAGACCGACGCGCCCGTCCCTCCGGCCTCACCAGCCAGAAGTCTGGTCTTCCCTTCCCAACACAAAGCCAGCTTTCTCGCGCGCGCGGAGGCCTCGGCACCAGCCCGGAAGCCCAACAAAAGAATCGGGGTGCAGGCCCTGGGCCGCCGCGGCTAGGCGGGGGGGCGGAGCGCGCAGGGAGGGGTGACGCTTCCCGCCGCGCCCGCGGACACGGCCGCCCGCTCGGGCCGGTCCCCGAGGCCGAGGGTCTCGCCGCGCCGCCGGCCGCCCGCGGCGGGACCCCCAGCGTCGAGTCCCGCAGGAGCCGGGCCGGGCCCCGCGGCCACGACAGCGGGCGGCGCGCGCCAGGCCCCGCCCCCGAGCCGCCCCTTCCGCTCGCGCCGGGGTGGGGTCTCCGCGGCGCCGGGATCCGCTCGGACGCGGCCACGTTGTCTCGCGCGCCCCGAGCGCCCGGCTCCGCGAGCCGGCCCCGCGGCACCCCCTTCGCGGCCCCCTCGCGGAGCCGCCGGGCCGGGTGGGGCCGCCGCGTCCCCACGATCGCTCGGCCCGGCGCCGCGGCGCCGGGAGCGGCCCGGCCTGCCCGAGGGGCCCGCGCGCGGGCGCGCCTGGGAGTGGGGCCCGGGAGGCGCCGCCCTCCGTCCGCCCCGCGCCACCCCGAGGCGGCGGAGCGGCGGGCGCGCGGTCGAGTCGGGCTCCGCGCAGGGCCGGGCGCCGGGGCCCATGCCCGTGCGCCCCCGCGGGCCCGCGCCATGGCCTCCGGGAGCGTGGCCGAGTGCCTGCAGCAGGAGACCACCTGCCCCGTGTGCCTGCAGTACTTCGCCGAGCCCATGATGCTCGACTGCGGCCACAACATCTGTTGCGCCTGCCTCGCCCGCTGCTGGGGCGCGGCCGAGACCAACGTGTCGTGCCCGCAGTGCCGGGAGACCTTCCCGCAGCGGCACATGCGGCCCAACCGGCACCTGGCCAACGTGACCCAGCTGGTGAAGCAGCTGCGCACCGAGCGGCCGTCGGGGCCGGGGGGCGAGATGGGCGTGTGCGAGAAGCACCGCGAGCCCCTGAAGCTGTACTGCGAGGAGGACCAGATGCCCATCTGCGTGGTGTGCGACCGCTCGCGCGAGCACCGCGGCCACAGCGTGCTGCCGCTCGAGGAGGCGGTGGAGGGCTTCAAGGTGAGGCCCGCGCGGGCGGGGGGGCGGGCGCGCGCGGCGGACAAAGGCAGGCGAGAGCCAAAGGGGCTGCCTTTTTTCCGCCTAGAAAATGGCTGAGCCGGACGCGTGGTGCTCAGCCGTCATTTCCTCTCTGTCCGCTCCCGAGCCGCGGCACTCGGATTGGGGAGGAGAACCTGTGGCTGGTGAGGAAGTCCGAAGTACCTCACCCCCATTCTCACTCTCCTGTTTACCGACTCGCGGGCACATGATCCGTAAAGACGGGCCTGCGAGAGCCTCCTTGGCCGATCAAAGAGGTGCGTGAAGCCGCGCACGCCTCGCCCTGCTCGGGAGACGCCCTGCTCGGGAGACGCTCGTCCGCCGCCGGCTCCCAGATGCTCTCAGACAAAACAGTCCCGGACGTTGCCTGGCGGCAGACACGTCCGGCCGCGGCCCACCACATAAGCTAAGCATTGCCCAGCACGGCCCTGTGCTGCGTCCAGTTCTGGAAGCTCCACCGGACAGAACCAAGCTCTTTACTGCTGGAGTGTGTCGCGAAGCCACGCCGAGACGCCTACAGGCTGTGGTTTGGAAGATGAAGTGAAATAAAACGATGAGCGGAGCCCATTGTGAACTGTCGAACCAACCGAGCGGCCGAGAACAGTAGCACGGACACAGAGTATTAAGTGTAAAAACGGTTGTAACACAACGTTCCAGGAGTGCCCGCCCCTGTGTGTTGTCTGCCTCTTTGAGGGCTGCAGGAATACATACACAATTATGTGCATGTTGAAATGTGAGTACACTCGTGCATAACTAATCCCTAACGTTTATGGGGCGTTCATATGTATGATGTTGGTGGTAACCAGTAGGTTGGGACGGTGCTGTTCACCCAAAGTCACACTTGAGAGAAGTAAGCCAGGTGAAGTCCTTTCTCCTGTATGCCTCTGAGGAAAAACTCCGATTTAACTTTAAGCAGCAGTCACCTGTCCTCTAAGCCATGCAGTGTCCTTCCACAGGCAGGCCACCCACCCTTTAAGAGACACAGGCTGACAAAGGAGAGGGGTAGTGACTTCCTTTCCAAGTGCTTTGGTGAGGTCAGTGTGACCCAGGGACAGGCTCGGACCAGGGGCTTGGTGTCAGAAGGCAGGCAAAATAGCCCTGCGGATGCTAAGGTCTGCCTGATCTTGAACTGCCCGACTCTTTTTGCCATTCTCAGGAGCAAATCCAGAACCAGCTGGACCACCTAAAAAGAGTTAAAGACTTAAAGAAGAGGCGTCGGGCACAAGGGGAGCAAGCACGAGCGGAACTCCTGGTAAGGGTCCTTGGAATTCACAGCCAGTATTGCTTCTGCTGGTTACTGGCTTTTGGTGGTGGGGGTGGGCTGATGTTAACCTCATCCACCCAGGTTGCCCAGAACTTCTGAGAGTGCTGATGAAAATTCCCTTGTGGCACTTGAGAGCTCACCTGCAGAAGCAAGGGCTTCCCATATTTTGAGAGAAAGGGCAGAAAAACCCAGACGGAATCCCTGGAGATCTGAGTTGTCAGAGATTGACCTGTTAGCTCTGTGTAGGTCAGGCTGGCCTGTGACAGCTGAGAGAAGTGAAATTCTTGAGCACAGCTTCCTTTAGTATCTGGGGTTAGCTGCATGAGCTCCACCGTTGCTTGGCTGGAGTGTTCCATTTCTTGACAATGCTTTGATTCTGTTGTGCCAGTTTGTGATTGTGATATTGTGGGTTTTGTGTAGAAAGCCAGGGGGATGGCCTCTGGGTGCTGAGACTTTTTTTTTTTTTTAAAGATTTATTTATTTATGCATACAAGCACTGGGGTACAGGCCAGAGGTGTGGGGGGTGAGAGGATTCACCACAGAGAGCGG
>JAGFMF010012210.1:136022-168592 GCA_019455555.1 Galemys pyrenaicus
CCCTCCCCGGCCAGCAGCAGGGATCGAACTCATGCTGCAGTGGCTGCGGTTTGCTTCATAGTGCGTTGCTTAACCCACTGCGCCACCAGGGAGGCCCGGTGCTGAGACTTATATAATATATACTTACCCATCTATCATCTAGGGGCTGAACTTTTCTCTTTTTTTTTTTTTGACAATAAACACTACAAATCCCCACCCACTAGAGGTATTTACATCTGAAGAGCAAACTCTTAGACTACTATTGCCTAGCACCATCTCAGGAGAGGCTTTGTCAGGGCTGGCTAGAGTGTAATAAAGACCTTATGGACCTTAGAGATGGGGAACTTTTTGCCATGACGACCTCAGCTCCTTCCACTTGTTCTGCCCATGTAATTCAGCTGTCCTGGCTCACTGTAGGATCTTCTCAAATGGGCGTCAGTGAACTAAAGTCATGATGGACACAACACTGCCCTCTTGGGGGAGGATTGTCACAGAAGGGCGTCAGCCCTTGTCGGACACTCAGGGCACTTGAACGTACCTCCCAGCTTTGACACTAGTGGAGAGAGTAATGCAGTCTCAGGGCTCAATTTCCTCATCTGTGAAATGGGTAGATTGGACTAGACTTGTGGCTCTCGCTCTTGACTGTCCGCTCCTTTTCTCCAGTCTTTTGTTCCTTTTGTTGTCACTTGAGTGACACCTGAGTGAATGAGAGTGGGGCGTTGGTGGGGGGAGGAGGTGGGCAGGGATGCTGTATGTTCTACATGCAAAAAAATGGTCCCATCCAGGCAGTGGTATCCGGGACCAGGTGGGTGCTGATAGCACTCTCTTGGAGAAGCACTGGATTAGTTGATCCTCTAAAGAGTCTTTTAGCTTTAATTTTCATTTTCTAAGATCATACCACATGGGTTCTGTCTTAGAAAGTCTTCTCCAGCTGAGGACAATTGCAAGCTTATGAAAAGGATTTATGAACAAAGGTGTGTACATCGCTAACTTGCATGTGAGTGCATAGGAAGGGTGACCAGTGAGGAGGAGTTGGGTTTAAAATGGGTGTTGGAAAACATTTTTGTAAGGGATCAGATAGTGAATATTTTTAATTCAGTAGGCCTTATCACCTCTGCCACAGTTTTGCTCAGAGACAACCAAGATAGAAGCAAATGAAAGGGTATGGTCGTGACCCATAGTAACTACACAGAAAGAGTTTGCCGATCCTTTGTTTAGAGTAAGACTTAATATGGGAGCCCTGTCAGTGGGCTGGGAAGGAAGGGTAGACAAGCTTTGGCCAACAAATTTGAACCAAGAGGAACCCATGTGCAAAGCCAGTGAGATGGGCTTGTTGCTGAACAGTCTTGGAGGCCACACTTGGAGGCTAAGGGGGCTGGTCAAGGCTATGGTACAAGGATTGTAGAAACTGCTCCAGTGCTCCAGGCCGTCCTCCAGCATGGCTCCCTGTGGCATTAAAACCTTGCCTTGGCCTGCCAGGCAGGATGTGCTCTGGTCTCTTCTCACCTTTCTGGCCTCTTCCCTCGGCGTCATGGACTCCAACCATGGCCTTCTCTCCCTACTCCCCCTTCGCCCACATCATTTCTCCTACCTGGAAAGACTTCCTGCTCTGTTAGACTCCATAGCGAACTTCCATTCATCCTGTGGGACGGCACGGACTTTGCTCCAGGGAAGGCTCCACCAACTTCTCCCGCTGCGGGCACCCACGCTCTTTGCCTGTCCACACATGGTGACGTGTATCACGTGAACCTGATTCCACTCTACTCACTTCCTTGAGGGCAGGGACTGTGTCTCAGCTGTCACCAGGGTAATTCAGTTCTCAGTCGGAATATGTCCAGTCAGTACAGATTGGGAAAAGGGAGTCAGTGAGCAAGTCACATTTGTTAGTGTCCTGGGATACGCTGATAGGTTCACGGGTGCAGAGCTGGGGGAGAAACGCGAAGGGGCCAGAAGCAGGCCTCTCCTCTCGTCACTGCCCTTCCGTGTCATCTACACAGAGCCTGACCCAAATGGAGAGGGAGAAGATCGTTTGGGAGTTTGAGCAGCTCTATCACTCCTTGAAGGAGCATGAGTACCGCCTTCTGGCGCGCCTCGAGGAGCTGGACCTGGCCATCTACAACAGCATCAATGGCGCCATCACCCAGTTCTCCTGCAACATCTCCCACCTCAGCAGCCTGATCGCCCAGCTGGAGGAGAAGCAGCAGCAACCCACTAGGGAGCTCCTGCAGGTAAGGCCCAGTGCGTCCTGCCAGGAAGCCTCTCCTTTGTCTTTGCCAAGCAGTGTCCAGCCCCCTCTCCCTAGTTTACTGCACAGGAGTAGCTGGGCTCGCTGAGCTCTCTCTTTTTGGCACACCAGAGGGAAGCATGTACATTGGAAGCTGTGATTGACACATCTTAGATCAGCCAGTTGCACTGCTGCGTGAAAGGGCAAAGGGCCTGTCCTGCACTTGTGGTCTGCTGACCTCGCTGAGACTCTGTCACCTCATTTGCTCATTACATCCTGTGGGATTTGACCCATGTGGTGTTGAATGACCCTTTTCACTCTGGATCCTGTCATTTTAATGTAGACACGCACATGCGCATTATCATGGTTACAAAACAACGAGTGCTTGAACAGGATGGTCAGCCTGGGCAGTCCTGAGGTGGGAGCATCAGCAGACCCACCCAGCAAGACCACAGGGAATGAGCCTGTCTGTCGTTGCTCGCTCAGCATCTATGAATTGTCTGCTCTGGGTCAGGCACTGGAACTAAGTGGCGAATAACACTCCTGAAATTTATATTCTGATGTTGAGATTGAACAGTAAATAAACAAGCCTCATGGGTGCTGGTAAATGCCATTTAACAGGTGATGATGAGATCAAACAGTAGCCACAACCTGTGACCCAGCCCATTTTTTGTGTCCTGTAAGCTAAATATGGTTTTGAGCCATTTTAAGTGGTTGGGAAAAATCAGAAGAATTTTATTGCCTGATGTGTGAAACTACATAAAATTGAAACTAAAGTGTCCATACGTTTTTTTGGGGGGAATATATGCCGCTCAATTATTCATGTATTTGCTGTGGCTTTTCTGTGACAATAGTAGAGTAGTTACAACAGAGACTGTATGACTCAAAAAGCCTCAGGTATCTATTGCCTGACCTTATAGAAAAAGGTTTACTCACTCCTGCTTTGGAACAATAAGAAGGCCTAGCCTTGAGCCTTAACGAACACCAATATTTAATTGCCAGGAAAAAGGGGAGAGTTTGCAAAGGAGACAATTGACCAGAGGCATAACATGACCAGAAATAAGAATGTTCCAAAAAGGAGCAGAGAACAGATCTAACACAGTTGAGATGAAGCAGCAGAGCTGATAGCCACGTGGCTTAAAGACATGGGTGTCCTCATCAGCTCAGGTAGAATGGCCACAGTGGATGATTTGGGCCAGCGTCACCTTGCAGAGAGTCGTGGAGGCTTCGTTGGGGGAACAGAGGACAGGAATAGATGACAGTCTCAAGAAGACTTGAGAGAGAGAAGGGGGTGGAAGAAAACACTCGGGGATGAGATCGGATGGCTTCATGGAGGCGATGCTTGAAGATTAAAACTAGTTAAATGTAATTTCAAGAATATGCAGGGCAGAGGCCTGAGTTGGACCGTCAGAGCACTGCTGAAGCAGAAGGGAGAGGAGACTGAAGCCTGTGCAGGGTCGGGTTTGGGAAACTGTTGTCTGGGAGACAGAAGTAGAGGTAGGTTGTCAGGTTTTGTAGCAGAAACCCATGACTTACTTTCTTTTGAAGTTGAAAAGCACGATCATTTTGTTGATATTAAGTGGGGGTTCAGGGAAATAGGCACTTTGAAAAACTTGGGAAAGAACCTCATGATTTCAGATTCATTAACTCAAACATCCTTCCCTGGACCACAATGACAATTACCTACCTTGCCACCTTACTGTCTTTGACTTTTAACTGCAATAACTTGAAATACACAGAAAAACTGCTAGAGCAGAGAGCTCCTGTAAACTTTTTTCCCAGGCTTGCCAGATTTTCATAAACGTATTTATCTTCAGACTCATTCGAGGGATCACTGTTTATATTCTACCACTTAGACCTGTGTGTATGTTAAGATCAAGAATGTTTTCTTATATAACTAAAGGACAGTTATCAATTCCAGGAAACTGAACATGGATTCATTTACCACAGCCCGTGATGTAATTGAACCAATTGTCCTAGTAACGTTAATAAGGACCTGTGACAGGGAACCGTTCCTTAGCGGGGATTTGTCTTTCACGATATTGACCTTGGTTCCAAGCAGGCTGGTTGATTTTTAGAAAATACCTAGTTTGTGTTTTTCAGATATTCTCCTTGTGTTTGGAAGTTATTCCTCTCATCATTAAATTCAGGCTGTACCGTCTCTGACTAGTGTGAGATACAGGGTTATTACAGGAACGGCAGTTATCCTGGGGCCGGTGGGCGGTTGTGGACTTTCTCATCTACTCTGATGCAGTCATAGGGCAGGTCCCATCCAGGATGAGGGCTCAGGGAGGTGAACTTTTTTTTTCTTATGTTTCATTTTTGTGTGATAAAATAGACCTAGTGTCAGTTCAGCTTCCACCCATTTCAAAGTGCGGCCGAGTGTCAGCTCTAAACTCAATCATCCATCCCTGAGCGTCACCTCAAAAGAAAAACCTGTGCCCATTAATAGCCCCTTCATTTCTTCCCACACGGCAGCTGCTCATTTGTGCCTGTCTCTGTGGGCTCCCCTATTCTGGATATGTGGGGTCAGAGTGTCCTCTTCCATCTGGCTTCTCTACTTAGGAGACGTTTAAGTTTCTTCTGTGATGTATCTAGTATCTCTAGACTACTTCATTTCTGTTTATTGGACTAAACAGTATTGCCTTGTATACATCACACGATTATACTTTCATCAGCTGGTGGACAGTTTGTTTGTTTTCGCCTTTTGGCTATTGTGAATAGCACTTTTGTGAACTTTAAAATAAAAATATAAAACACTTAATGTGAACTTTATTTTTTTTTAAGGTTTACTTATTTATGCATACAAGCACTGGGGTACAGGCCAGAGGTGTGGGGGTGGTGAGAGAATCCAGCAGACAGAGCAGGATGCAGAACAGGCAGATCAACTGAAGCACACTGCTGAGGGGAGCAGCGGGCACAGCAGGAGAGGTCTGCTACGCCATGTGGGTCTCCTCCCTGGACAGAGGCTTGGATCGAGCTCGTGCTGCAGTGGCTGCGGTTTGCTTCATAGTGCATTGCCTAACCCACTGTGCCACCAGGGCGGACCCTTAACGTGAACTTTAAAATACATGACACACTTAACAAATGTGTGCATTGTTGTGTGCACATGAGTTTTCTGTGCCTGGCTCCAATTTGAAAATACATCTGTGCTGCGAAAGCCAGCACTGGAGTCTTTAAAACACTTTTTTTAAGGTAGGTATTTGTGAGATAATTTTTGAACAGATGGACTGTGTATCGTTATATGATACATGATATGATAACTATATGATAAGGAGGACCTCCCTGGTGGCACAAGGGGTTAAGCACTGCACTTTGAAGCATCCACAGCCACTGCAGCATGTGTTAGATCCCCATTCAAGGAGGTGACCAATATGGTGCAGCAGACCTCTCCTGCCTCGCCCGCTGCTTCCCTCAGCAGTGTGTTTCAGTCAATCTGCCTTTCTACTCCCCACTCTGTCTCTGGTGAATCCTCTTAAACCCCACCCCCTCTGGTCTGTACCCCAGTTCTTGTACGCATAAATAAATAAATCTTTAAAAAAATAAAAGAGGGCCTCCCTGGTGGCGCGGTGGGTTAGGCAACGCACTATGAAGCAAACCGCAGCCACTGCAGCATGAGTTCGATCCCTGCTGCCAGCCAGGGGGGGGACCCACATGTTGCGTCAGACCTCTCCTGCTGTGCCCGCTGCTCCCCTCAGCAGTGTGCTTCAGTTGATCTGCCTGTTCTGCTCCCCGCTCTCTGTGGTGAATCCTCTCACCTTCCCATACCTCTGGCCTGTACCCTAGCTCTTGTATGCATAAATAAATAAATCTTTAAAAAAAAATAAAAGAAACTATATGATGAGGAAGGTAGAGGAAGAAAGAGGTTATAAATTTCAAAGGCAAGAGGATTTTGATCCCAAACAAAGAATGGTGATGGTGAAAGTCCGTGGAAAAACAAGCTGAGACTTACTTAAAAAGGAAATTCAAGCACTGTTCCCACTTAGGTCAGGAACAAAGCGAGCTGCTCACTGTTGTTTGTATGGAAGTATATATGTGTTTTTATGGTGGTCACATTGGTTTACACTGTATGATTTAGGGGAATAGGTTCACACCTCCTCAGATGTCTGTCACCACACCCACCAAAGCACTCAAGAGTCCTCTACCATTGTCCACTGGGTTCCCTACCCACGTTTTTCCCACCTTCCTCCCTAGTAAGCTCAATTCTGCAGTCATATTTCTAGAGGTTTCTTTTGGTCTAGTTTTGTCAGTTTCATTGTTTTGTTTCTCTGTATTCCACATATAAATGAAATCATCCCGTATTTTTGTCTTTTCCCTTCTGACATATTTCACTTAGCATAATCCCCTCCAGTTCCTTCCATACTGTCACAAATGGCAAGTTTATACTTTTTATGGCTGAATAGTATTCCATCGCATATATAGACCACATCTACTTATGCCACTGCTTTGCTGATTTACTTTTTTTTCATAACTTGTCTATACTAAATCGTAATGAACACTGGCATTCATCTATCCCTTTGAACTGGTGTTTTTGCATTCTTCAGGTCAGCACCTAGAAGTGGACTTGCTGGGTCATATGGTCTGTTTTTAATATTCTAGGAACCTCCATACTATTTTTCATAGGGCCTGGAGTCTACCTTTATTAGCATTGTACTGGAGGATTTTTGTTTGCTTATTTTTATGTGTAGATTTTAACTGGAAATTTAATTTGCTTATATCAGAGAAAAACATTTTTTAAAAAGATTTATTTTTATTTATGCATATAAGAATTGGGGTCTAAGCCAAAGGGTGGGGGTGAGAGGCTCCTCCAGAGACAGAGTGGGGAGCAGACCAGGCAGATCCACCGAAATATACTGCTAAGGGGAGCAGTGGGCCAGACAGGAGAGGTCTGCTGTGCCATTGGGTGAGCTCCCTGGCTAGGGCAGAACTCAGGCTGCTACAGTTGGCCTTAGGTGGTAGCACTGAGACTTTAACCCTTGGGCCACTAGGGAGAACCCTAGAGAAAAAATTACCAAGAAGAATTAGAAAGAAAGTATCTTACTTGGAGATGATTATCAATAGATAATTGTAATTTAAAGATAATTATAAATTTAAGAAGCAGTGATGATACTACAGAAGTCAGCAAGGCAGCAGGAAAAAAAAATTAACATACAGAAATCAGCAGTGTCTGTACCAAGAACAACCACTAGAAGACGTATCAAAAGAGAAAACCCCATTGCTAATTTTGGGGCGGGGGGGGGGAGATAAAATACTTGGGAAAAAACTTTTTAAAGCCTGTGTGGAGACCACTGTAAAACAGTCCAGTGTAAGGGGGTATGATGTCTCACATGGCTCTGAAGATAAAGCTTTATAATAATCTGGCAAGTGAAAAAAAATAATCTGACAAGTCTAGGAAAAGAGTGTACAAGATCTTTTATTCTGGCAGGTTTTGTGTGTGTTTGAAATTATTTCACAGTTAAAAGTCAAAGCAAGGTGGACAGGTAGAAGACTGACCTGTGGAGGGCATGCTGAAGTCAGTCTGAAATCACAAGGCCCTTGACCAGGACGGTGGGTACGGAAGGCGCAGAAATGCTGGTGGAGCAGAGAGTGGCCCCAGTCTCCTTTTCCTGATTTTTTAGTTCTTTGACTTTGAGTTGTGCTACTTACCTCCCTGGTCTCTGCCAGGGAGCTAGCGGGCCGGCCTCCTGGCAGAAACCAGGGAGATAAGGAGTTTTCAGCAACATCTATGCAAGAGAACTGAAATAATGAATGGCTTCTCATGCTTTTCCTTTTCCTTTCTCTTGTAGGACATCGGGGACACACTGAGCAGGTACAGTTTTCTCTCTTCCGCTGTTAAGTATAGGAAGTTCGTTTCCCTGGCACTTTATAAATCCTGAAAAGAACCCAGATGGACATTTTACTAGGTTGACCTATAACTGCCTGTCCCTGAGCCATCACTAATGTGCAGAGAACTCAGTAGACAGAAGTTCTTCTCATAACTCTGAGGCACTACTGACAACTGAGGGGAGAGGGTGGCATGGAGGGTGCCCAGGAGGGTGCTGATGGCTTATGAGGACAATTCCAGGAGGGGTGATGATGAACAGGGATCTAGGCAAAGTGCAAAGATCCCTGAGGTTGTTGCTCCCCAGTTCTCCTTATTTCTCTCCTGTTCCATCAGGAGGAAAGTGAGGAATTGCTCCCTGGGGGTTGGGGCACAATTGAGCAGAGTGAGCTCAGAGTGGGCAAGACAGGAAGGCTGAGCTGTGTGTGCAGGGTGGATGGCATGGGCAAATGGAATAGTCCTTGAACATCGCTTCTGGCACAGGAGTGCCCATAAGGGGTGGAGACTGACTTCGGGGGCTGAGTTTTGAGGCTGATTAAAATCCTGGTGGGTAAAATCCCTCCAGAAGAAAATGCAGCTTCATGAAGTGGAGCCTTTAAGGAGGGTAGACCGGCCTCAGGCCTCATAGGGCAGGTTGGCAAAAGGACCGTGTGGAGAGAATCATGTTGACAGAATTGACATTCTTGAGGGTCAGCTGGAGTCTAGTTAGAGGTTGTAGAGTCCCAGGCAGATGAAAATACTGTCTTTGTCCGTTAATTTTTGTTTCCAATCTAGTTTGGGGGGAATAGAGAGTTCTGAGGATGACTAAAGCGATAGATCCCTGAGATCTTAGCCCTTCGTAACATTGGGGCTTAGGTTTGGTTATTTGAGATGGGAAACCCAAAATTTCACTGGCTTAATACTTAAACAAAATTTTAAAAAATTGTCACCGTGTAAGAAATTTATACATAACATAGCCAGAGCTGATGTGATGGGATCATTATCCTCTTAGCTTTCCTTCCAGTCACTTGTCTACCATTCATTCCGCAGTTAGGGTCCTCATTCTGACAGTGTAAGGTAGTTGCTAGGATGCCAGCCAGCAGGGAGGAGACAAGTCATAGCACATTCCCCTGTAGGTAGACAGACTTCTCAAGCTATCAAAAGGTGCGTCCTACCTGTCACAGACCAAAATGCAGCCCTGTGGTGACATCTAGGTCCCGCATCCACGACCATCCAGTAAAATCGGGAAGGCGGGAGAAGGGATATTGGCTAGGCAGTTAGCAATCAGTCTGCCTTCGCCCCCTTTAGAGGTGGGTAAGTGGCTATCGTCCAGAGTGCCTGTCTAGCCAAAGATGCCATTCTCACCATATGTAAGAACCTGAAGATTCTGGGTGGATGCCCACCATGAGTATCAAGGACTGTCATGGAATCCAGAGCTTTTTAGCAAGGTGAAGGTCAGCCTTAATTTTCATTTTCAGGGCCTCCCTGGAGGCGCAGCGGGTTAAGCAACACACTATGAAGCAAACCGCAGCCACTGCAGCATGAGTTCGATCCCTGCCACCAGCCAGGGCGGGGACCCACAGGGCTCAGCAGACCTTTCCTGCCTCACCTGCTGCTGCTCTCGGCAGTGTGTTTCAGTCAGTCTGCCTGTTCTGCTCCCCACTTTGTCTCTGGTGAATCCGCTCATCTCCCACAACTCTAACCTGTACCCTAGCTCTTGTATGCATAAATAAATAAATCTTAATATATATATATTTAAAATTTAATTTTCATTCAGGAAAATAAATTTTTTTTTTTTTTGCACAGATGAACTGGGGTGTAGGTACAGTGTAGAGGGTGAGAAGATTCGCCAGAGACAGTGGGAAGCAGAACAGGCAAGATCAACTGAAATGCACTGCTGAGGGGAGCAGCAGGGAGACAGGAGAGGTCTGCTGTACCACGTGGGTTACCTCCCTGGCCGGGGATTGAACTTAGGCCATTGTGGTGACAGCGCTAAGCCTGAACCCCTTCTTGGCCACCAAGAAGAGGACATACCTTTGAAAAGCCATGAACTGGGTTCTAGGGGGATAAGAAGATAGCTATCTCTCTGGTCTGGTCTAGAGGATCATAATCTAGGAGGAGAGAGTATGCACAGGCCGTAGGGGCTGCTGTTAAAGGACCATCTGCCTGTGCCAGCAGCCCATTGTTCATTCTGGGCTCTGTCCTGGGCCCTGAAAGCTCGTGGAGTTGAGGGGAGGGAGTTTGCGGTGATTCACTTCCCCCTACTCCCCAATTTTTTTTCTTTTAAACTTAGAGCCGAAAGGATTAGGATCCCTGAACCTTGGATCACACCTCCAGATCTGCAAGAGAAAATCCACATTTTTGCCCAAAAATGCCTGTTCTTGACTGAGAGTCTGAAGCAATTCACAGGTAACGCAAGAAGAGGACCCGTGAGGGGAAGTGGGTGGTTGTGCGGAGTAACTGTGTGCTGCCTCAAAGGGGGACTGTTCCAGCTGGGTGGTGGGCTACTAACTGAGTATCTTTTTCTCTCCCTTTAGAAAAAATGCAGTCAGATATGGAGAAAATCCAAGGTAATTTTTTTTTTTTAAAGTGGGCTTCTGATGTTGAACTTTCCTGGGTAGATGAACATCTAATTAAAAGTAGGGGGAAAGGCAAAAGGCGTGACCCCCCTGAAAAGGGGTGACCCCCCTGACCAGCCTTACCTGGTATTTTATAGCTTCCTTTTGCTTTGTTCCCTTCAATTTAACAGCCTCTTGCTTCAGTTTGAAGTCTCCAGTCAGTTGTCATCTACAGTGAAGGAGAAAAATAATTCTTTGCTGTTAACCCAGAATGAGTTTGATTGTTTTTGATTTTATTTCTCCTCTTTGGGAAAGAGAATGAGCAGGAACTATCATAGTAGATTTCATCTGAACCAGTATTTATAATTCCCAATTTACTGCCCCTTCTTTCTGGCTTGTATGCCGACCAGGACAGAAGGAACTTGGCAGCCCTGACCAAGGCGGCTCCATGAGGGGATCCCAGGGCCATCTCTGCCCCTTTGTAAGGACTCTGCTCTGTAACGTCATAAAATGAGGAAAACAGTAGTTCTAACCTCACAATGTTGAACTGATTAAATCAGTTGTCATGTCTGAGGCCTGGAATGTGACATAGAATAAGCCCCATATCATGTTTGTTAAAAGTGTTCTTGGTACTTAGGGAAAGCTCTTCTAAAGATAAAATTGTTCTGCTTGTGAGCCATGTTCAGTTAGAGGTTGGCTCCATAGTAAATGTAAACTTCCCAAGGTGTCTGGTAGAATACGAATCCCTTTTCCTGCTTATTACAAATTACAAATCTCCACAGCCTCCAATGATTTAGGGGTTGTCCTTGCTGAACCGTTATTTGCTTCGGATCTTGTTAGATACATGCTTTTCTGGCATTTAGGAACACAGATTAGAGGACACGTGTGTGGCCACCACAATAGGGAGAAAGCAAATAGGGAGAAACTCACTTCTTGCCTGAGGGGGTGATTCCAGGAGCTTTATTTAGACTTGGATCTGGCTCTCATTTGTTCCTAGGCTACTTAGAAGGTTCCCTGAGAACCTACCTGTGTGGATACTTTGTCTGCTGTAGAGTATCACTGCAGCCCTGCAGGCCTAGAACAGAGGTGGTTGAGGAGAGCAAAGAGCTGTCCATGGCATGGGTTTGGGATGCAGAGCCAGCTGGCCCATTGAATTGTGGCGTCTTCCCTCCAGCTTGATATCACCCAGTATGCTGCCAGGGACAGACCTATGCTTCTACCCAGCACTCCTAGCCCCTTTTCCCTTCCCTTAAAACTCTTAACCCAGTGATGGAGTCATGAATCCATATGAAGAATCAGCACCTGACTGACAGCAGGGGCCCTGGCATTCCAAGTGGAGACCATCTCTCTGTAATGATTGTGACCCAGCTTCATCAGTTAGGTAACTTCTGGAATACTCATATGACTTTCATAACTTCTTTTCTCTTTGTTCTTTCAGAATTGAGAGAGGCTCAGTTATACTCAGGTAGGTGACCCGAGATCAAACTATACAGGAAAGAAGTCAAAAATCCTTACAAACCTAACCCTATGGTGAATGATTTTGGAAATAACCTAAATTTGGATCTTTTGGGTTACATGTAAAAATGATAAACCACCACCACAGAAGACATTGGTGATTTCTGTTTACAGAATCTTTGCTCCTACAATGCTTCAGTTGAAGCTACAGACCTTTTTTTTTTTTTTAAGATTTATTTAGTTATGCATACAAGAGCTGGGGTACAGGCCAGAGGTGTGGGCAGTGAGCGGATCCACCAGAGACAAAGTGGGGAGCAGAACAGGCAGATGGACTGAAACACACTGCTGAGGGAGCAGCAGGCGAAAGAGGAGAAGTCTGCTGTGCCATGTGGGTCCCCTCCCTGGCTGGCAGGAGGGATTGAATTTGTGCTGTAGTGGCCGTGGTTTGCTTCATAGGGGACTGCCTAACCTACTGCGCCACCAGGGAGGCCCCAGAAGCTACAGACCTTTGAATTAGGAAATCAAGCTCAGGTACTATGGAGTATAGTGAGCAAGAATCAGTTCCTGAGGGTGGAATGCTTCTAGTCTGCTGGTGTCTGCCCTACTTGGGGACTGTATGATTTTTCAGAAGCTGTCTTCCAGAAAGTGGTTGAGTTCAGCTCCTGTGTGCTGGTGTCATCCCATCACTGTTTATTGGGGCAGGAATTGAAATGTCTCCTTCTTGGTCAGCATCTTCACCTAAGGTTCAGAGAAACTGGGTGAATCTATGTGATACCAAATCTGAGGTGTGTGCTTTCCATAGCATAGTCAGGTGGGGTGGGATCTTCATGGAGAGAGAGGGACTTCACTTGAGGTGGGCCTTCTTCCACTGGTGCCCACAGGTTGCAGTCCATGTTCCGTTCTTCCAGCAAGCATTAACTGAATGCCCAGGGAGGTCGGTGTCTGGTTGGAGGTAGGAGGTGCACCAGTAACATGAGGTTGAGCAAGTGTTGTGGACAGATTGTTGAACCCAGAACGGGGCACCTAGGGTTCTGTGGAACAAGCAAGTAGAGTAAAATATCAGTACTCAGATGACTCCCCATTGTCTTGGCTTAAAAATGGTTACCAACTCCCCAAACGGTATTTTGGGGGATGTTAACATTAGGATGCACTTCACTGTAAGGTGGATGCAGCCTGGAGAGGGGCCTTTTAGTCTCAGGGAGGTGAGAGACAAGCTGGGTCTTGTAGCTGGGCTCTCCTGGCCCCTGCTGACACTCCCCTTCCTGTGTCTCTGCAGTGGACGTGACCCTGGACCCAGACACGGCCTACCCCAGCCTGATCCTCTCCGATAATCTGCGGCAAGTTCGGTACAGTTACCTCCAGCAGGACCTGCCTGACAACCCTGAGCGGTTCAATCTGTTTCCTTGCGTCCTGGGCTCTCCGTGCTTTATCGCTGGCAGACATTACTGGGAGGTAGAGGTGGGGGACAAAGCCAAGTGGACCATAGGCGTCTGTGAAGACTCGGTGTGCAGGAAAGGTGGAGTAACCTCGGCGCCCCAGAATGGATTCTGGGCAGTGTCCCTGTGGTATGGGAAGGAATACTGGGCTCTTACCTCCCCGATGACGGCCCTCCCCCTGCGAACCCCTCTCCAGCGGGTGGGGATTTTCTTGGACTATGATGCTGGCGAGGTCTCCTTCTACAACGTGACAGAGAGGTGTCACACCTTTACCTTCTCTCACGCTACCTTCTGTGGGCCTGTCCGGCCCTACTTCAGTCTGAGTTACTCGGGAGGGAAGAGCGCAGCTCCGCTGATCATCTGTCCCATGAGTGGGATCGATGGGTTTTCTGGCCATGTTGGGAATCATGGTCATTCCATGGAGACCTCCCCTTGAGGAGGTGAACTCGGGCCAAAGGGGCTGTTGGCCATAATCCTACCCCAGGCAGAAGGCATCCTGTTGCCTCGCCGCTTCCTGTCCATCGCAGCTGGACGTCCCCGCCACCTTCCATGCCCTTGCGGTGGAGACAGGAAGTCCGTGTCTGCTACCATCCTCTCCCTTCCCGTGCAAATTATGAGATATAATGAAAAGTATCAAGATGCCCAGAAATAAAACAAACAAACCAACCGCAGCTGTCCACCTCCAGTGTTTCCCACTTTTTGGTTTCACACATTTCTGGAGGGGATAAAGAATATGGATGACCTTTGGATTTGGAGAGCCGTGCAAGATACTCACACCTGGGCTCAGCCTGGCTTCCTCTGGCTAAACCCCCGTGGCGATCCTGGATACTTGCTGTCATTCTGGACTCGGGCTCCTTTCTCAGAACCGAGAGTGGCGCTGCCAGGTCCCATCAGCATGGCTCCCTTTATCCCAGGTTGTCCTTCTGGGAATAGTACCTCTACCCCAACTCCCAATCTGCCGTAGTTTTATTAATTCCATTAAAGAGGTCTATGTGTGTTTTGATTAATTCCAGTTATTTTACAATAATGGTGGGAAATGACCTCATCTCCATTATGAGATAATGTTCTAATCAATGTGCTCTTTGCCTCTGTATCTTTCCCGAGGGCTGTCTGCTCACTTCATTCTCATGAAAGGTGCGTTCAGGTGCTGGATGCAGGTCACCCAAGATCACCTCTCCCCCGACACTGTCCATTGTTCTAGATCCTTTCCCACTCACATTTGTGGACTGACGGTCAGTCATGCTCCGTCCCTGGAAGGGTTCTGGGGCGGTATTCCAGGGATTCATTGACTTTTTGCCTCCTTTTCTCCATCTCCTTTGGGGCATGGAGGAACTGACCTTCCTAATGCGTGCACCATCCCTGTGGCCTGTGGGTCCTCAGGCTTTCTGGGACAGAGACTAAGGCAGGTCACTTTGAGCAAGTCCCCACGATGGTTCTTCGTCCTACTTCTCTTTGGGTACATGCCCCTCTGTTTGAAAATAAAGTGAGTATGGATGTTCTTTACCTTGTTTTTGCTTTCTGGGTCTTGCTAGGATCGGGTATTGGGTTCACAGATGGGGGGTTAGAGTTGAAGGTGGGTTAATGGTGTTTATTTCCCTTCTGTGTTCAGAACCCTGCTCTGGCCAGTATTTTACATTCAAGTAAACAATAAAACTTCCTCAGTATCGTGCCCCACTTCTGATGGTGCTGAGAACACATAAATGTCTACAGCCTGTAGTTCTGTCTTGGTTAACCCTATAACTGCTCTAAGAGAGTGTTCTCTCGAGTCCTTTTTATAATTGACAGTAGGGTAATGCACCAATGCCTGGCATAGTTTGGAGAGCCTAGAATTGCTTCCTAACCCAAAACTACCAATCAGGACTTTTGGGGGTGCTAAGGTCACCATGTACTGCAGAGAAAATACCAGCTTGAGAGAACATTTCTCTTCCTGAAGATCTGGATTTTTCTCTACTTCTGGACATGCTGCGGAATTCTGTCCACAGAAGATAGGGTTCGGTGGTTTGCACTTAGTCCTATTAATAGGGGTTTGATGACTGAAGATCCTAAGTTGGTAATGTCATGTCTTCATTCATTCACCAGATCTTAAGGGAAATATAACTGGGCTGATGGAGAGGATTTAGTGCACCTAGATTCACTGTGCTGAATACTCTTAGATGTAAAAACATTACATACATGTAAAATATTACTAATGGGCATATACCCAAGCTTGATGCACAATGACTTGTTTTTTTTTTTTTTTAAAGATTTATTTATTTCTGCATACAAGCACTGGGGTACAGGCCAGAGGTGTGGGGGGTGAGAGGATTCACCACAGAAAGTGGGGAGCAGAACAGGTAGAAGGACTGAAACACACTGCTGAGGGGAGCAGCGGGCAAGGCATGAGAGGTCTGCTGCACCATGTGGGTCCCCTCTCTGGCCGGCAGCAGGGATTGAACTCGTGCTGCAGTGGCTGTGGTTTGCTTCATAGTGCATTGCTTAACCCACTGCGCCACCAGGGAGGCCCTGATGCACAGTGACTTGTTAAAGCTCATAACACCCCTACGGAGTGGGAATTATTGCCCTGTTTCACAGATTTAAAAAAAAAAAAAAAAAGTACAAGTACGAAGAGGGTAAATGACTTGTCTCAGGAACCAGCCAGGCTGGGATTTATTTTAACACCCACACGTGACCACGTGCTGATGTATCTTGCTTACGATATATAGTATACAGGTTATGGTTTTCTGCTTGGGAAAGCAAAGGCTGGGAGCCTTACAGGCCGGTCCACTGAGGTGGGATGCTTTTGATAATTTGCTCAACTTAAGCATCAACAACTGGGAAGTTGGGTGAAGACTCCCAAAGTCACATTCCATTTTCACTTAGTTTAGTTCTTCAAGGCAGAGAGAATAAGGATCCAAGGAGAAGGCAGCTTGCTTGTTGAAGGAAATGTGCCTTTGGAACGGACTCCTGGACCTCGCTGCTGGAGTGCTGGAGCTCAAGGGTCTCACTGCATCTACTTCCTCCCAGCAGACCTAGTACTCAGAGAGCAGCATCTTAATGCATTTTTATCAACAGATAAAAATAGCAGAGCAGATGGAGCAGTGATAAGGCAAGCAGCCTTGTCTTCAACAAAGCAACTTCATTTGGAGTGGGGATGTACTCAATGCTGAGTGAGAAATGTCTCAGGAGAATTCCACCTCATAATGTCCCTTTCATAATATGGACAAAAGGATCATGGTTACCAGTGGAATGAGTGGGAGGCTAGGGTGGAGGAGGTGGGTGTAATTCATTTTCTGGTTCTTGTAAGTGGTGAGCCCACAGATTAATTTGTAGGTTTTTTTTTTTAAACCTGCCGTTTGGATGAGCTTGAATGAATTTGTAATTATAAATTTACTCACCGACAGACAGATAAACAATATTTGAATTCACTGACTTGGATAAACATTTGAATTCACCATGTCAGGATCTGGGCCTCTTTCCGCAGACATGGGGCCCAACAGCATTCTTTTGGATCCTTGGTTCTTTTCTCAGCATATCTGAATTTGGTAATATACATTAGAACTTTGACCACTTTTTATTCTCTGGTTCTTTCCTGCCCCAGGGAAAGTGTACACTCATGTTTTTTCTGCTACTGGTCAGGCAGAGAAAGAACACCCTTCCCAAGAGTAGACAAGGTCTAAATGGGCCAGGTTCAGAGAATAAATGGAAACCTGCCCTCCAAAGTGTACAACTGAGAAGAGAATAGTTGTACCTGCCTGGCACTTAAAGGTATAAAATTAAAAACAGATGGTTATCGTGCGGTAAATGAGAGTCACTTGTTAATGCCGTCAATAACCTGCGATCCTGACAAGAAGCATAGACGGAAATCACATCTCCCTGCAGAATAAAACTCAAAAGAGCTTTTGGTGTACCAATGATGGTGAGCTGCCGCTTCACAGATAAAGACAATTCCTTCATACCAATATACAGTTCACCAAGGTTGGGCCCTAGATGAACTTGTCTTTTTTTTTTTTAATCTGTTTATGCATAAAAGAACTGGCAGATCTACTGAAATAAACTGCAGACAGGAGATGTCTGTGGTGCCAGGTGGGCTAGCTCCCTGCCTGGGGATGGAGGCCCTGAATTTGAGTCTCGAGGTGAATACAAGAGAATATGGCATCTCTCCTTGGAGGAGTTAGTAAAGTAGCTTAGGTTTCAAACTGTGCAAAGAATACTTGAATTCAGTTACCTTTTTTCCCTATCAGAGGGAAAATAATTTTCTCAAATCTGACTTATTTGTTGGCTTTTGCATCTGAAGTCTGAAATCTAGGCAGAGCATTTAAAGATAACCTTTTTAGGTACACTCATATCTCCCAGATTCTTCATTCAGAGCACACATACAATTCGTCTGGATAATATCATGGAGTGTAATTGCTAAACCCTGGTTGGGGTTTCATACACAAGAAGAATAATTGGAAGAGAAAAAAATTTTTTGAGTGTAGCGAGATTTCATTTTTCAACCTAAATATTAAAACAAATACTGGAAAGAATTATACCAAAATAGTAACATGCTTTTGATGAGACTGTGAGTGACTTTCCTGCTCCCTTATTGAACTTTTCACTATGGAGACCTTTATGCACACATGAAGAAAGTACACAGTGAAACACCCCACACCCATACCATCTCCCACTTTCATCAACTATCAGTTTATGGTCAATCTCATTTTGAAGATAACTACATCTCCATTTCCCCTATAATTCTTCAAGCCTTTCAAAATCCTACTTGGGGTCTCCCTGGTGGCACAGGGTTAAAGTCTCAGCTCTCAAGCTATCACCAGCCACTGAGGCCTAAGTTCCATCCCTAGCCAGAGATCTGACCCATGGGGTACAACAGACCTCTCCTGCCTCACCCACTGCTCCTCTCAGCAGTGTGTTTCAGTAGATCAGCCTGTTCTGTTCCCCACTCTGTCTCTGGTGAATCCTCTCACCTCTGCACCTCTGGCCTACATCCTAGTTCTTGTATGCATAAATAATAAAAATAAATCTTTGAAAAAAAACTTATTTGTAGATGATATTCTCACACAAATGGAAGCCTGGTTCTAGGGAATCCTACACAATAATTATTGTTAATAAACAGTAAAGATGTTTACATGTTACCTCCCACCTCATTCCAGAAAGGACTTCAAACCATTTCAAACCACGTCAAAATAGCAGGAATTTTAACTTGACAAAAAGAAAGAATGGGACAAAAAATGACAAGGGATAAAAGTAAATGTAGGATATTACAAGGACACTAAAAGTGGGACAAAGTTTGTTCTTTGAAGGATCGATATGGGACCCTTCATAATTTTATAGCTCACAGTGTTTCCTGTGAGATGGGAATTGAACTGCAAGTTTAAGGGACTTTTGAAGTAAAAGATAGGAATTTCTGCCTGGGTTTTTGGTAAATGGAAATGGTCACAAGGGTTTATCTTTCATATAACGAGTTTTATAAATGGTTAAGGAAAAATGAACACCTCAAAAACTGATAAACAATTTACTGAGAAAGAAAAATGATTTAAACATTAATGTTGAACTTAACTAGTAAAGTATAAAACAATGTCTTACACTTTCCTTCCATTAAAATATTTTATTATTGATTAATCACAGTATTCTGTGTTGGTCACAGAATTCCTTTAAAATTTTTGGTAGATAGGTGAATAATAAATTTTAAATAGCTCATGAAAATGGGAAACTTTGATCTAGGGTTTCCACTTCTAGAAATCTAAGAAAGAATTACAGATATTTGAAAATATATAAGGATGTACTTCAGAGTATGGCATATGAAAATAAAAAAATAGAAAAAAATACGGGATTCACCTACCGGTTTGGCATTGGGTCTCTGCAGTACTCTGCAATGAGAAAAAAAAAAAAAAAGTTAAAATTTGAACAGGTTACTATTGCCATGTTGGAAATCACTTCTATAACAACTGCCTTCCAATAGATCTATAGCTTATGAAAGAAAATACAGCAAATCTCATATCTTGAAGGGAGATTAAGAAACCCTGTACTTCTCACCGCCCATTCTCTAACTTTCAAAAAATAGGATATCTATCTAAAAGTGGAAATCTAAGCGAGGGCCTACTGAAACTCAATTTTCTCTTCATCCAGAAAATAAATCGACAGAGAGGGAGAAAGGAAAAGGAAAACCTTTGTTAAAAAACAACCAAACAAAAAATCAGGAAAAAAACCTATCGGCACAAAATCTGCTTACAACCAACCCCCCTAATCTGTGTGCCTGCAGTGAACAAAGCCCACAGCCCAAAACACCGCAGTTGCACGAGTCAGACTGGTCGATCCGGCCCTCATCGGGGACACATACGCCTGGCACCCGCCTACAAAGGCAGTTTTTGCACCGTTTACGCGCCCCCGCAGGGCGCCCAGAAACGATTAAACGACTAAAGAATCGTTTCTTAATTTTTAGTCTCAGGGCTTCATTAAAGTGAGTGACCTTGGACCTTCCGGACCCAGAGCTCAGCGATCTTAGCGCCAAACTGGGAACCGGGGTGGGGGTGGGGTGAGGCCGGGGGTTAGGCCCGGGCGGGAGCTGGACCTGTCCGCCTACGGTCACCCCCGACCTGCCTCTACACGCCTCAGAGGTTTAGAATCTTGAACAGGTGGGAGGGACGGGAAGGTGGCCCCGGGGGTTCGCTGGACCTGGGACGGGTCACTTCGGGGGAACAAGGCTGTGCGGGGGTCAAGGGAAAGTAAATAGAGGTGGTCACCGCGGTGAGGCCAACTGTCGGGGCCTTTTGTAGATTTTTTCTTTAATGTCTCACTATCTTAGAAGCAGAAATGCTAGGGCGCCACCAACACGCCCGAGATTTCGGGGAGGACAGGTCTTGGAAGGCCGGGGGAGAGCGTGCCCACCTGTGCGCGCGGATACTTCTCTCTTCCGCCCGCCAAGTCTTTCACCTACAGGTTGTGTTCTCCTTTGGGGACCGTTATCCGGGAACTCAGACTCCAGCGCAGCGACTACGTCACAGAAGCGCCGCTCCGCAACTCTATTTCAGCGAAAGATCTGCAGCCTTCAGCAGGGTGTCAGGATGGCCGAGTGGTCTAAGGCGCCAGACTCAAGCTCTGCTTCCCCGCGCTGGGGATTCTGGTCTCCGAATGGAGGCGTGGGTTCGAATCCCACTTCTGACACATACCTTTTTCGTCCCTCTTGTATTTCCAAAATCAATGCAGGTCTGTGAACAGGATACCATCCTTATCGAAATTAACTTTAGACTTTTTCTCACCAGGATAATGAACATTAAAAAAAAAAAAAAATCTTAGAAGCGGAAGCATCGCGATAATATTTGGAACTCGCGGGATTTCGGAGCTAAAACGTTTAACATAGTGGCGAGTACCCACTCTGAGACATTGCGATATTACCGGAAACCGGGAGATTTGGGGCCGGGTTAATTTCCTAGTTGTGCTGAAGGAGGTTGGGCGCTATGGGGGGTTCCGAGGTGCTTTTCCTCCGAGCTCCCCGCGTTATCCCAGACCCAGGTCCCCCCGAAGTACTTCCGGCCTGTCACAGCCAGCGTTGATGTTTGTAAACAAATCCTACACAATATGAAAAAGATGTTTTAAAAAAGAAAATTCTACACAGATCGTCCCTCCATTTTCAAAATGCATGGTACTAGTTCTCGAGTAGTTTCTTTGTGAAGTACGCACATGCACACGAACGTTGGGATCTCACAACCGTGGTTGTGACTCCTGAGTACCAGTCTAAGTAAAGCATGCAAGCTACACCGTTATCCTTCAAATGTTACCACATTGATATATTGTTGCTTACAACCCTATTTTCTCTGCATTTTTATAATTGCATTCATAAATATTTTGTTTAATTGTTAATTGTTAATGCGGGCATACCAAAACAGGCTTCCCCGTTTTTATTTTTGTTTTTTCCACAATTTATCTTGGATTGTCCCATGTGAACTCTTACACTTTTTCCTTACCAAAAAAAAATACTGTAAGTCACTCCACAGACTAGAATATATTCTGCTTCATTTATCATCTTCTCTTTTTGCTAAACATTTTGAATATTTGTTATGATCATTCATACAACAATTATTTAATTGTAGCCTGGAGAAGCAGTCCTGGGACTGTAGCAGGGGAAAAAAAAAAAGAAATGGAATACAGTAGAATATAAAATTTAATTTAAAAATAATGAAATGGCACATGAGGATTTCTTTATCTCTCAGGAGAAGGATATAAAGCCTGGATCTTGAAACTGAATGTCTAATGCCAGCTAGTGAAGATTAACATCTATATGATCATATATTTCTGTCATTAGGATCACTCTTCACTGTGCTCATTTGATTGCTTATTTTATCCTAGTAGCCAAGATGGGAGAAATTCTCGAATGGATTTTGAATTTTTGATACCTCCTGAGATCATTTCATTTTCTCCTGTAAGCTATTCTTTCATCTCAACAACAACCAAAATTTCCAAAGATAAATCATTCTTCAGTGCCTGCAAACATCAGGTAAGTCAATCTGATAATCAGTTTAACATGCCAACATTTTAATAATTTCTCCAGCAATACACGTGACCAAGAATGGCCTTTATTTTCTCTTTCATTCAGCTTTGGAAAGTTTGAAACTTTCCAAAGTTATCCTGGCTTAAACTGCTTTATCCTAGCTTAAAAATGAACTGGGAGACTTGGATCCTTATTATGTTGCGGAACATCTTCAATGGGGTGGGAAGGGTACATGATGTTATTTCAAAGCTTGCTCTCATTTGGACTCACCCTGCCACTTTTCTTCCACCAGATGCTCATAGATTTCTGGAAATTGTTGCTATCCTCTGAATTTGTTTCTGTGTCAGAAATATTGAAGACTGCACAGATGAGACACTGCAAATCTGTCATGGTGAACAAATTATTTCCAACTTACTTTCCCCCTGGTTATAGCGACAGAATGATCAAAGTGAAGAAATTGTTCCTAGTTTGGAATACCTCAGCTTCAAGGACTCTTCTTTTCCAGCAAGAAGGTCAAGAAAAGGAACAGAAATCAGATGTGAGATTCTGCATTGGCCTTACCTGATCTCACCTTGCTAGTCAGTACCCGGCCCACAGAAGGGGTTTAAATGGTTCTATTATTATCTTGGTGTTTTCCATCCGGGAGATACACCTAAGAAACTCTCAGTGAAGCAGCTTACAAGACAGGCTTAAATATCATCTTTAGGAAAAACAGTGAGAGCAGGGTGTGGGGAGGCCAGTGATAGAAAGCAGATAAGGAAAAAAAGCTCACAAACAAGCATAAGGTTGTTGCGCAGATTTTGGTGAGGACTTTCTCCACTGATGAAACCCTCTTGTGCTACAGTAAGCCTTCTGTTCCTGGTACTGAGAGGAAGATTATCTAATAAGTAGGAATTTCCTTTGTAAATGTAAGTTTCCTGGTGGAAGAGTGACTTGTGCTCTGTTTATAGAGCTTCTCTCCCCTGTCAGCTATTTTTCAAAAGAATTAACTCAAAGTAATCCTCATGCCAAGAGGCATGTTTTGGGCTGATAGTTACTGATGTACAAGGCAAATACTCTAGTGGCGGCTTCCAAGAAAATGAGGAGACCATCTCCCCACCAAAAATAGGTAGCAGATGATCTCAAAGCCACCAGTCTCCAGGAAAATGAGAATAGCAAACGTTTGCTAAACACACATTTGCCGTGCGGTGCAGTAACAAGAGACACAGACAGGAATTTGGTTAGATCTTGCTAATTTCCTCCCACCCTACCACATTTAGCTTAGAGTCTCTGTAGTTAACTGGTTTTACTGGAACGAGCCTTCTCTCTAAATCATTCTAGGCCTTTGAGAGAGAGAGAGAGAGAGAGAACGAAAAGCCTTCTCCAACCTTCTCCAGTCCTTACTGCCTCAAGTTTAAAACAATCTAATTTGGGGGGTGACCAGTTCTGCACACACACACACACACACACACCCATCTCTATGTCTGCCTCCCCAACCTTAAGCCCTGGTGGGCCAAATGTAGGCTGGGCCTGAGCACCTCCCGAGCAGGTAAGGACCAAAGGGAAGATGGTGTTCGGGTCTCCAAGGGTTCTGTCAGGGTAAGGAGAATCAGAAGAAAACCTGGGGGGGGGGATGGGGGAGGAGGAGGTGAATGGAGTTTATATTAAAATTTAATCCATGAGGAGATTAACTGCCACTAGCAGTTATAAAATCACTGAAAAGCAACTAGAAATATGACTCAAGGCATCCTGCCTGCAAAACTTAGACATGTCTTTAAGATTTCTCCAAATCCTCGCGCTAGGCTGACCGTGGCGCCGACCGTCGGCGACTCACAGGAAGCACGGACGGTTGCTCCTCGGGGTGGCAGGGCGGTAAAGCTGCAGGTGCTTGGAGGATCCTACAGCTTATTTATTTTTGCCGAACGAGCTTGTCCCTTTCAACGCCTTTTTCAGTAGGTGGAGGGTTCTGCAAAAAGGGGGCGCTCTAGAGTCGATCTGCAAGCTCTGCCCCTCGGGTCTTCTTGGCCGCTGGGACCTGAGGCCCCAGGGCAGCGAGCAGGGCTGCCACTATTTTTTCCCCTGCAGTAGACTCTGGATTTTCCCGCGGCCCCATGAAAAGAAGCAGAGAGGTCGCGTAGATCTGTCCCTGGGGGCGGTCAGTGAGGACGGTCCCTCCCCACCGGCAGGTGGCAGGTGGCTGTCGAGGATGACCTTCAGTGGGAGATTACAGGACCAGAACGGGGATTTTTGCTGTCAGTTTTAGTTTTCTTCTAAGCGAGACGACGTCCAATATAGAAAATTCAAAACTCGAACTTGACCAAGATTCCTGTGACTAGTGCAGAAAATGGTCATGGATCATAGAAATATTTCTAAAAGCGTGTTGGCGTGAGGGGGTGTAGCTCAGTGGTAGAGCGCGTGCTTAGCATGCACGAGGCCCCGGGTTCAATCCCCGGCACCTCCAGTTTTGGGGGAGGAATGATTAATTTTGTTCTTACTTTTAATACCCATGCGTTACTGTCCCAGCGCCTTGCACCGACCCGAGAAGCAGCATCAACGGGCGATAAACAGGATAAAGGAGACTAGGGAAGCACTCCTAAAACAAGCGAGGCACCAGATAACAAGCCCAAGATTTTGCAGTATTATCGACGGGTAACTCAAACAAAAAGGGGGAAAAATCGAAACAACAAATGGGAAGGAAATTTTCTTTAGATCCTTTCATTTTCTGAGCTGTTGTTCATCAAAGAACAGATGAGAGGAGTGGAAAGCTTGCTAAAGATTTCTTTAGACCCCTCTTCCTCCTAGTAAGTCTTTCTCTTTCCTGTTCCCAACTCCTTTCTCCTCCCCCTTCCCTCCGTTTTTATTAATTCAGTTTGTTAATGTGCCATCTTTGGGGGTAGCAAGTCCTACTTCTCGTAGGTGGAATCTGCTTAAGAATCCGTTGTTTTCTCTAAGTGTATGGACATTATGGATATATTATAGTATAGATGATATTATTTTAGGACTAAAGGTAGAAGTCCTAGCGAAAGAAAGATCTAAAATTTTAACAATGTTGATAAAAATAATAAATTTGTACTAATTTCTCAGAGCTTAGAGAATGATAAAGTGCACCCTTAAATAGCACGAATGGGAGAATCTTAAGCATTTCGCCTCTAAGGTGATTTTCTGTCCATGAAGATTGTTAAAGGTATCTCACAAATAGAAAAATAAAATCTGCATATTAAAATATTTTAAATTATTATTATTTTTAATAATAATTTATTTTAATAATAATTTACTTTAAATTATTATTTTTTTTTACCAATTGTTGCACTAGTCACATTTCAAGGGCTCGAATTTGGAGAGCACAGATATATAACATTTTTACTGTAACAAGTTCAATGGGCCAACACTAAGTTAAAGTATTAGGAGTAATTTTTTCCTAAGAATAACTGAAAAGTTCAGGACCTTGCCATTTTAAGTGCTTTTAAGCCTCAAAAGTTCTGAAGAACGACTTAGGCGCCACCTAGTGGCCATCTTGGAAACACCGGCTTTCTTTGCCGAATTTTGAGTTGGTCACCATCTTTTTGTAAGGGCAGATTTTTGGTTTTGAATATGTCCCTCTGGAATCTTAACAGGTGGAGAAACTGTTTCTACAATGCCGATAGTAGTTTTACAGAGCATTTTCTTTAGCTTCAAAGCCCTATCTTTAGGATGGGCTTCAATATTCAATATCAAACTGTTTTTCAGTTACTGAGTTTTCCCTAAAATTATTGCTATTCCCAATATTTAACTGAGGTTTCTCAGACATGTAAAAAAAACTACACTTCCATATCCTAGCACTTCAAAATGGCAAACAACCTGAAGTCATATGTACTCTCAGAATAGATGTTAACTTAAATTTTAGCAAGGTGCTCAGCTCACATCGATCATGGTTTAGTCCTGGCAACTGAGTAGATGCCGGCAAAGGGTTAGTTACCACGATAGAGTCACTTAGGGGGGATATCAGTCGCACAAGGCAGTTAGGACATTCTTACAAGACCTCTTTTACCTGATGGAGAGATGAAATGAGACTCATCAGTACAGTCATGTAGAGAACGCCACTCACCTCGGTCTTCTTCGCCAGCTTTAAAATACACTCCTGCCTGACTTCGCCTGGCCCATGCCCCTGAAAACTTCGGCAATCATCAAGGCAACAGCCCTCTCTCACCGGAACCCAAAAGAGGGTTGTTTTAGAATCTCTATTTTTATATCCACCTGATCCTATGATCTCTGTCTTACAAAAAGTAGTGAAATGAAATGAAAAAGTAATGAATCAGAGGAAGCCTTTTTCTGTCTTGGTATTTCCACCTGCCTCTCCTCTGGACTCTTGAACTACTGAGATTTCCAAAGGGAGAGCCACTAAGCCATGAATGAGAACCAGGTGCTACCTATTTTGGAGAAGGACAACAGGTAAGACGAACAAGTGCACCGACATGAGATAAACAACTCGTTCCAATTTTGGTCTATGGAACAGAGGAGACAGCCCTAATATTATAAGCAGTTCCCTATCTATTTAAAATGATGCTTCAGAGCCAAAGCCTAAAGAGGACCAACTGGGATTGCAGTCAGAATCTCCTTTAAGTGCTTTAACTGACAAAGAAAAAAGGCAAGAAAACTCTCATCTGTCTGTCATTTAATTAACAATTTTAAAGCAACTGTCTAGCACCAAGTTCAGTAGTTGGGATCAAAGACTTGTTTTTCCACCACCAAAGTACCCTCTATTCTAACTCATTCCTTATTTTCTGTACAGGTCCAGAGACATAGAGACTCAGACCTGGGGAAAAAGACCCTTGAATTTTTAAGATTTACTTGGGTATGCATACAAGAACTGGGGTACAGGCCAGAGATGGGGGATGGGCATGAGAGAATTCACCGGAGGCAGAGTGGGAAGCAAAAACTGAAATACACTGCGCAGAGGAACAGCGGGGAGACAGGAGAGGTCGATTATGTCACGTGGTTCAGCTCCCTGATCAGGGATCGAACTCCTACTGCAGTAGCTGTGGTTTAAGTTTCATAGTACCGCACTTAACCCCTCACGCCACTAGGGAGGCCCCAGACCCTTGAATTTCTGACCCTCATATTATTAAAGTCTCTTACCTGTTTATATCATTACTTGTTTCTTATAACTCCACAAACTTTTCCCAAGTCAGCAGATTCAAAGTAAAAGACTTCTTTTGTAGAAGAAATAATAGGATTCTGACACAAGATGGGACACTTTCCCTCAGGAAAAAGCATGAAAACGTGTATTTGGGGAACATTTGTGAGGAGGGAGTGGGCACTGATACCCAAAGACTTAGGGATTTTATCTGTGGCCTCACATGCAGGGAGCTTCTTGAATTACTTCCATAAGAAAGTACTGAAAAAAAAAAAAAAAAAAAAAAAGAAAGTACTGAGTGCAGCACTGTTAAGGCTTCCGCAGCCACTGCAGTGCAGGTTCAATCCCTGGCCAGGGAGGGGACCCACATGGCACAGTAAACCTCTCCTGCCTTGCCTCTGGCCTGTACCCCAGCTGTAGTTTTCATTTTCAGTGCAAACTGAAAGATCTGAGGTGACTGTTACTATCACTTTCTAAAAAATAAATTGGAAGATTTCCTTTTTTTTTTGTCTAAGCTTTGCATAATTTAAGTAACATCATGATTTCTAATATTTAACAGATTGGTAGGATTTCTTGTTAACATAATCGTACCTGGTGCTCTTTTTTGGGGGGGAGGGGCGTCGTGCTTATTCAACTATTTTCTGTTTCTAAAGCTATGGTCTGTTTAGACTGTCTCTACAAGGGCTAGTGGGACCAGGCTGTATTCACAAAATCAACTTTTGAGTACTCAAATCATTTGCTGAGATGACCTTGGATGTTTCTTTATGATGAAAAAATATTTTTTGTTTTGATGACTATTTCTTCCGGTGTGTTCTCTCTGTGTGTATTTGCATCGATCTTCTCTTTTCTTGTTTAGGGTTGTCTGGAGGTGTGTCTTTTTTGTTGGCTTTTCAAATATCCGGCTTTTAGGAAGGGGACTCCAGACTGCCGAGTGGGAGGATCACAAGACCACCCTAAGGGGCTTTTGGTCTCGAATACAGCTTTTTTCTCAGCAAAGCGTGGCAGAGGACCTAGATTTAAGGTTTCGGAAATAGCAAAATTCGAATGGGCTTTTGGCCTGGTACCAAATTTTGTAAAATTTGCCGCAAATGGCTCTATTCTGTCTAGAATATATTCCCGAGAGTGCTTTTCAGGCCAGGGGGTGTAGCTCAGTGGTAGAGCGCGTGCTTAGCATGCACGAGGCCCCGGGTTCAATCCCCGGCACCTCCAGTTTTCCTGGTTCTTTGTATTCGCTCGCCTTTACTCTTTTTACCCGCTCAAAAAAAGAACTTGCATAAAGGGGACGACCATTTGCCTTTAGAATGAGTGTTGCTCTCCTCGTTTCTTCTCCTCGAGTCCCCCCGCCGCCCCCCCACCCCCCGCGGTGGCTGCTAAAGCAAAAGGAGGAAAAGGTGAGGGAAAAGGGCCAAGATGCTCCAGGTGCTCAGATGCTCGAGATTCCCAAAGACTAGCACCAAGTGGACGAGCCCTTTGGCCTTGGGTTCCATTTTGCAGGATTGTTACTAAAGCAGGAAAGGAAGGATCAGCTTGGAAAGGGTTCGCCAAAGAAAAACAAGCTTTTCAGACACTCTTCTCTGAGCTGGGCTGGCCCCGGTCAGTCAAGCAGCGAAGCAGGGAGACAGGAGAGCGTTCCAAACTGGGGAATGGAGAGATTAACTTTCCTCAGTGACTGTGGAGGTGTTCCTCTGACCCCAAAATAGCTCCCTTGAGAGGTGCACGCCGCTGACAATCTCAAAATCCACATATTGATGTCCAGTCGTGTGCTCGTTCCACTGTCACGGAGAACTGGACTTCTCTAGGCTGCCTTGAATGAATGTCTGCAGGCGTCGTTTTAGCTGAGACAGAGGCGCCCTCTAGCGGAAAGGGGTTTTCCAACGCCTGGTGACCCAGGTCCAGGCGACCACAAACTTGGCGGCTGCTGAGAGCTGGTTGGAAATGCAGAATCTCGGCTCCGCCCTGGACCTTCTGCGCTGGAACTGTTCCGGGATAAGGGGGGCGGGGGTCGAGCCTGGGGAGCCCCAACGTCGTCCCAACCTCCAGCAGCACAAGCGGATAAGCTGGGAGTGAACCAGCCGCTGTCCACTGCCTGGGGTGGGAGTGGGGGGGGTCTCACTCCCAACCTGGGAAAGGGTCTTGAGACCCAGGTCAGGAGTGAGAAGACTCCACAGACGCCAGAAAGCAAGGAGTCAGCGTTGACTGACTGGCGAAAGAGCAGGGTTGAGAGCTCGGGCAAGGCCTCGCTGAGCATCAGAGAGACTCGCAGAGGTGCGGGGCTGGGGTCTCTATAGGACCGGGGTTTGAGAACAAAGGGATTACTTTATTGACTGAGGAAGCGAGGTGAGCGGACTTGGATGAAGGTCATTTGTGGCGGCTGGTTGGGAGCCCCGATCCGCTGCCCCTCGGGGGTCATACAGGCGCGTGAGCATCTCCCGGAGAGCACCCCAGGGAGGCTGTGCCCGCGGCTGCACTGAGAACCCGTCTGGCTCAGGATCCGTGACTCTCTCTTCTGGGCTTGCGAATCCCTTTTCCCATAACATCCAACTTGAGAAGTTGTGCTAAGATAGCTCGGAAAGTGGAAAGATAAAAAGCAAAACAACGACGAGCCAAGGAAGGAAACTTCCGGCAGCAAGTGTCCGGGCCAAGAGGCATCAGCCTGTTAATCTCCTGTTCACCAGCCCGTGGGGACAGGGCTTGGTCCTTGAGTCCTGCCTTGTCCTTGACCCAGGACACTTCCTGTCTCAGACCCAAGTTTTCAATAGGAACCCCCAAAGCATTCATGTGCACATTTCAGTAGATCCATCTGTTCTGCTCCACTCTGTCTCTGAGGCGTCCTCTCACGTCCCCTCCCCAGCACCTCTGGCCTACACTCCAATTCTTGTATGCGTGAATACATACGTCTTTAAAATAAAATAAAGTTTGAGAAGCACTGACTTGAGTGCTACAGTATGTTTAAAGGGATATATATATTATAAAGTATAGCTACCTTTATTTCTCCTATTTCTTAGGCCTATGAGGAATAAAATAATTGCAAAAATGTATTTCTATTATTGAATCCTTTCTGCATGCTAATCATTAACCCTGTCAATATCCATGGTAATATATTTATCAATATTTTTGAATCAATATACCTAATTGAGCTTCATGTTCAGTTTCTTTACCTTTTAAAATAAACATTTTGCAAGTTTCACAATCAAGACTATGTTAATGTCCAAAATGAACTGAGGAAGTTGTTTCTCCTGACAACAGTTTAAGTAGGATAAAGAAATTTTGCAATGATCCCCCTTTGGGTATCAAATCATGTGATAGATTTTGAAGAGCCATCTCCTCTGAGCAACTGCGATGGAAGTGTGAGTGGAAGGATTGGGAAATCACTGGTTAGTGAGGACGTGATAAGGGAATTTTCAAAGGAGAAACTAAGTCCCAAAAGATATTATTTCTCCAGTTAGGAGGTCATGGCTTTGGGGCTTGTTCCTTAAAAAAAGAAATTCAGAGTTAGTGCTGAGAAGCTTGGCTTTATTTAATGGGTGCAAGAGGTAATTTTCCCTGTGTTGACATATCTGTTCCTTGTTTTCTAGGTATGGTTTCACAATATCTGTCTGCTGCTTACCACCACTGTGTTAGGAGAGACGTATTGACTCTCATGGGAAGTCATCAAGTTATAAGAGAAAAGTAGGTAAAAATGGAATCACAGATTTCTTCAAGGAAATGCTCCTCTGTGGTGTAAGAGAGAAGAGGAGAGAGCAAAAAAGTCAAGATTTCAAATCATCACTTGACGTCTGAATAATAGAGGAGGAAGGGTCATGTCCAACATCAATACATGCACTCATTTCCCTTTACACACAAATTTATTTGTATACAAAATAAAATAAAATTCATATACATAGTACCCAAATGTTATACCCACAACACTACAAAAAGTATGGAGATGAAGATTTGTTTACTCTTTGTTTTAGAGGGCAGATTGCTGTATAAAACACTTTGATCTGTTTTCTTTTTCTTTTAAATGTCTTTTTTTAACTCAGAATTTTATCTGTATTTCATTTTGGGGTGTTTTCTCACAAAATGGAACCTTACATTTTTGACTGCAAAAGCATCAATGTACCCTGGAGTTAAAAGAGTACAGAAAGTAATATGCCAAAAAAAAAAAAAAAAAAATCAGGAGCTGGAATGGAACAAGGCAAACTGCTTTGATAGGAACCCCATTTAGCTGGCGGGTGTGGGGTTGTGGTATGACAACGGGATGATCACGAATCAGGAACAGTGAGTGCCTTTTTCCCTACCATTAAGGTGCCTCTACCCTGGGTTAGCCACACTGGAGAGAGTATATCATGTAAGGTGTTTTCTAACTTCTTGATTATATATATAAGATGAGTATATATAATAACATATTCCATGTATTATATTAATATTGTATATGGAATTATATATAAGATGGTTTTATCTTGATAACTTAGTGCACAGACTCCAAAGCTAGCACCACTCCTGGGAAACTATCTAAACCACGGGGGAAAGCCAAGGGGGTATAGCTCAGTGGTAGAGCGCGTGCTTAGCATGCACGAGGTCCTGGGTTCGATCCCCAGTACCTCCACTTCCTTATTTTCCTCCAGCAGCATGTCCTTACTGCCTTTGTCAAGCACTGCTATCTTAACCCAGCATTATTTTCTTAACTTTTTTGGGTAGCAGGGAGGTGATCCATACTTATTCCCTGAGGTTGTTGTTAATTCTTCTTTTCACCCAGACCCTCCAAGAGCTCTTGGAAATCAATACTGGCACACAGGCTACGGATAACCGGGTAAAGAAGCCTACTGGCTTCTTTCTGCTGGTCCTTTCTCTAAAACCACTCAGTAAATTTCCAGTTGCACAGACTCTGAATGCATCTGGAAATAAGACTCTGTACAGACAAATGACCACACCACTGATTTCCAATCAGAAAATTAAGAACTCGAGTTTTTTTGTGGTTCTTACATTTTTCTTCCAGTTCCTTCCTAATTCAGGTTGCAAAGCCTTAGAAGCTTTCGCTAAAAGACTTCAGTGCCAGTAGTTGAGGATTTGAAGTGCTGCTCGCTTGTCACTTTGTTGGTGAGAGATGACAAATGCTGGGGCTTACATACAAGTCATTTAACTACAAGCAAATGACAAATGAGGAAAAGAGATCAGTCACCTTGGCTGAAAGCTGGTAGAAGGATAAAGTAAATCTTTTAAAACTTTTACAGTGTTGTAAAGAATTTTCTGGTCTGAAATGAACAACTTCTAAACTCCAGGTACAAAGCCATGTAGGGGAAAGTTTGTTTTTTTGTTTTCCACAAGGAAAGAAGAAACTATTATTCTTCTCATTTCAAAGATCCTTTCCAGCCTTACTCTACTTACTTTCCAAGGATTCCCGCTGTCTAAACTACTAAACAACCCACGTCTCCAAAGCAGAGGAGTTTCAGATTCTGCAATCACTCTGCTTATACAGAAATCCACAGGAAGAACAGTGCAAGTTCTTAATGTCATCTTCTCTCTCTCTCTCTCTCTCTCTCTCTCTCTCTCTCTCTCTCTCTCTCTCTCTCTCTCTCCCTC
>JAGFMF010012210.1:168642-323469 GCA_019455555.1 Galemys pyrenaicus
TCTCTCTCTCTCTCTCTCTCTCTCTCTCTCTCTCTCTCTCTCTCTCTCTCTCTCTCTCTCTCTCTCTCTCTCTCTCTCACACACACACACACACACACAAGCTTACTCTTATTTTCAGGCACCAAAGAAAGCACTCAAGCTTCTAAACACTCAGAAAGCAGACTCTTCCAGCTACAGGAGCCAACGCGTCCTCTTCCTTTTCGAATTTTCCAGAAAGCGAAACTGTCCACTAGGAAGTCACAAGTCAGCCGAAATGCCAGTTTTGAGGTGAAACCCTTGACTGGTGTGGGGCTTCCATTCACTCATCACCTCTGCTCTGCGCGAGGGCGGAGCAGCAGCAGCGGGTGCCTGCGTGCGCTGCTACAGCGGACGGTCCGGTGGCCTTGGCTTTTCCTTGAGACTTCTTTTTCTCAAAGAGCACGGTGTGAAGAGTGAGGGAGTCCGTTGCAAAGGCCAAGAAGAGTTTCTTTGGGAGAAAGGTGGGCTTCGAGAGACTTCTTTCTAAGAGGAATAAGTGCAGCAAACAAAAGGGAACTTTCTCATCTTTTGCATTCCAAACAAAACCTTATGAAATCAGACGCGCCCACCTCCTCTGTAGCCGGTGGGTCGCGCTTCTACTCTGGGCACGGCTCCAGCGATGTACTCGCGTGGAAATCGGGACGTCTCGGCGGCAGGCTCGAGGACGGTCAGTTCCAGCGGTTGCTGAACCTCACGCCGACGTTCCCCGCGCGCCTCCGCAGGCCCAGTCCGCCTTCCCAGCCGGCAGAAGGCGCAGCAATGCGCGCCAAGCCCTTAGGCTCCCGGCCACCCTCCTCTTCGCAGCCTCCTCCGCAGGCTGAGTGGCCACATCCCAACTCAGTTGTAAACCAGCTTGTTCGTTTTAAAAATCCTGCTGGATGACCATAACCTTGGCCATTCAGAAAGATCTGATCTCTTGCATTTCTCTGGTTTTCTTATCACACTTGTGCCCTTTTTAAAGGGGTTGGGAAAGAGAAGCTATTGCTCACCTAATGGGCGGTGGGTTTCCCAAGGAAGTCATGCCTTATCACACCTTCTCGGTCTTCAACAAATAGCAGATGACATAAAAAATGATGAGGTTCTCTTGATGACTTCTTCAAACTCAATCCTTTCTCCCTGGAATAAGGTATTGCATTTGAGACTGGACACCCTCGGAGATTGGATGGTGCATTTCAAATCTGAATAGGGAAAGAGGGAAAAAGGGAAAAAAGGGAGGGAGGGAGGGAGGGAGGGAGAGAGGGAGGGAGGGAGGGAGGGAGGGAGGGAGGGAGGGAGGGAACTAGAACTGCTTGCATAGCTCCTCATCTCAAGTTCATCTAGTTCTCCACACCACCCTGGGTGACCATATCATCACACGAAGACCAGGAAATTGAAGATAACAGGAAAAGAACTGACTCAGTTCAGGATTTCTGCAACCCGAAGCCAGAAGCCTGTCACCGCAAGAAGGCGCTCAACAATCTTCTGCTCCTCTGGACTTGTCATTGAAAAGAAAGATAGAAAAAGGTCCGAAAGCAGTCTCCTTAAATTCACTTTGCACTCCCTTAGTTTTCTGAGTGCCGATTAAATAGTGAAATAGCCCAGGGCGATCAAGCAGGAAAGCAATTTCCTGTTTTTATATATTTCTCCTTCCCTCGACTTTTAACAACCCATTCATCGTCTCTGGAAATTGGATCCTGTCTTCACACATGGATTTCAACGGGGCCAATGTCTTCAGAGGTGGCATAAATAATGTCAAACAAAACAAAATAAGACACCCCTGCACTTCCCCCGCTCACCCCACGAAAACTTGAGTATTTTGCAGGAGCAACAAAGTGAGGGCACCCGCACGCAGCCGAAATAGCTCAGTTGGGAGAGCGTTAGACTGAAGATCTAAAGGTCCCTGGTTCGATCCCGGGTTTCGGCAGCTTCATTTCTCTTTTAAGTATATCATTCACAGAATAGTTGTGCTCAAATCTTGGTATTGTATATACAACTTCAGTATTTTTGCAACTGCAATCAAGGATTGTACATATTTATTTTATTAACCTCTCTTTCCGTGGTTATTCTGCCGAGGTCTTCCATGAACAGTGTGTATTTTAAAGTTTTAAAACCTAGGAAATTATTTTCTCGGGCGTAAGAAATCCTAATATACTAATGTGCATTGCACTTACAACTGACTTTTGCTTTTGATTTTGTGTATGTAGTTTTTTTTTAACTACAAGAATTATAGGAGGGAGGCAGCAGATACAGAAAACTCTGTAGAAAGAGAACTACTACGTTGTGTAAATATTGAGGCATATGCAAGGTAAATTTCCCAAACAGAAAATCTGAATTTGTATCTTGAGTCCATTACTCAACTGCTGGAATAAAGGAACACTGTTGAACATCATTAATTTTTTTAGTAATTTGAAACAGCCTGAGTTTTCCTATAGATAAGATATTTATTTCTTCACCCTTGCACCTCCATCTAGAATTTGTACATTTAAATATGCTTGTCTTGGTATCCAGTAAAGGATGAAAATAAGCATTTCTGAAACAATTATTCTGTTGAACATTCACAAGGGGTCATTAACATGAAAACACAATAAGGTTGTCAATACTCAGAAAGTCACTGCCTCCTCTTTTCTTCTCTCTTGAATGTCTTTGTTAAGGTTGATAAGTCATTCTTGTGTCATTTTGAACCGCTTTTCATCTTTTCAAATTATTGTTTCAGTTTCACAATGTCTGTTTTCACTGACAACTCCTTGACACCGTGTCAAGAGAAAATAATCCATAATACTCCAACATCAGAACAGCATGCAAGTAGGGAATTGGTACAAAATGAGAAACAACATCAGAGTGAGAACATTGGCCGCCCAGGAAGTTGGAATTAGACAGGTTATATATTTGCCACTTAGCCCTCTTTAGCTCCTCAGCTTGCATGTTATGTTTGTTAAGAAAGATTTGATTGAACAAAGAGCATCATTAAGTGTTTTCTTGACCGATTCATTAATAGCAGTGATTCCCTGGTATTCCATTGGGAAGGCAGATCTAGGGTAATTCCACAAGCAGAGCCTCCCACTCAATATCTTCAAAATGAGGCCAATGATGCAGATGTAAAAGAGATTCTGTAAAGACCAAAGTATATCATGTATGAATGAAGTCTGTCAAGTCTACACATGGCATGAAACTGGTAGGCCATGCTCCAGTTTATCTGGTTCTGGAATTCTCCTAGAACAGCACCTAAACAGAAAATGTCTTCTGTGGCCAGAACTGTCCAACAGCAATATAACAAAGGCATAAATGAGAGGCACTTTGGAATTTTCTAGTATTCACATTAAATAAGAAAAACAAGTAATATTAATTTTAAAATATGTTTAAATAATTTGGTATCTAAAACATTTCAACAAGTAATTTACCTTAAAATATTCATGATGTATTTAACTTTGAAATATATTAAGTCTTTGGAATGGGTATGTATTTTACAATTAGAGTACTTCTTGATATTTCAAATATTCAATCTTTAATGTTGCTAGTGGGTATTTTGGACAGTTTCAGGATTAAACATATACTTTATGTTTTTTTAGAATTTCTGAAGTGCTCATACATGGTATGAGTGTGTATTTTCTCTAATTTCAGATGTTTAATAATAAAAAATCTGTATTTAATGAATTCTTGATCTGAAAATGACTATAGGTATTTAATTTTTAAATTCCCACTATGTTCTTGGGGCAAACAGAAAAAAAAAAAAACCTTCTTATGAATAGCTAAGAATCTAATAGACATCCAGTTTTCTCTAACTGCAACACAGCATTATAAACAAGTAGTGTTTCTGTAAACTTTTGTGATTTTGGAAAGCCTCATAAACTGAAACATAGATAAGATAATTCTCAGCATTTACACACACACACACACACACACACCCCACTAGCTTTGTGTGTGATGCTTTTCTATAACCTCCAGTGCAACCTGTCATTTATTTCTCTGTTTTATTCTGAAAATTTCTCAAGCCAACTGAAAGAACAAGTCTTATGTGGTTAACACAGTCTTAATCACCATAAACCCCAGGGTTCAAGAAATGTCAAGGAACAAGCATTTCCCCACAAATAATATTAACAAGCACCCTTTTCAGTCTTTGTTTACCCTTGATATACTGTGTCTATTGATTACTCACAGGTCCAAGGGTGGACACCTAATGTCTAGAAAGAATCCTGGACACGCAACACAGGTACCAAGAAACCCAGGGAAACGGAACCTCAAGAAAATAGAACTTATTCCCAGAGAAGGCAAATCTGAGACCTCCCAGACGGGGGTGTAGCTCAGTGGTAGAGCGCATGCTTTGCATGTATGAGGCCTCGGGTTCGATCCCCGGCACTTCCAGTTCTTTTCTCCCTTTCCCCAATCCAATTTGGACAGGTTCTTCAAACCTGCTCCTCAAACAAATACAGATTCACTTGTCCCTTTTTTCATCTCTATTACTGTAACTGACGGGATTCATGTTTTCTTGCATCACTTATTTCTTATTTTTCTTTTCATATGTCCTTGTCCATATTAAATGGGAAAATATTTTTAATAAAAAAGATTAAAAAATAGAATGCAAATTGAATCCTTTTTAACAATCAATCTCATTGAACTTTAAAAAGGGGAATAAGTACAGATTCAGGTTTCTTCCTTTTTGTTCTATTCCTGCACGTGCAGAAAGTTAAAACAGAACCCTGAATTCTCGCTCACCTCTGCTGGGAGCTTCAACATCATCCAAGGCAACTGCAACAGCAGAAGGAAGACAGAAGGGCAGGGTGGGAGCAGAGAGAAACAGGGTCTCACTAGGATCTCTTAAACCGCAACAGAAGCTTGCACATTAAGAGGCGGTTCATTTTGGCTCGCATTTTGGCCTACTTTTAGAAAAAACCATAAAGAAGGAAAAGCAGCGACCTACGCACATTTTTCTTGTTCTTTTTGTTTTATGGACTAGAGTGAAACATCACACGTCCAGTCGTGTCCCTCCATCTGCCCAGAGCGCGGCTGCCGCGCGCCCACCGCGTCTCCGCCTCCCTTTCCTGCCAGCCCCAGGAACTGCGCTCGGGTTCTCCCCACTTACCCCTAGCCCCGCTCTGGGTGGTCGCTTCCCGATAAACCAGCTGACGCCAAAGACGCGTTCTTCCTCATTTCTTCGCCGTTAGCTTTCATCCCATTTGACTTTCCTGGCTTTTTACTGTTCTTTAATCTGGATTGGAGTCTCAACCTTTGCTTTTCATGGCATTGACGGGCTTTGAAGACTTCAAGCCAATAGAACACTCTTCAGTTTGGGCTTCTGCGCTGTTTCCTCGTGATTGAGCCTCTGCACTTTGGAGAAAAATAGAACATAAATGAAAATGTACTCTTGGCACCTCACATAAAGCTTTACTGCCGATGTGAACTAAAAGTCTTCCCCTTTTCTCCTGATACTTTTGTAGGTGGTTGGGGAAATACTGAAAACCATATAACTCTCTCATTCCTCATCAAAGTTTTACCCATAGTTTTAGAAGAGACTGCTGAGGTTTTCTTTGATCAGGCATTACCTTGATAGGGTAACAGTGGTGATATTTTAAATGCATTCTTTAAATTCTTCAAACCTATTCTACTACATTTACCAGCTGCCATACTACTGCTGAGAAGCTGCAGCTTGGATATACCCCGACCCCTCGCGACCATCTACTCCATTTTCTCAAGGACGAGTTACTCCATTTTAGGCCACACCCCCTGCCCGCCCCATATGGATCAATTAACCTGTAGTGTTAATGAATTTCGATAAAATCAAGTCTCCGCGTTCAAGCAGGGGTTTTGACAAGGGGAATGCTTGTTGGGGCTTACAGACCTTTCTCCTTGGAAGAAGCACACTCATATCTTTGGGGCGGAAAAAGTCCCCTCGCCTTATCGCCTCCACTCCTTCACTGCAGTCTTGGTTCTCGGCTCCTGTTTCTCTCCCCGAACCTCCGTCATCATTACCAGTGATTTAGACTAGAGAGTCTTCCAAGAATCACGTTACTTCTGGTCATCTCACTGTGTATTAATTCTACGTTATCGTTTTTAGGAATTTCAGTTTTATTCTCCTTTTCTCCGAATATTGTTAATTATATCCTCCAACTGCAGTTACAATTTTGAAGAAAAACAAAACCTATTCCATTTCAACTTTCGACTGTGCACGTCGTTTCTCACATGCTGGCCGCGTGGCCTAATGGATAAGGCGTCTGATTCCGGATCAGAAGATTGAGGGTTCGAGTCCCTTCGTGGTCGTTAGCGTCTCATTTTCCCCCCCCAGAAACAGAAACTCTTTCGACGGAAACTCAGCTGACTCATTTGACAGAACTCCGATGACTTTTTGAGGTCACTGGAAACCACAAGGGCCTGAAAAAAGCGTAGCAGAGATGCAGGAGGTGGAGCACTTTCTTCCTCACAGTCTCCACATCCTTTCTGTCCAGCGAGACCCACCTCCCAACTCCTTTGCTCTTCCTCCACTGCCTTTGGTCTCCGATATCTGCTTCACCCCAGTCTCCGCCGAGAGCCGGCTCACCGTCCCTCTCACCTTCTCCTCCAGTCTCCTCCTCAGCTCTTGCAGTTCCCAGTTCAGCAACCACCGAACCTATCCTGGCACCGGCCCTCGCCCGCCCACCCTGACTGAGACAAAAAGTCGTGTCTCCAACATTTCTGTCTAGTTTAACAATCTCACTCGCGCCGCCTGGGGCCTGGGGTACTAGGGGCGCTGAAGTTGGCTGGCGGGTCGGGTTCCCGCGGGCGCACCTCGAGCGGGTGGGCCCCAGCCCGCGGCCCTCGACGCGCCAGTCTGCCGGTGGGAAAGAGGCGCTGTAACAGCGGGAGCTTGTCCTTCTCTCTTCTGCCCTCAGCCTTCCGTGTATTGTCTTCGAAACCAGAGCTAGACCCACCGTCACGTTTCCAAGGCCAGATGCTGGGTGCAGCGGTGTGCAAACCAGACGTGGCGAATTGCGAAAAAGCGCCGCGAAAGCACAAAACTCTCCTCCCGTCGCCATTTCTCCACCTCTAGGTCTTCTCTAGGTAGCGCTCCCCCAACGCCTCTCTGTGGCCCCGACAGCACCTTTTGAGTCTTCTTGGTAGCAGCTTTATAAACAGAGGAGGACTTTTTTTTTTTTTTAAGAATCTGAAGACATCATAGAAAATCCAACCCGAGACTGCTGTTCATGGACTGGACTTGATTTAAAGGGACTTGGCTGAAAAACGTTCTTGAAGGCGAGGAGGACGGTGGGAAGGTGCAAGGGGCCTTCGGTCCCGAATGCAGGTCTGGCACGACTCTGAAACGGGGTTCAATCCAACAGCTTCTGAAATAGAAATCGAACACAGTGGACTTTAACTTGCCCCCCATACTCAGCGCAATAAATCAATAACACCAATTATTTCTCATCCCTGGCCCCGCGCCCCTTACGCAGGGGGGGTGTAGCTCAGTGGTAGAGCGCGTGCTTAGCATGCACGAGGCCCTGGGTTCAATCCCCAGCACCTCCAACTTGTTGCTCCTTCTTCACAAGCCGCTGTTCAAGTGGTTTCTTTTCCTTTTCTGCAGTTGGTCATTAGTACCAGAAGAAAAGACAGAAAGGTTACGGGAAAGACAGAAAATAAGAGGTATCGAGACAATATGAGGTCCCCACCTTCTTCCTTCTTAGCTGGAGCTGTGTCAGTTGCCAGTTGGAGACAAAATGGGCTCTGCAGAATATTTTCCTTCTTTTCCCTTCCCCACTCGCCTGCCAATCTCGGTGGGGCAGCAGCGGCAACTATTTCTCGTTGAAGGAATTTAGGCTACTGTCCAAAGGAAAGACTTCTCTAGAAACATGGATTCTTCCCAAGTCCGCAGTGGGGAAAAAAAAGGATTTCCAGAGATGGAAAGAGCAGTCAACTGCTCTTAAGTATTGACAGCCTTGGGGAAAAGGACTGCACCTTCCTGGAAGAGGAACGTCTGTTGAATCCACTTACTTTAGGAGGAAGAGAACCTTCCGGTTTCCTGTATCCCTGGAGACAGAGGCAAGGCGGGGCCAACCTCCCCGGACCTCCAGATCCGGTGCTCCAATGCCCTCCTGTGTCCCTTCCTACTCAGCGACCGCAGCCTCCTGCCTCCACCTGTTTCCCCCACCATCCTGTTCACCTCTCACTCCACCTTCCTCCCTCTTCTTTCATCCCATTGCACAGCTGCTGCTTGTTGCAGAAACTGACCCAGCAACTCAGCTCACTCCAATTCCTGCAGCTCCACTTTCTAGGTTAGCAATTCTCAAACCTGGAGGATAAACAAATTCTTCTGGGGAGACATTTCAGTTCTGCAGATCCCCTCCGCCCCCTCAACGCCCCAATCAGGCATCCTAAGTGCGCTCAGCTCAACGTGGACTTGGGAATGCGCAAAAAGTTTCCTGACGGTCCCGGGTTTCAAAAACCACGGAAAGGTTTTAAACTTTTATCTCTGTATTAGGAGACCGACTATTTATTTGCCATAAGACCCTAAGAACCGATCAGAGTTTACTGGGGCTGGGGAAGAATGGAAGAGTTGATTGAGATTTTATTTCAAAATCCAGGGAGGTACAGCTCTCACACAGGTGAGGAAAAAAAGATCAGAATAGCAGTTAAAAGACACGATGGTCTAGAATTACTTCTAAAACTCGCTTTTGGTTACCACAAATTTTGGCAACAGGAGGAAAAGCGTCTAATCTTTGCACCTCTAGGAAGGCTCAGATTTGATCGTCTGTCCAGGAACTCGGGACTGGGTTTGTTACCCAAATTCCTTTCACTACCTAGTTCTAGCTCTGCCCCCAACCCTTGCACACAAGCTTACTGTCTTTGTTCTCAAATAACCTAGGCAGCAGCAGATGACAGTCAGAGGGAGGTGAACCAAGAGGGCCCTGGTCTTGACCTTTGTCACTTAGCTAGTAAAGCCTCCATCCTGGATTTGAGTTCTAGTAGGACCGAGCTTGTGACTGATTCCTGCTCCCTCCTGACGTTGGAGGAAGAGGGAGGGGCATGCTTCAGTGTCTCCAAATTAAGCAAATTCAACGTCATCTTTTAAATTTTGACTCACCTTAAAAAACTCCTTTTTCTAATACAAAAGGTAGCATGCCAAGGTTTTGGCAAAGAAAGTGGTTGTGTTATTTACCCAACACCAACTTGCACAGAAAACAAAGTACACAGCGAAGATGTCTTAGTTTGTATTCACTCTTTAAGAGGTGTGAATGGGTGTGTGTTTCCAGCAGAAGTAACTGAGATCTGTTCTTATTCCCGCTTAACTCGGTTTGACCACATCTTTCTTCAGTGTGGTGTTACATGAGGTGTTAACAATTCACACAAAGATTTAAAAGCCACCAAAAAAGGGAAGTTCAATGATGACATGTGGATGGTAAAGCATTTAAATCTGTTTTTTGCCAGTGTTCCTGAGATTGTCATTCACCTGGGTGTTTGGGTTGAGGGGATAGTGGAGACTGAATGTCTTCTAGTATATATTTTCTGTAAACTCCCTGTGAAAGTCTAGTTATTATGGAATAAAAATAACTGTCCTGCCCCAACCCACGACCCAAGCTTTTATATCTGCTGGTGGATGGCCCCACCGACTAAACTATTCAGCCACTGTTAACTGTCTTCCAAATGAATCATCCACATGCCAAGCTTTTACTTGACGTTTGTCCAACATCTGTCCCCTCAACACCAAGGAAACCTCGGGCCCCAGGGACCAACCTCTGCAGCTTCGGGCCATCTCAGAGCACCATTCGGAGAGGGGTGCAGGAGCTGAGAGAAATGCTTTAGGAAACTTAATTTAAATTTAAAAGATGTAATTTAAAGGATGACTAGGTAGAAGCTGGGGAATGAAATCCCGAATCTTCTTTGATCCTTATTCTTCTTTTTGTGTGGTACCGATGCCCACGGAGCGGAAAGTGCAACAGTACTGAAGGCAACTTTTTTTTTTAATGGGAGCAGGAGAAACGCGACGAAGTGTGTTGAAATTGGGCAAAACGTTATTGGAGGAGCCGGGGGTTGAACCCGGGGCCTCGTACATGCGAAGCACGCGCTCTACCACTGAGCTACACCCCCTACAACCGTATGTTGTCGGTGGATCCCCTATAAAGAGATGTTTTTGTTTTCAGCGTGTTGGGTTTATTTTCTAGTGGTTAGAGAAAGTCCTCTGAGTTAAATTCCACCCTCGAGAATTACTAGACTGGGATTGTCTGGCGACTTCAGTGAGCTTATAGTCCGACCGATGCTGTTTCTGATCCTAGGACTTTCCCGCTTCTCTGAGTCTGCTCGAAGGTCCACTCACAGGTAGGCCGTATGCACGTCGCACGCGGGAAATCACAGGTTCCCAGCGCAAATCTCCAGCAGTTCCTGGCTCAAATGAAGGGCTCCTCAGTCCAAAGGCAGCCGCCAGCTTTTAGGGAAAGTGGAGAGGGGGACTCGAGCCCGGGTCGGGTGGGACGCCCTGCCAACTCCCTTTGTCCAGCCCGCTGTTCGCCCACGCATCACCCCAGATCTTGAGATTGGGCTCCGTTCTTGTTCCTCACCCCACAACCCATCACTGTCCCTTCCGTGAGGTTTATGTCTGCCAAGGGTTTTGAAACAGAGGCTAAATATTTCAATTGGTCTTTGATCCTAAAATACAAGAGCGAGAGAGAGAAAAAACTCATCTAAATTATTTTTTCCTAAGAAAAACTGGACGCATGCATAGGAACATGGATGGAACTGGAAGGATTATGCTCAGCAAAGTAAGTCAGAAGGCAAAAGAAAAATACCAGATGGTTCCTCCCTTAGGAGGAGTATAAGGGAACCAAATAAGAATCAAGGAAAGGAATAAGAACAACAACAACAATAATAATAACAATAAAGACACAAAACCCCAAAATGAAAAGACAAGGACAAATTGGGGACACTTGGTGGGGAGGGGAGAGGAGAGGGTTGAGGGCAGACAGGAGCATGGGGGCCTGAGGTGATGGTGCACTGGTGAGATGGTGATGGGGAATACATGGGGATTACAATTGATGTTGCTAGATAGATAGATAGATAGATAGATAGATAGATAGATAGATAGATAGATAGATAGATAGATAGATAGATAGATAGATAGATAATTTTTCCTGGAACTTGCTTTTACAGCAGACTGGAGGCTTAAGGACAGCTGGCCTTCAAGGCTGGCTGGGGACTGAGATGAAGAGGTGAGTACCTGGGCTGGGGTGTACCATAGAAATAAAACACTCCACTTATCTGAACCAGAGTCTTCAGACTCCTGGTAGGAAGTACCCTGAGACTGGCCAAGTCCACTGACTGCCCCAACCTGCTTTTCTGTCAATAAAATTTAACTCCTTTTTTCTCAACCCAAAAGGTCCCCAAAGGCTGCATAGCTCATTTCTTTCTATTTAACAGGGAAGGTGGATTTGACTTTATCTCCTACCTCCTTGTGGATTGGCCAATAAAGCTGATTTCTTTTTTTTTTTTTTCAAATTTAACTGGTGTCATTATCTGATCTTGCTCAGTAACAATTTCAGGAAAAATGACCTTCAAAATCTCACCAACTTGGAACTACTACTTTTTTCCAGACTGGCAACCTTTTAATTGAGGTAACATTAGGAGCTTCCCCATTAGGTAGCTCCAGTTTAAAGCATCCGCCACCAAATCGCCCATAGTCCTCCATTATAGTCCTTTGTTCATCCTTTCCTTTGTTCTTAGCCCCTTCCTCTCTTGCCCTATAATTGCTTTTCAATTAATGCAACACCCTCTTTGAATCTCATCTTAACACTATTGAGCTGGTGAATTTATTTAACTTGGACAAAAGTTATTTTGAAAATGGTGTGTATTTGCTTCAAAGTCAGATCAAGTATTCCCCCCAAATAAACTACTTTTGTCTTTGTGGACACCAATATTAAAGGGAAATTATTCTTTGGTATTTGATTTTTATAGCAAAAGTGTTAAACATGTTTAAAACAAAGAGTGTAGTTCAATTTTCTCTGAAAAATATTTAACACCCTAATTGAGATGTGCTGTAAGTATAAAATACTAAATTTCAAAGGCTTGTTATGAAAAAAGAATGTAAAATGTCTTCATAAATTTTAAAATATTGATTCCAAGTTGTAGTGATAATATTTGGGGTCTATTGGTTTCAGTAAACTGTTATTAAAATTAATTTCACCTCTTACTTTTTGATTTCTAAAGTGTGGCTTCTAGGAATTTTACATTGTATCTATGGTTCACACTCCAGTCCTATCAGAGTAATGAAATGTCTTCAATTTGACTACAAACACCCTTGTTGTAAAGTGGTGTGTTTCAACTGGCAGAGGCTCAGCCTTCTAATGTGCGATTTAAGAGTTTAAGTTCAAGTCCTGCTGGAGAGTCATTTTTCCCTGCCCCCATTATTTCTGTCTTTTATGTGAAAGCCAAATGGAACCTGACTTTCTTTTAGAAAAGTATTTAAAGCACTTTGGTGTGTTTCTCCACTTCTTACATTCTGCTCTTTGTTCAACTGGTTGCTAAAAAACAAGACATGAGAAGATGGGGACAAATTCAAGTTTGCAACAGAATGAGAATGCTATAAATCTATGTAAGTACAGTGCTTTTCCTTTATTCTATGCAGGCAGGAAGGCAACCTTGGAAATTCTGTCCAGGACCAGTTAGATAAGTAAAACAGTGAATTTGCCTCTCATCAGAGGCAATGAAGGAATTTGATGGACCAGGTAGAATGACACAGGATTTGGACTCTTGTGAAGTTTAGTACTTAGTTGATTGAATATGCAGATGAGGATGGCTTCCACAAAGCTAGCAAATACAAAAGGGGTGAGAATTATTTTATTTTCTTTTGTTATGGTTAATGGTTTCTTGGTTTATTTTTGCTTTGGAATCATGAAGTGGGGCAGCAACATGAAAAAGTTGAAACTGGTTTTGGCTATGACATTTTAGATGCCTATAAGAGAGCTTCTTGAGAATATCTGTGTAAGCACATTATAACTTCAGTCTGAAATTCTGAAAACGTTGCTGCACATTAGAGGGAACAAGAAAACTCTGGAAGTGCTGGGTATCGAACCCAGGACCTCATACATGCAAAGCATGCACTCTACCACTGAGCTACACCCCCAAAGCATAGGTAGGGTTTAGTGATATATTGGGAAATATGCTCATTTTCTTTTTTCTTTGGCAAGGTTTAACTCTTGATCAGAAACTTTATTATGTTAAGGCCACTCTTTCTACAATTTTGCTTTCTAAACTGTTTTTTAATGGTTATGCTCAAAAATAGAAACTGAATTCTAAACTCAAATTCCCTGCCTTGTCTGTCATCCCCAAAGATCTCATTCTCACCTGAATGCCTGTTTGTTTTCTTTTAAATCTTTTAAATTACATTCACAAGAAGTGCCATGATGGAAATTTATCTTCTCTTCATTCTATGGTTTCTTTTTCCTCCTACAGGTCTTTCTACTTAATAAGCTTTATTAATCATCTAGTCTGTACTCACTTAAGTATCTTTGATCTTCAGCTAATCCCCTGCTTCACATTCTACAATAAACCTTCCTTTACTCACCAGCCATGTACAATCTCCCCCCTAGAAATCTTAGTGAGCACTTTGACAACCTGCATGCAAAATAAAAATCATTATTTCTTATTGCTAGTCATGCTGTTTTCCATCCACTCAATGTTTTGAGATATGCCTTCACCCAACAGCTAACTGGCAAGTCAAGAAAATAGAAAAGGGAGAGAAGAAAACATCTACGGACTCAACTCCTTCCTACTCCTCCCTGTCTCTCTTTTCCTAAACAAGCAGTGACTTACTTATCATCAGTATAGATTAGTTTGAATTTTCTAAAGTTTTGTATAAGAGGAATTTTTGCATTTGCTTTTTTTGGTCTTGTTTCTTTCACTCATCACAATATTTTGAGATTTGCCCATGTTGTATGTGTCAATAGTTCATTTTATGCTGGGTAATACTTCAAGGTATAGAGGATACACCACAATTTGTTATCCACTTGCCTATTTATAGATATTTGGATACAAATATTGGATATTGCAAAGAGATTGTTATGCATATTTGTGTACAGAATTTTGTATGGACATGTAACTCCTTTCCTCTTAAACCTAGCCCTAACCTAGGTAAATACTTTGTTGGATGGTTGAATCACAAGATTAGTATACATTTAACTTATTAAGAAAGAGCTAAATTTTTCAAGGTTGTGCTATTTCCACTACTGCCAACAGAGTATGAGAGTTTCATTTCCTCTGCATTCTTGGCAGTTGTGCAGTGGTGTGTCATTATAGTTATAATTTCTATTTTGCTAATGACTAATGATATTGAGCATCTTTGATTAATTTATCACAAATATATTCTTTGATGAAATATCTGCTTAAATATTTTGTCGATTTTTGAATTGGATTTTCTTATCGTTGACTTTTGAAAGCTCTTTATATATTCTAGTTCCAAATTCTTTATCAGACAGTTGCCTTGCAAAGATTGTCTCTCATACTGTGACTTCTTGGAACAATTTTTTCACAAAGCAGGATTAAGTTTTTTAAAAATGCTCAAGTTGGGAAATGGAGGGAACATATAGTAGGGGAAAACTGTTGATTTTTAAGAAAAAGAGCAAGAATGTTCAAAACTTCAAGGGAGGACATTCGCTAGGCCTCGCTGGGATTCGAACCCAGGATCTCCTGTTTACTAGACAGGCGCTTTAACCAACTAAGCCACGAAGCCGATGGGAAAATAAGATTTGTTTTCATTTTTAAAGGTTGAAAAAAAGTAAAGTGCATGCTAATATTTTGAGATACGTGAAATGTATCTGAAATTCATATGTTAGTGTTCACGTGTAAAGCTTTATTGGCCACTTCATTCATTATCATACGGCCATGACGGCCTTCAGGCTACGCCAGTGCCGCCAGTGTCACAGAGACAGAGACCGTAGGTGATGCTCTGTCCCTTCGCCTCGCCGCCGTGACACTGCAAACCGCAGCGACTCAGTGACATCCCACAGCTTTTTCAGTGTCACTTGCATATCTGTTAGTCATATTTTATTATGACGTTTACTATTAGTGCTTACACATATGTTAGATCAATAAAAAAAAAGTGGACTTTGATTACCAAGTGTTTTATTGACTTAAGGTACAGAGGTGTTTGTGGTGCAATTCCAGTCATCCCGGTTCTCCAAAAGGGATTGTTTTCAGGGGTCTCGGCCTTCCAATCCGTTCCAAATTCCACTGATGTTCAAGTCCCTTATATAAATGGCAAAGTACTTGCATGTAAATTAGCACCCCTTCCTTGTACTTTAGGTTACTTATAAAACAATATTACTTATCATTCATTGTAAAGCCGATGTCTAAAGAACAGTGATGTGGATTAAAAGTCTAGTACAATCTTTTTAATACAGACGCAACGCAACCACTACTTTCGATTTGTGGTTGTTTGAATGCTATAGTTATTGACTAAAAGCCTGACGTGCCGAAACCCGGGATTGAACCAAGGACCTTTAGATCTTCAGTCTAACGCTCTCCCAACTGAGCTATTTCGGCTGCTGTGGGATTAAAGTCTTCCTTTCCGTCCTTTTTCTATAGTTGAATCATTTTCAACCTTCCTCTTTAGAAGTTGGGTTCCTCTTTAGAAAACTCGCCTTCACAGAAAGATTTGGATGTCTTCCTTGAATGCATGTTGAACCCCATTCCCGACAACAGGGGATGATTAGTGGAAGAAGGAAACTTTGAAGAAAGATTATAGCGGGGGATTCATTGGAAGGCCTGTTTCGCGTCCCATAAATTAACCTAAATACAGCTTGGAAATAAAAGGAAATGTTTTGGGGTCTCCTTATTTGTCTCTTCTTTCTTTTCCTTCCTTTCTCATAATCTCAAAAAATGCCTAGAGGTGGGATTCAATGATGCTCTAAAATTTCTGAAAGACAGCAACATAACATGAAGATGAGCAGACTCAACACTCATCACAAGATTCTCAACTTACAGAAAAGCACTGGTAGAAAATTTCATCACATCACAACAGAATTTCTTCACTAAGATTTTTTTTTTAATGAAAAGGAGTCTGTAACCAAATAGGTGTTTGATTAACTCATTTGTTAGTGGTGCGGGGAAACCCTTTACTGCGGTTTTAAATTAAATAGTGTGTCCTTGTAGTGGCCAAAGAAATATGCCAGGCCAAAAGAAACTTGCCTAAGACTATTAGTCTTTGGGGGAGAAGATCTGATTAAAGACTTGAGGACACTGGTTGCAACATCAGTAATTAATTTTAAATTTTAAATATTTTTATTTAAAAATTTTTACATGGATGGAACTGGAAGGGATGATGCTCAGCGAAGTAAGTCAGAAGGCAAAAGAAAAATACCAGATGGTTCCTCCCCTAGGAGGAATATAAGGGAACCAAATAAGGATCAAGGAAAGGAAAACAATAATAATAATAACAATAACGACACAAAAACCAAAAATGAAAAGACAAGTACAAATTGGGGTCACTTGATGGGGAGGGAAGAGGGGAAGGGTGGAGGGCAGATGGGAGCACAGGGGACTGAGGTGATGGTGTACTGGTGAGATGGTGATGGGGAATACATGGGGATTACAATTGATGTCAAATATATATAAATTAAAGGGAAAAAATAGAATATAAATAAATAAACTTTAAAAAAATAAAAAATTTTAATCAACAGTTATTTAAAAAAGAAAAAAACGCAGATGATTTTGCATGGTTTTCATTGACTCTTGGGTTCACAGATGTCACCTGTACCTTTTCTGGTGGGTCACCATGGGTAGCAGCCATTGCCCCAAAGCTGCGTTTAACATTTTCAGACTTTATAAATTCATCATATTCAAACCCCAAATGCATCCCCTTCCTTAAGTTACCATCCAACACACCCAAGGCAAAATTGTAACAGTCCATTAAGCACAGGCAGGAAAAGTCTACTCCTCCCTCTGTAGCTCTGTGAAAGGTGTCTCATTAACACAACACAAAACACCTGTAAATATTCCTAAAAGCAACCTTCTTTTTCCTTATCCCAAAAACCTCCAATCTATTTAATGTGTCAACTACATTGCTATTTCTAGTCTGTTTCCTCATCTCCATCCCTGTTCAGATTCCCGCTGAAATAAATGTGGGATGTAAGCAGTAAATAACAATGCCATAAATGTCCCTAAAAATCTCCAGAAGAAAATTGGGTATCAGGGGACTTCCGCATGTGAGTAAGAAACAAATATGGAAGGACTAGAGAACCAGCGCTTCGTCAGGTTAAAGCTTGATGCGCTGTCCGAGGTGCTGACCTAGCATTGTTGAAAAATGTATTCAAGCCTGTCTGTCTTACATTTTTGTCTTACGACTGCCTTATGTTCTAAGCCCAACATGCTAAAAATCAGTTGCTGCCTCAGATACATTAGCTCAAAGTCCCTGGCGGAAGCTGTTTCCAAGTAGCTAGTAACTCTCAAACTATGCTAACCTGGAACAAAACAAGCCAGCTCTCTCTCTCTCTCTCTCTCTCTCTCTCTCTCTCTCTCTCTCTCTCTCTCTCTCTCTCTCTCTCTCTCTTTCTCTCTCNATCTCTCTCTCTCTCTCTCTCTCTCTCTCTCTCTCTCTCTCTCTCTCTCTCTCTCTCTCTCTCTCTCTCTCTTTCTCTCTCCAGAAAGTCAAGATATTTGAGGAAGAACAAGAAAGCTTTTTGAACAGGGAGGGGGTCCCCAAAGGGTAGCCTCTAAGGGTATGACAAGCAGGTTTTTTGTGGGTGTAGTAGACAAGGAGTAGGAGCTTGGGAATTGGGTGTCTCTGCTTCGCATCTCTTGCTGATTGTCTGAGCCCAATGGGTCTCCTATATTACCAAGACCCACTGAATCTTCCCAAATGACTTGGCCTGCCTTCCAGAACCAGCTTTGGCCCACTGCTTTTGTGCTCTTGTGTTGATGTTCTGAACATTCCATTCCATTATTTTATTTTTTTGCATCGTTGTTCATTTTTGTACGATACTTGATTTCTCCCCTCAGGTGTAACCCCATCATCTCCCACCACCATAACACCAGTGAACTATCACCACAGTCCCTTGTAACCTTCCCCCCTTCCCCCTATTTTAACTTTGAACATTCCATTTTTAATTGAGATGGAGGCCACACAAGCCAGATGATCTTCTTGAGAGACCTAAGTGTTTAATCTCTTCTGCTTTGAAAAATGGAACCTTCTCTTTGTGGTGGATTTTACTAATGAAGAACCATTTTTTCCATCTTTGTTATGGCACACATTTTGAAAAAAGGAGGGAAACATCTGCTGTCTGTGTCCCAGGGAGAAGTTTGAGGACCTGTTGAGACACAGGGAGGTCTTACAGAAGTAACAGAGGGAATTCGCTACTCTTCCTTTCGTGTTTGCCCCACTATGGAGAACAATTTGTCTGAAAGAGAAGGTACATCGACAGGACCATCTTTTTTCACCCTCCCTTTGCTGGCTTCCTCCCCAGAGGTCTCGGAACCAGAGGTACAGCGTCCTGGACACAATGCAATTTCCACGTTTCTAAAGACGTTGGGCCCAGTGTCTTAGGGAGGAAGAACACACAGTTCACTTTTCCTCTTTACGTCAATATTATGAATTAATCACAGTCTAATCTTACCACACCACCTGCCCCTAAAATTCCTGAGCGGTTTTCATGGTATTACTCGTCGCTGGATTCCATGCATGATTTTGTCTGCTTTTCAAGGAGAAGGTGGACAGAAAAAGTTCGAAGGAAGTGGAAGGCGAAGGGGAAGATGCCACCCCCGGACGCTCCTGGGGGGTGGCCAGCAGCGGCCACCCAGGAAGTCAGCTAGGGCCGTTCCTGGAGGGGCCCAGCCCTGGGAAGAGCCTGGCTGGGTGCGGGCGCCTCTCAGTTCAGAACGCAGCGTCTCCGCCTCCGCTCTGGAGGGTTTGAGAAAGGGTGGAGTAGACCCTAGTAGACGCGGATCCATAGTATATTTACCAAAATCCTGGACTTCCTGTAGGTAATATTTTTCAAGGTTTTCCTACAGGGGGTGTAGCTCAGTGGTAGAGCGCGTGCTTAGCATGCACGAGGCCCTGGGTTCGATCCCCAGCACCTCCAAGGGTCTGGTAGTTTTTAGCTCCATAGGTTCATCTTCCAACCTGCTTGTTTAAAGAACTCATCGTGCAACTTGACGAAAGTAGTGGACTGTGAAGCCGTCTCTTTTCGTGGTGTCTTTTGATGACATCAAATACGGACGGATGGGTGAGGAAGGAAAAGGGAAAATCCAAAAAATTGAATAATTTTGTGCTTGTCTGTCTACAATAAAACTTCGCTACAACCGCACACGCTGCAAGGTGAGTACGGGCTGAACGCCAGAGGTAACAAGTACTACCGTTGCATGGTGAACCTGAGTAGGTTAAAGCGGCACCGTCTTTGATTACAGCAGAAAGGACCCTTGGAGGTGCTGGGGATCGAACCCAGGGCCTCGTGCATGCTAAGCACGCGCTCTACCACTGAGCTACACCCCCCTGTAGGAAAACCTTGAAAATATCCTGTATAAGTGGTGTCACCGTTACCTGCTGGGGGTTCAAGATTTTGGTAAATATACTATAGATCGGTGTCTACTAGAGTCTACTCCACCCTTTCTCAAACCCTCCAGAGCGGAGGCGGAGACGCTGCGTTCTGAACTGAGAGGCGCCCGCACCCAGCCAGGCTCTTCCCAGGGCTGGGCCCCTCCAGGAACGGCCCTAGCTGACTTCCTGGGTGGCCGCTGCTGGCCACCCCCCAGGAGCGTCCGGGGGTGGCATCTTCCCCTTCGCCTTCCACTTCCTTCGAACTTTTTCTGTCCACCTTCTCCTTGAAAAGCAGACAAAATCATGCATGGAATCCAGCGACGAGTAATACCATGAAAACCGCTCAGGAATTTTAGGGGCAGGCGGGGAGAGCTGTGAACCTCTTCCTAGTGAGGGGATGGAGAGACCCTCCGCAGGGAACAACCTCTAAGACCTTTGAGGCAACGGGACAGTTGAGATAATCTGCAGAAGCGTGGTGTGCTAAGCAGGCCCGCTGGGAGAGCTGGTGATGGATGACCACAAGGTCCCCATTCAATTCTCTCTAAAATGTCCTGGGCACCAGATAGCTGGGGGCAGGATGAGGCCCACGGAAGGCCTGCTCTGCAGGGAGAGAAGCCTACAGGTGGGGCTGCAGGGAGAGGGAACACTGTGGTCTTGGCTGCTGAGTCTGGAGTGGAGTCTCCACCTTTCTGAGATGGGAGAGGAGGGAAGAAAAAAAGCCTTGGTTCAAATACAGAACTGTAACAATGTATGGATATTGTGGAACATTCCTATACACAATGTATAAAACAATAACACCACAAAAGCAGAAAAGGGAACAGAGTTATAAGGAAATAATGTTTCTATAGATTCTGGAATTAAGCTAGTACAAATCTGGTTCTTTGAAGAAATCACCTATTTTAGATCACCTATTTTAAACATTTTCTTACAGACCCTTGAATCTGTTTTTTGTTTTGTTCTTTTTTCCCTTTCCATAAAATTGGGTAATTTCTGCTGATGGAACTTTTTTTTTTTAAGATTTATTTATGCATACCAGAGCTGGGGTACAGGCTAGAGGGGTGTGTGTGGGGGGGGGGGTTTGAGAGGATTCACCAGAGACAGAGTAGGGAGCAGAACAGGCAGATCTACTGAAATAGATTGCTGAGGGGAGCAGAAGGCGAGGCAGGAGAGGTCTGCTGTGCCATGTGGGTCCCCTCCCCAGGGGGCAGGGATTGAACTCATGTTGCAGTGACTGCGGTTTGCTTCATAGTGTGTTGCTTAACCCACTGCGCCATGAGAGAGGCCCATCTCTTCTTATGAACATACAGGAAAGGGAGGACTTCCCAATATAGATGCGAACATTGTTTACCATTGAAGGAGTTAGTGGAGATAGAAGATTTAGAAGAAGTTGAATAGGGCCTCCCTGGTGGCGCAGTGCGTTAAGCAACGCACTATGAAGCAAACAGCAGCCTCTGCATCAGGAGTTTGAGATGGTGATGGGGAATACATGGGGATTACAACTGATGTCAAATATATATAAATTAAAAAATAATAATAAAAAAAATTTTTAAAAATCCACAAGCAAAGTCAAAGACAAATTCCAGACTGGAAAAACAGAGTTGATATTCACATCACAAAAGGGATTATTTTCCCCTGGGGGAAACCAACTGAGTAAGATTTGTTTGTGCAGATACATGTCAGCAGTTATCAATTCTCAGAAGTCTCTGCCTTTACTAAAGGAAGTTCTGGGAAGTCTTTTTGCATCTGTTGATTCTCATTTGCCTCCAACCCAGAGTAATCTTTACGCCAGAGTGACATATTTTGAGGTAGCATAGTTTGATCCACTATATCAGCTTTTATACAGAATATTGTCAGTTGCTATTTCAGAGGAAAAGCGACATGCGTCCTCATGCATATTTGTGTGATGCTATTCACGGTTTATATATACATACTTACATACATATGCACATATATATATTCTTCGTATATTTTTGATACCAACCTTTCATAGATATCTTTTGCAAATATTCTCCCAGTTTTGTCTTTTAGTTCCCTTATAAGTGTTTCCAGAGAGAAATTTTTATTTGCAATGAAGTCCAACTTAATTGTTTCGTGGATCGTGCCTTTGATGTTATCATTTTTACCTTTGAAGAGTAGCTCTCCTCTCTTGTATAACTTCTGAGACCAGAGACAAGAATCTTGTGCCCAGGACTGCGGCAGCAAGTCTAGGCGCATATACCCTGGCAGGGGCGCGCCCAGGCTGTGGTGCAGCGCAGGGGCCCTCCATCCGAGCTTGGGCGATCTTGTCCAGGCCCATTTTCGCGCTCTGCAGCCTTGTGGGTACTCCAGACTGGAGAAGAGGCAAGAGAAGGGGCACATGGATTAAGGAAGGGGGGAGCAAGGAAACATGGGTCCTTAAATCTAAGATTCTTCATGCAGCTAAAGTTCACAGTGGACCGGATGACACTTGTGTGGGCTAAGCATTGCTTCTGGGGACAGAAACCGGGACAGGTCCTTCAGGTTTTCATCAGGACAAATTTTTTTTTTTTTTCTCCGAGGGGGGTTCAAACTGGGAACTGCAGCTCCAAAGAGTCATTTGAACATTCAACCCGCTAATAGCAAGGAATTTGGGTGGCATTTCCCATGAGTCTTCGACTAGTCGAACATTCTTCAAAGGGTACTGAAAAAAAATCCTTAATTATTTCCGCCCAGGATTCGATTTAACCAAGGCGACAAAGAACAAAGGTACTGAAGCTAAGACGATTGTGCTCGGGTGTCATTAAGGACACGAGCTGGATCTTGGTGCGTTTCCTCAGGGGGCTACTTGGATGTAATCCGGGTCAGGCTTTAATTTAACAAAGTCGTAACTGACCTTTAAAGACCCGCACTGTCTGGTGAAAATCAAAATAACACAAAAATTATACAACAGGCTGCAAGATGTTAACAGGACTGGAATCCTACCCACCTTCCGTCCTCTGTAAGGGGATGTAGCTCAGTGGTAGAGCGCATGCTTCGCATGTATGAGGCCCCGGGTTCGATCCCCGGCATCTCCAGACTCCCCTTTTACTTTCTGATCCTAGACAGTCCTGTGTCTGGCCTAGATTTATCAAATAAAATAATTTAGTCCTTTCTCATTTTTGCCATTATCATTTCCTTTAAGTAGATCAATTTCCCATCTATAAATAGAATTCTCTTCATTAGGGTTAACTCACCACTACCATATTACCTGCTACCTGGAAACTCGCTTAGGTTGTTTTATTATCCAGTGAGCAGTAGAAAGTTGGAGGAACAATTCAGAAGTAGATTCGTCCTCTGAGTGCATCCAGAAAAGGAAAATAGAATTGCATATGAAAAAATGATGCAGCTCTATTAAATAAGGTCCTATCTATTTCCAAAGGAAAATAATCAGTAAAGAAAAAGTATCTCTTTGATTTTTTAGAGGGAGAGGAAAGTGACATACTTTTTTAGTATTGAGATGGAAGTTGAGGATCAGTATTCAAGGTTGCACCTTAGCACCATAAAAGGAATTTCATTTGCTGTAGTCACCAGTCTAGTTATCATTTTATTTCTCACTGCATCTTCTGCCTTACTGGGGGTTTCTGTGCAGGAGAACTGGTCATGGTTCAGTGCAGGTGGTTTGGGAAAATCGTAAGGGTTAGAAGGTGAAAATGGAAGGCAGAGAGGGTTAGAAAGCAATAAAAGATTTCCTGACAGCGCTGAGGATCTAATGGAGGTTGCATTGTGGGCAAGTGTGATTAAATGAAATCTTAGGCTCATTGTCTTATCTTCACTCCTTGATTCATTTGAGTGCTTTGGAACACTGGTATAGTGATAACAATAATGTATTATTTGGGCTGACATTCAAAAATACACTAAAAGTGGCAACATGTACCTCTCTGTTAAGAGCAAATTAGTCTTTTATATAATTAACATTTCTTGTTGGGTGGATTTTCACTGTTACTATTTAACTGTGCTAAATGTGGAGACACAGGCCTCCCTGGTGGCTCAGGGGGGTTGAATGCCGCACTGTGAAGCATCCCCGGCACAGCAGTGTGAGTTCGATTCCCCGGGCCAGGGAGGCAACCCACGTGGTGCAGCAGACCTCTCCTGCCTCGCCCGCTGCTCCCCTCAGCAGTGGATTTCAGTTGATCTGCCTGCTCTGTCTCTGGTGAATCCTCTCACCTCCCGCGATTCTGGACTGTACTCCAGCTCTTGTATGCATAAATAAATAAATCTTTAAAAAAATAAATTTGGAGATACAACTGAGTCTCAAGTGGGGGAGGGAAACAAATATATAAACAATATTTGCAACTCTGTATCATAACACAATGTTATATGTATTTTACAAATGTGAAAGAAATAGGGGGACCCAGAAGAGGATAGGATCAAATGTTTGGGGGAGGTAGATCAAGAAAAGCTTCCCAAAAGAGAGTTGAGACACGTTGTAAAGAATAAGTTGGAGCTTTACAGCTTGAGTGAGGATTATAGTACTATCTAGTCATCGTAAACTTCATGCATTGGTGTGAACATCTTTCCCCAGATGTTTAACTAGACTAGATGACTCCTGCTGTGCCTTCTTACTCGCCACACAAAGACTACTGAGGATTGCTAGAGAATAGCATGGCACTGTGAAAATGAGAGCTGCTCTTAATATCAAGTAGACCTTCCATGCCTCGTCTAGGACCTTGCCCAGAATCTCCTCTGTTTTCCCTCTCAGCACAAGGGCCGAAAAGCTCTGGCTGCTGCTGCTTCTCCACACACCTCTTCAGAATCAAGTTCCACAGCATTTCTAGACTTACCATCTCCTTTTGCCCAGGGATTAACTTGCTGTCCTCTTCAGAGAGGAGAAAAGGAGTAAGATTGAGAGAATCATTAAAAACGTTGTCACTTTGGGAAGCTAGGACTTCAGATAATTCCAGTTCAACCCTTCATATTAGAGGCAAGGAAGCAGGCACAGTGCATTGTCACCCAGCTCTCCTGCTATATTTCCCTGTAGAATTTATGATAGCACTTTCAAAATGACTTCATTTTCTTGAACCATCTAATCTTGTTTTCTGTCCCTTCATTGGACACTACCTGTTATTTTAAACATAAAAATTCCATCAAATCAAAGCTGCTGTAACTTCTTTCACCAAGTTTTTAAAAATGTACCTTTATGTGTATCCATCTTTGATGCTCTGCCTGTACATCCTTCCACACTACACAGAAAGTCTGGTTTTATCTCGAACTATTTCTCTATAGTTTTACCCATCCCAAAATATCATATACCTGAAATTGTATGGCATGTCAACTTTTTCAGATGGGTTCTTTCACTTACTAACATGCATTTAAGAGCCATTCCTCTGTGGCTTTTTTTTTTTTTTTTTTTTTGCTTGATAGCTTATTGCTTTTTCGGCGTACAATAATATTCCATTACCTGAATATACCACAATTGGTTTTGCATCCACTCGAAGGAAACATCGATTGCTTCCAAGATTTGGCAATTATGGAGAAATGTGCCATAGACATCTGTGCAGGTTTTTGCATGGATATAAAATTTCAACTCATTTCAAGTAAATACCAAAGAGTGGGATTATATGGTGACTGCATGTTTACTTGTAAAGAAACCACCAAGCTGTATTCCAAAGTGACTATTATATTGCATCTCCACCAGCAGCAAGTGAGAATTCCTATGGTTCCCATCCTTCTCCTTCCTTCTCCCATCCTTTGGTGTTGTCACTGTGGAGTCTGTCTCCCCATATGAATCAAATGGACTTTTCCCATTGTGCCCATTATAGGCCCAGGTCACCTTAGTGTGGGAACTAGAGGTCAGTTGAGGCCCTGTGAGCCTTGGAGTTCTAGTCCCATGACTTAAAGAAGACAGACTCTTTTGAGTCAAAAGTGGTGAGAGGGTCTCCTTGGTGGCTCAGTGGGTTAAACAATGCACTATGAAACAAAGCACAGCCACTGCAGCACGAGTTCGATCCCTGCCTCCGCCCGGGAGGGGCCCCACATGGTGACCCACATGGCACAGCAGACCTCTCCTGCCTGGCCTGCTGCTCCCCTCGGCAGTGTATTTCAGTCGGTCTGCCTGTTCTGTTCCCCACTCTGTCTCTGGTGAATCTTCACACAACCCCCGCATCTCTGAACTGTACCCCTGTTCTTGTATGCATCAATTCTTGTATGCATAAATAAATAATCTTTAAAAAAAAAAGTGGTGAGAACACTGAAAACTAAGAGAAGCATCTGCCCTTGCCTTACTCCTTTGTCCTTCTGTAATCAAGAAGACATCATGTCCTAAGCATCTGCCTTTTACCCACGCAGAGAAGAAATCACATTTCTCCCTTTTATGGCCTAGAGAACGTAGTTTGGGGTTGGCATCCAGTTGTGTGTTTATCAGTAAACATGTTCTATCTATAAATCTTTTATTTTTGGAGTAAGGGTGAAGTCACCCTCCTCCTTGTCTCTCATGGGAAGTGTCCTCAGCTCTGTCCTTGATGCCCCAGGTCCTTAAATGCAGGATAAATATCCCTGGTCCACTCTATTATGCCTCAGAATTCACAATCATGTAAATTCCCCATACATATGTTGTTAAATTGATTTTTCCTTTGCTAACCCATCTGATGCTGTTTTGATTACTCACCCAGCCTGAGAAGAACTCAGAGAGATACAGGATGATTTTCTTTGCTCCCTGACATAGGTGCATTGGATTTTGGCAAATCTAGGAGGTATTGTAACAGGGCAGTCTCCAGGTGATGGGGAGGTTCCAGGTTCCCTATACAACCAAAGAAGGATGGAGATGGGCAGGGAATCAGTTGAAGATGAGACTGGAGGAAGAAGGAAGCAGGACAGAGAGCCAGAAGGAGACCTGGAGAAGTCACATGGAGCAGAGACATGTGAAGAAGCTGCACTTGCTTCTTGGTCTTGGACTGGTTAAAATATGGGTGAGAGACCATGGGGAGGTTAATGATGGCAGCTTTTATCTTGATTTTGCTCCTTTTGTCCTAGACTTATTGGGCCCTTTGTGCCCCTATTCCATGGACCTGCTAGAAGGTGCCTTAGACTTGTGGCAGCTTTCAGGCCTCAGTGGTCCTGCTTTGGGCCAACCCTGTTGACTGGGCATTTACTCACAGGGGATGGGTAACTTTGGGTTCTTGATTTGGAAACTATTCTTTCCTTTCTCTTTGTTTCTTTGTTGCACACTAATTATATTAAAGTCCCTTTTCATGACAGTTCTTCCACATTGGAGAATGTTTTGTTTTGATGCAGTGGTTGGCAGAACTTATTTATGGGCAGGTTTGGGGGTTCTGAGGTGCCCCTTTCTCTGCCCTGTAACAATATGAAGTAGTATCTATCTCATTGTTTTAATTTGCAATTCCATGATAACAGTAGACCTTACTGAATCTGAAGTATGGGACCTAGATTTTCTCTATACTATCTTTAATGAGTTTTATACTTTTGAAATTTACAATCACCTCTATGAGCCATTTTTGAGTTGGTTTTGGTGAACGGTATAAGACCTATGTTGCTTCAACTTTTTTTAAATTAGAAAATACAAGTTGGGCCTCCCTGGTGGCACAATGGGTTAAGCAACGCACTATGAGGCAAACCACAGCCACTGCAGCACAAGTTCGATCCCTGACCCTGGCCAGGGAGGGGACCCACATGGTGTGATGGACTTCTCCTGCTGCACCCGCTGCTCCCCTCAGCAGTGTGTTTCGGTCGATCTGCCTGTTCTGTTCCCCACTCTGTCTCTGGTGAGTCCTCTCACCTCCCATGATTCTTGCCTGCACCCCGCTCTTGTATGCATAAATAAATAAATCTTTTAAAAAAAAGAAAATACAAGTTGTTCTAGCACCACTTGTTAGCGAGACCATCCTTTCTCTATAGTATTCATCACCCTTGTTCCTTTGTCAAAGATCAGCTGACTATGTCTCTGCTCTCTTTCATAACAAAAAGTTCTCCAAAGTATCATTTGTAATTAATGTCTCATTATCTCCACAAATTTTCCACCAAGGCTTTTATTCCTTCTTTTACAATTCCGTTCATAGTAACCCAATGATTTTTATGATGAAAAGTGACACCTATGTGTTTATTAACTTAACCTGCATTTAAAGCAGTTAGGTGCTCTTTCATAGTTGACACACTCTCTGTAAATCCTTCTATATCTCTGAGTGTTTGCTGTTAGATTCTTTTGTAGGACTCTTGTTTGTTTAACTTCTAAATGCTGGAGGATCTGAGATCTGTCTTTGGGTCCCATCTCGTCTCTCTATGCACATTCTTTAAATTTTTATTTTATTTACTTATACATAAAAATCAATTAATTATATTTTATTGAATATAATTACATGTCAATTATTTATCAGTCGATTAATTTTATTTTTAATTGAAGTATAATTGACATGATGTAATATTCATTTCAGGTTACCATAATTATTCCATATTTGTATATATTGCAAAACTGCCATAATAGGGCTAGTTGACATCCATCATCATACACGGTTACATTTTTTCCTTTTGATAAAAACTTTTAAGATGTGCTATTTTAGCAACTTTCAAATATGCAGTACAGTATTATTAACTATAGTCACCAAGCTATACACCACACTCCCAAAGTACACTTATTTAACTCACCCTCCATCCCTAGTAAAATTGTTTCAGGCTGGAAATCATATTTTATGGAAATTGTGGTTAAATTCTCAATTTTCCAAGTAGTTCTATATTGAATGAGTTTTTTTTAACTTTTTAGGTTAGTCTTAATAATTTACACCATGTATACATTTTCAATTTCTTCTAATGAAATTGCCAGGCTTAAAAGCAAATTTCATGATTTCTCACACTCAGACTGCCAAAGAGTTACTTAAAAATTCTCAATTTATTCACCTACACAAGTGTCTCTGGCCATCCATTTTTTGTTTTTTAAAACGATTCAAATATTACCTTATGCCGGGCATTGTAACCAGCACAGATGTACAAGTAAGCACAACACGGAGTCTTAGCTCACCTTCAAAGGGCCCCTGAGCTCCTTAGGTCCTGGCACACTCCCTTGTGCACCCTCACTCCTTGAATGCATCACCAAAACCCACCTGAGGAGGAACTGAGGCCTCCCACCATAATGCAGGAGACACCTGCGCACGTACCCAGCCAACCAAGCCCGCCAGAGTTCCTGAATCACAGGAACTGTGATTTATATCTGTGAGATAATAAACATCTATGTTTTTAACCCACTAAATTTTGGAGTGGTGCTCTGCAATGGAAAACTACTATTCCTGGCAAGCTCTTTTAAAAACAATTCTCATTATTTACCCCAAAGATGATTTTTATCAGGTTCTCTCAAGCTTCTAGGCTGTTATCAGAGAACTTGTCCTTGAAAATCAAGCAGTAATGGTAAACTCAGAGGTGTGGTTCTCCTCTTTTCATCCTGGAAAAAAACCCCAAAACTGAAGTATTTATAGACAGCTATGATCTATACTGTCTTTACTACCAGAGAGTCGTGGACCTATCGTTTAAATATTCACTGGCAAGGGACGGGGAGACCATAATTATTTTAGAGCACTAGTGATTTATGCAAACTCTCTGGACCCAGCGTCTCTACTACACGAATAAAATTCAGTTTCTTTAGCGAGGTAAAAGGATGAGAAACGTTGGTGTCATTTTATCAAACCTGTTTCTTTAGCCTTATCTCCACCTTGTTCCTGGACCCATCAGCTCACGGCGTAAGAATCGACGTTAAAGTTTTAACAGAAATCCCTCCACTGAGTACTGGTTTTCTAAGAAAAGGTGCACAGTGGTTTCTGGAGTCCTGGGATTGGGTGCAGAAATGGGAAGGAGAATTGAGGTGGGGGTGCAGGGCTGTTAGTTGAATAGTTTCCATAGTTAAAGACCGTCTTTAGCAAAATGTTTTCTATCTTTTCTGGGAGGATTTTTTTTTTCTTTGTCTCGTGCATCTTTTGAAAATACAGAAGAAAAGACATCCAGAAAAGGACGGTCTGGGAGGAATTTCTGAGAATTCCGACCACCGGTGCCTTCTCAGTTACCAAATGTCCGAAAAGGATAGTTAAGTAGAATTCCTTGGTAATAAGTTCTCATATGAGAAATGAAAATTATAACTGTCACTTACCAAAGATCAAAATAGATTTAATCTAATCTCTTTGAAGTAAATGCCGCTTTTATTTCATGAAGGCAGTTCAGAAAACCGTTATTCTTTGTGGTGGGGATGTAGCTCAGTGGTAGAGCGCATGCTTAGCATGCATGAGGTCCCGGGTTCGATCCCCAGCATCTCCATCTTTTGTGCTCTTTCTTGGGAAATGCGTACCTTATGGTCACAACCCACTCCAGTAGAATCCGAAAATCAGTTCTCTTACCTCCAGGTTTTGGACTCCGGTTATGCTTCTAATCCTTTTGAAAGGTGTATTCCTCCCCGACCTCGGCAAGGTTTTCATGGAGTCTCCCAGAAAGCCAAATCCAGAGTCCCCATTCTATGTGGGGGGCGGGGGGGAGGGAGAGGAGCAATATTGACAATAATCCAAGCAATCTAAATCTAAATTAAATTTGCGAACAAGTTTCTCTAATTTGGGTGCTAGGGTTGGGACAATAGGCTGAGTTCCTGTCTCAGATTTCACATTTGGAGGCTAAAAGAAACAAGCCGGATTTCGGTTCCAGCAACCTGGAAAGAAAATGCGCTCTCCCGGGGGAAAGCCAGGGGTAAATTTAGCTTCTCGAAAACGTGGCGGTTCTCGCAGAAATCGAGCACAAAGGGGTGAAGCGGGGGCCCTCGGACACCGGCTGCGTTTCCTTCTGCGCATTTTGCTAGTGAGTCCGTAGCGTTCACATTGGATTTGATCCTTTCTACACCAGACTGTTCTGGAACCTCCACATTTGTCTCACTGGCTCTGAAACTACCCTCTTCAATTACTTTTTAAAGTCCATTTCTCTTTGTAAACCTGACCCTTTTATATCATCCATGTGGGTGAGGAATTTTTTTGGTTGACTCCTTTGTGTGTGTGTGTGTGTGTGTTTTGGAAGGTCTGTTCCTGGTTGGAATAATGCAGCATCTGGGTGCTTTCATCTCAACTTCCCATTTGTGAAATTCTCATTAGCAAGTGAAGGAGATTTAGCAAAGTCTTTTGTGGCTCGATTTTTTTTTTCCCCCTCCAGCCAGGCCTCTATTTGCTCCAGAGGCATAGGGGGCCCCAGCCTGGTCGTGCGCTAAATCAAGACTCATGCACAGGGCCCGAGGAATGTACCAAATTCTTGCAGTTATGGGACCCCAGACTTATTAAAAAATACTTTCCACCGGAATCACCATCTTCCAGTAAATCGTTGAAACGACAAACACAAAGGGAAAGAGGAGAGGTGGCTGCTGTAGGTTCTCTAAGCCTTTTAGAAAAACTGGTTATTCCTTTGGCCATATACAAGCGAATCTACAAGAAAAGTGATGTTTTGGACATCAAGGGGGATGGGCACTGTTCAAAAAGGAACGCCCCCACCGACACCCACCCCACCCCACCTCCCCACCCCCCCACCCCCCTCCCCGCCGTCACCTTGGCAACATTGGAAGAGTCTCTAATGTTACCCAGCACCCAGTCGCATTGTTGCCAACAACAGGGGCAAGGGAATGGATGCTCGCATTGAGCACATTCATTATTAATCATGAGTGCCAAGGTAACTTCCTGAAACGTGTCAAAGAAAACAGTCAGTTAATAAAAGAAAGCCAAAGAGGAAGAAAGGTACTTGGCTTCAAGCTTGTGTCTGGGCAAAGGCACTTGGAGCTGGCCTGTGGACGAGGGCCTGTGCACCTGGTGGACTTCCATGGAAAGGAATCTGAACTGCTATGATGGAGGTTAAGAGTAGAGAAGTTGGGGAGGAGGCACCACAAGACCAGAAACAAGACCAAAGTGCAAACTGGAGGTGGGGGGAGAAGTGATTAATCTAGTCAGTATAGAAATGACAACTCCTCAGGCACCAATTCTAGCGCAAGAACAGACTGCTGTAGAGTGCTACTAGAAGGCGTGCACCCCTCCCAGTGGAAAGAGGATGTGGAGACCCAGGATCCTTAGAGAGTCTCTGGTCCTTTTCAAATTCTGCAGTTATTCAAAATTAACAAACATTACCAACTCCGCAAAGGAATGAGCCCCTCCCAAAGAGAAAAAGACTATATTGGTACAACTTCTGCACTGGCACTGGGCAGCAGCTCTTGTGCCCTCTTGTGACCTGTGACCAGGCAGGTGCTTCTCTTCACTGACCTTCTTCCTTTGCAAAGAGCAGAGGCAGCTTCCTCGCGAGGCTGCCCATGTTGACCATGCAGGCCTCTCTTTTAGCAAACCTGTCCCTTTCTGGGGCAGTCCTTTCTGCCCACTTGAGTCTGTGCAAGCATTCTTTATTCTTCTCTCCCTTTTATAATAAACCTGCTCTTTTGGTTATAACTTTCTCTATCTCGCGGAGAAACTTGCCTGGGGAACTCACTGGTGCCACTGAAAGGGGAGCTCTGGTGAAACTCTTCCCAGAGTTAACCCAAGGACCCCAATCTCTGAACCCAACATCTCCAAAACCAACTTCAGCTAGAGCCCCATTCCCTGTGCGAGCATGGATTCATGGCATGTCAGGTGAAAAAAACTAACTAACTAAACAACCTCTGAGTCACATCATTATCATAATGACAACAACTGCCATTCTTTCCATCAGACATTTTAATGTTTTGATCTGCCAGCATGGGGCAGCCAGTGGTGGATGCCTCCAACTCAAGGAATAAAAGTATGGGTCTCAAAATGCACCTGAGAAAGTGTGAGGGCCTGAATCTTACACCCTACTCATTGTTTTTAAAAAGCTTCAGTTAAATCATGCTGTGCTGTCATTTCTTGAGTAATTACTCTTATTAATATTTGTTATAATATTATCCTCCAACATATCTTTGATGTTGCTTTAAGGATATTAGCACTCTTGAAAAAGAATTTAAAATAATAGTCATAGCATCTACTAACTGGGTGATCAGTAGGGAAATAGTTTTCGAGCTTTTCCCACATTGTTCCTCTCATTTTCAATGATCCCTATTACCCATGGTCAAGGCCAGCAGTTGTGAAATACCAAGCGTTCTGCCTAGCAACCAGCTCTGAGTTGTAATTATTCCTCACGCCTTCATTCTCCATCTTGCCTTCTTTTGTTGTAACTTCAAGTCCACCAGACTATGATCAACTTACTCAGAGATGGCTTGATCAACTTACTCAAAGGTGGCTTTTGAGATTTCTTTATCCCAAACCACACAACAGATTTCCCTATTCCAAACCACACATACACAAATTGGTTCTATTAACCAACAGAACAGTGTTCCCCTGACTAAATTATTCCATGTTGTAGGTAAAGCTACATTGGGGGGGGGGGTAGAGATGGGAAATGCAGAGACAAGTAGAGTTCCCCTGAATTCCCAAATTCTTTAAAGTGAAAGCAGTGCTTCTCCCACTTGGCTGCACGTGGAATCAAATGGAGAACTCAAACCCTCTGTGATGCTTGGACTCCACTCTCAGAGATGATGGCTTCATTTATCTGGAGTGTGAAATGCCCATCGACATTTAAAAAGCTCCTTAGGTGATTTGAACATGCAGTCAAGGCTGGGAACCACTGGTCTGGAAAGTCTGTATCAATTATCCAAATATCCACAAATGGAGGAGGTGTAAGAGGTGCATCTGCATATTTAGTCCTTTCTCCATTAGAATGGGTTTTGCAGCAGACCACACTGCCACTTGGTCACAGATACATCATTAGTGGCCAGACAAAGTCAAGGGCACTTTTCTAGCAGAGAAACCTATCTATGTGGCAGGGCAAACACCTAATTTCAGAGCCTCTGGTCTTCATCAACTGAGTCACCTTTTCCTGTCATGTGAGCAAGCACTGTTCTCTTCTGGAAGCCCTGACCCATATCTTACTCCTTAGCTTAATATATATACACCTTCACTTTCCTCGTTGATTTCATATCCATGTCCATGTAGATTCCCTATATGTATGAAATTAAAATTTTTCTTTCCTATTAATCTGTCTGATATTTGTTTGACTCTTCAAACAGTCCAAGAAGAACCCAGATAGGTAGGTGGACATTTCTTCTCCTGTTTTCCACTTTACCTGCAATGCTGGAAATCTTACATGTCTCCTTGAACAAACTTGCGAGGAGTTCTGCGGTCAGACATCTAGAAGTGATATTGCTGAATCAGTATCAAAAAGGACAGCTTCCATTTTTCTAGATTTTGCCAAACTGCTCTCCGTGTTACTTGTACCAATGGATATTCTTAGCAATCATCCATTTCCCACTATCTGTTCACCCTTGGCATCATTGTACTTTAAATTTCCATGCCATTGGATGAAGATAAAAGCATTCCTTAATTTTTCATGCTTCGGATTGCTAGTGAGATTTAGTAAATTTCATATACTTGTTGGTCTTTTCATTTCTTCACCTGGGAATTGGGTCTTTGTGTCCTTTGTCCGATTTTCTATTGATTGTCAAACTATGACACACTTCGAACAGTTCAAGAATTCTTAAATTTGGGGATATTGCAAGCAGTTCATGTTTATTTAGAAGCCGGAGTAAAGAAGGAATTCCTAGGGGTGCAGGACTCCGCAGCTCAGTAAGACTGGTTTCCATCCGCGCGCCGAAGAGCCTCAGAACAAAGTCGGTCTTCCTATGTCCGGCGGGCGAAGGATGTCGAAATTTGACTCGTAAATCGGTAAGGGGGATATGACAAGTCTCCTCCTACTTTCTCAAGTGAGTCCAGGCTGGCAGCAGTTAGAAGAAATGGAATGTATCAAAAATTTGGGTTTGCAACAGTGTGACACCTTCTAACGGTCAGGAATACCATTACTTAGATTAAAAATTCTAAGTGATCTAGTTGCTAGAAAAGTCTTTCAGTTCACGTTTGCAATACCCACGCGCTGGATTCTAAATTACTAAAACCTCCTGGAATATGAAAACTGCTTTAGGCTCACTCAAAGGGACCCCTTCCCCTCCCTGAGCATTCTCTCGTCTCCATACGCTCCCATTCCATGGTTGTTCTAGTATATTTTCTCAGGGATCGTGTGAACGCACGTGTCTGGGTTGGATTTTCCGGAAAAGGGGTGCGCTACAACCTAACTGGCAATAGAACTTTTCACCTAATTGTTGGGGATTCGACCCCAAGAGAAGCTCCACCTAACCTAAGGTCGGCTCTGTGGCTTAGTTGGCTAAAGCGCCTGTCTCGTAAACAGGAGATCCTGGGTTCGAATCCCAGCAGGGCCTGCAGGCTCCTTAAACTGAGTTCACACTTTTGTCAAATTATTCCAGATATTTAATCTGGAATCATTTAAATCACAATATCAAACCTCTATTTGGAGCTTTACTCTCGGCAACCTCTTCTCATTACAACTGCATACTCAATGACTCAGGCTTTTCAAGAATGATTTTCTTACATTATTATGCTGGGATTTAACTAGTACTTGGCTGTGATCAGTATCCATTATGGATAGGGAATTTCTAAGACAAAATAGAAAAACTTTTCATTAAAACATTAAAAAATATTTTCTGCTATTTTCTCAATTCCAAACAACATTTCATCATACATAGATGAATAAAGATTACAATTTATTGAACACTATTTTCTTACAATCCTAAGTATACTCACCAAAATAAGCATTATTAGGCAGATTTTACAGAAGAGAAAGCTGAAACTTGGAGAGAAGAGAACTAATTTGTTCAAATCACAACTAGTAAAATAAATAAACAAGCTAGAATTTAAACTTTATACCTTCAGTTCAAAGGCAAGTGCTCAGATATCAAATAGTCATCTAATTTATAAAATCAAACAGTATCCAGTATGACTTAGAATGATAACTTTTAAAATTCTATGGCTCATGAACTCATTAGATTAGGTGATGAGAAATTTTGCCCATGACCACATTATTAGTATTACTATAGTAATATGAATATTAATAGTGACCAATATTATTATAGTAATATTATTAGTAATAATAATAACATAATAACAGATAATGCAGATACATTTTGTATATTCTCTTAAAGTGTTCACTGACCTCCATAAGACCCTGTATGCCTGTGAACCACAGAAAAAATTCTTGACTTTCATAAATCAATGGAGCCAAACCACAAAATGGTGTTAAGAAAACATGTTATTGGGACATATTTTGCTTCTTGACGTTGATTTTATAGGACTATTGCTCTGCTCCTGTGTAATTTAAATAAGGTCACTGAGACAGGGACCTGGAGGGAGGAGTCATAACTCGGGCCAACTTACCAGTTCTAAGAAAAGATATTTCTGGATGTGACAGCACTAAAATGAGTTCTGGAAGACATTTAGAAACATCTTTTACAGCTAGTCCCAACCCATGGAAGATCAACCATTTTTCATCATAGTGGAGAGTTATGACATTCATTCATGCCCTCATTTCTAAGTCTTGTAGGCCTACTCATATCAAGATGTGGAAAAGTCAACTGACCCCGATGAACTAGGGAAAGTCAGTCTTTCCTGCCAGGTCATCAGCAAACCAGAAATAGAGAGCAGGGTAGCAAGGACCTATTATTTATAAAGTGGTTGGAGTGGAGGTCACTAACTTTTCACAGAGTCAGTTCGTGATTATTGGAACAGGTACTCCCAAAAAAAGCAAAGAAGAAACTTGAATCTTAAGCTCAGGTCTCTCTAAATGTCCAGGTTGGATGGAAGCACACATTTCTAATGAGCTCTTTCATCTTATCTGAATTCTGTTCTTTGCCTGCAAAGCCTCCTATTCCCATTCATAGCTTCGGGCAGCCAAATATCAAGAAATTAGTCTTGTTTTCACCCACTTGTATCAATAGCATGCATTCTATTCAACAGTTACTTGTGGAATAGAAGTAGTGAAAAGTGAAATATTTATTTACAGTTTGGTAAGATAAAAGCACGGGTGAATGAGTCAAGAATTGGGATGGAGAGGAAGAAAGCAAGAATGGAAATTAATCTCTTTAGCCCTCCCAGTTCCCCACGTTGAAAAGAATTACGGGATCCGTGTTTGAGTGGTCCAGGCAAAGGAAGCAAGGTATAATACTTTCAGCAGTATATTTAACTTTCAGGCTAGGATGAATGTGATTTACTTCTAGAAAGTGCTGAAAACCAAATGGCAACAGGATCAGCACGTTAAAAGAAGCTGTTGGAGACACCGGGGATCGAACCCGGGACCTCATACATGCAAAGCATGCGCTCTACCACTGAGCTATATCCCCGACGCCCCAAAGCAAGCCTGGAGTAAAAAGACTTTTCTTATAAATAAATGTGTTCAACTTCCTGCTAAAATGTTTTCACAGTTTACTGTGTGACAATTGTTTGAATCTTACACATATTGAATGTCGGATAAGATTTATGTAAATCGGTGTCAACTCAGGCTTTAGATTCATCTGAACCTCAGATGAGGGCTAGTGCAGAATAAACAACTGCAAAACTGACGTTTATCCGGCGGGACCATGATGCTAAGTCATTCAGATTAAGAGCCTTTTGGAAAAGCTGGCTCAGAAAAAATAACAGATGGCTAGAAAAACACTGGAAAATGTCATGTCGTATCATACAAGGTTGAACTAGTGGATCCAGCTGGGGACAGGACTGGTCTTGTACATCCCAGCGAGCCCCGTGGCCGTGAGCACCAGGGAGAAAGGTTTCTGGAGCTCTGCCCTTAGCGGGGAACATTCCTGGCCCTGACACATCCTGTCTCCAGGACAATCACCAAGTTCGGCACGACTGACCCGTGTCCAATCACAGTGTCACCGGGAAGCAGAAGCAGCCCTACATGGCGAAGAACTGACCTCATTTTCCTGTGGACCTTTGTGACAAGAGTAAATTTAGTAAAACTGATTTAGCTGATTAGTGATCAATGAACGCACTGCAGCACGCAGATATGCTTAAGATATGCTTGCTGATCACCAAGGGGCTCCCACAACTTTGGGCGAAACCCAAGAAGCACAGTGACCCATTGCTGCAAGTTCAAATTAGCACTCGAAAGTGTGATGTTTGTTTACTTGGCCAAGCCCAGTCTTTCCAGATTGCTGTATGGCCAATTTCCTATTAAGAAAGTGGTGTGTGCAATTGTTTGAATCTTACACTGTTGGAGGGAATGTAGACTGGTTCAGCCCTTACGGGAAATGTGGGGGTGCACCATTCAACCCATTGAGGGACAGAGAATTCCCCACGTCCTCAGTTTGACTGATTACAGTGAAATTAAACATATTCATATATTCCCAACATCTACTACGGATCCACATGTTAACTGGTCAAAGTAATTTTTTAACACAATGTCTCTGGAATTGTGTGAGGAGGCATATGATGGCTACTTGTCTCACCTTTAAGATATAAAATTGATTATTGGTTTCACATCAAGTGCTCCATCCATTCCAGAGTCTCCCATCTAATGCTACTTCATGGTTGTAGCAGCTATTGATGATTGCACCTGTATGTATGATAGCAGTATAAGCTGTAAATGTTGGCTCTAATCTTATTGCTACTCCTGCATTTATTAGCTGTGATTCTTCTGTAGAGAAAATCTTTCCTTCAACAGTTATATGTTTATTCTGAAACACATTCTATATGGCAGAGGTAGGATACATGTTTGATTCTTTTCCTTCATTTTCCAGAAAATGAGTTGATACCCAAAACCCCCTAAAGCTGGTTGTTTGAACTCTGTGTTATTTTACAACTAAGTTCTTAACTAGAATCTCTATTTCTAGTAGCTTTACCATTTTTGATGGGTGGTTTCCAGACATATAATACTACCAAGATATAGAAAGAGAGTTTTTCCTTTCTCTTTAATTCTTAATCATCTGATTATTTTTTCCTATATAAATGCCTTGATTAAAACTAGGTTTCCTTGGAACTGGGGAAGAGGGACACAGCAGGAGCCACCCCATCATATTAAAAATAGAGACTACTCAAAAAATGATGGGACTGTTACAAAGGGACATTGGAGTTGCTTTGAAGGGATGCTCACTAGCTAAATCTGGGTCTATCTCAAGACCCAAATAACTAAGGTTTGTTATCAATATTAAGCCACTGAAAAAAACCAGGAATCCATACAAGCAATATTATAATAATAATCATAATGATAAATTATGAAATGAATGGGGGGAAACAGGAATTCTTAGGAGTGTGTCAAGCATTGACTATAAAAATGGGGTAAAGGTTGGACCTAGAAAATAATTTTGCAACCATCATGATAAAGATCACTTCAAAGGGGGACCTCCCTGGTGGCGCAGTGGGTTGCGCCTGTCGCTGTGAAGCAATAGTAGCACATATTGCAAGTTGGATCCCCGGCCAGGGAGGGGACCCACATGGTGCAGCAGACCCCTTCTGCCTGGCTGGCTGCTCCCCTCAGCATTGTGTTTCAGTCGATCTGCCTGCTCTGTTTCTGGTGAATCCTCTCACTTCCTGTGCCTCCGGCCTGTACCCCAATTCTTCCATGCATGTAAAAATGTTTGTTTGTTACATAGGCTCTAGGGAGGGGAGCAATAGGTAGAAATTGGGCACTAAAATGGTAGCTGGGGCAGGCAGAAAAGTTCAGTGAAAGGAAACCCTAACTTTAAAGGGAAAAATGAAATGAAAATGGACCCGGTCATGGCAATTATAGAATAACTGGAAGAAGACAAGCAGTTTAAAGGAAGATGTAGGCGCATAAGTGACCACCTCTCAAAACCGTTGGAGGTGCCGGGGATTGAACCCGGGACCTCGTACATGCTAAGCACGCGCTCTACCACTGAGCTACACCCCCAGCTGCAAAAGCCTTTCTTTGGATTTCTTTCGTGATTTATAACCATTATTTATTTCTTAGCCCCTTAGAAAGTTAGTAAATTGCAAAGGAAACGTGAATGTAAATTTTCCCATATGCGAAACACATAGTGCAGGACCTCAAGAAGAAAGCAACAGAGTGAGATTCTAAGAGGAAGGAGGCTGAAAAGATTCCCTCTGCTGTCCCTCGCTCTTTCCGGATCCATTTCCTGCTCTTTCCACGCGTAGGACCCCAGGAGGTGGAAGCTGCTAGCCCCGCACCCCTGGGATGACAGCCAGGGTGGAGACCAGGGGGGTCCCCGCTCGCCGCGCTTCAGTTCCCGCGCCCAGCACCGCCTCTCTGGAAACAAAGACCCTCAAACCTTTTTTTCCGGAAGCCAAAATATTTCACTGAACTTTTCGTGGCGATGACAGGAAATGAGCTTGCGAGATCGATCACTTAGGGCAAATTGGAAACGCGAGCCTGATGCCCAAGAACATTTACCTTTTGCAAACCCAGGCGGATCCCGGTTCTGGGGAGCTGGTGCCAGGAGAGCTTGTCTCTTTGGGGTGAGGTGAGAGGCGAGGCTTGTTTCTCTGCAACCAATCCGTGGGGAAGCCCGGAGCACAGACTTATTTGTTCTTGGGATGGCTTGGTGCATTCAAACCATCTTTGTTGTTGTTTTTTCAAATGTTCTGGCCAGGCCCAAATCCACAGCTTTTGATTATTCCAGTTCGGTCTCACTTTCTCTCCCTCTGAAGCAATTTCATCTTTATTAACCAGAAAAAAATAAAAATAGCACCAGAATACCCACCCACTTTTAGATTCAGCTACTACTGTTAACATTATACTCCATTTGCCTCCATTCTCCCCCATTCATCAAGTTCATTTACTTTATTGTATAACCACAGTTCTCCTATAAACTTTAGGGAATATTGACTGATACAATAGTCATATTGAGTTAATTAAATTAATCAATTAAAAATTAAGTAATGAGTTAATAACAGTTTGCGTTCCAACTTGACTGATTGACCCCATTCCCACCCCAAAACAGGATCCAGTCTAGGGTCCAGCTTTCTTTTAGTTGTTCTGTCTGGTTTGTGGGGAGACAAGACTGCAAATGTCCTGTTCCTCATCAAAATTTCCCCCCAAAATTTAACATCCACCCTTTGAAATGATATTTTAAAAAGATTTTATTTATGCACGTATGGAAGAATTGGGGTACAGGCTGGAGGCGCAGGAAGTGAGAGGATTCACCAGAGACAGAGCAGGCAGATGGACTGAAACACACTGCTGAGGGGAGCAGTGAGCCAGGAGAAGGGGTTCCCTGTCCTTTGGAGGAAATTGGAGAAAAATTTGTTTAAATAAAATCTTTGTTGATCAAACAGGGGAAATTTGTTAAGGTCTGTATTGAGAGATCGTTTTGAAGTTATTAACATAAAACTAGGTTTCCTTGGAACTGGGGAAGATGGACAGAGCAGGAGCCACCCCATAAGTAAATTGCTCAGCAGAGTAACAGCCCTAAGTCAAAACATGGGAAACCAGAAGAATCCACCTCATTGAAAAATATAAATATGATTGACTCACTAAATGAATAATTTTTTAATATTCTAACCCATGGATTGTAAATTAGTTTCCTATAATGGGCAGTGGTTGTCAAAATCGAGTTTATGAAGTTCAGAAAAGGAATAGGAGGGCAAGAGACAATCATCACCACTCTTGCCAAAGCTAAGAAAAGAAGTAGAGATATCGTAGGAAGGAAAAAACAAGTCTTTTGGCAACAATCATTTCTGTTCCAACTTCTCGCCAGAATTCTGCAATAAATATTTAAAAAGCAAAAGAATCCTACTCAGAAAGGGAATTCTTCATGTTTTTATCTGAAGTTGTCAAGGTCAAGTTCCTCCAGGGAAGAAAAATTACCGGGGCAGAAGGGAGGGAGTGGAAATGGAGATGATGACTCAACCCGTGTAAGGTCACATGGTCAGTGAGACAGGATCACAATCCAGGCATCCTGGATCCCCTTCCAGTGGGGATTTCCACACATGCCCCTCACCCTCATCCTTCATAGTCACTGCACTAAATCAATCTTACCCTTCAATGTTTCAATCTATTTTAAAACTAAAACTGCCCTGTCAGCATGATCAGTGCCCAGAGAAGTTAATACAGGAGAAAGAAAGGCATCTTGTGTTAATCTGGCAAGTTCCTGAAGCAAATACAAGAAAGAGAATCATGTCTCTGATTCATACAAAACATAAACGAGCCAGGTCGAGCCAGGTCGCGTTTCTTGGTGTGGCGCAGAAAACAGGAACCCAGAGATGCTCAAATCAGATGGTAGGAAATTGGCACCGAATGCAGAGTGCAGGGGATCCCAGTTTCTGGGAAAACATAGTGCAGCTATTTCCAGAGGGTCAGCCACACTTGAAATCCTGCTTATAGTCATGCATGTGTTTAAAAAGGACCTATATATTTAAGACATAAAAGGACAGGTTTTACATGTGCCAAGTTACTGAATCATTCTGTCATTTCTCAGTCTTGTCACTGCTGTGAAATGTACCTAAAAATATCTGATTGTAAAGAACGGATCAGGATTAAATCTGAAGGGAAGCAATTAGGGTGCTGCAGAACAAATTATAGGAATACAGAGATATAACAACAACCAGGGGCGTGACGAGGTGGCCGAGTGATTAAGGCGATGGACTGCTAATCCATTGTGCTCTGCACGCGTGGGTTCAAATCCCATCCTCGTCGTGAGGTGTCTCTGCTACCTGCTTGCGTTGGGCTGCTTGTGGATTCCTTTCAGTATCTCAGGAAGGAGAGACAATACTTATGCTCATCAAAAGCAATCTCAAAATTAAGACAGAAAAACACTGCTTACTAAACTCCAAGATAAATGATACAATTGACTACGGAGATAACTACAAGGAGTTCTATTGTCTTTTGCAAGATATTTTCAACCAACTGCAAATATCCCCATGATTGCTAATTCAAAGTGTCCCCCAAATAAAAAAATAATTTAAAAAAACATTATTGTCTAAGTATCGCTGACTTTGAGATGAGTTTGTCTCCACTTAGAGATATGACAAAACTGAAGATACATCCCCTCACAACATCCCCAGTTAAATCCAGAGTCCTCTTAAAAGAGAAGCAGTCAATAAGTATTGTGTAGGTGTAGTTTATGCTTTTGATTTCCATCATATATATATATGATTTCCATCATACAGATAGATAGATATCTTACACTTATTTTGTCAGTCTTTTGATATACATATCAAAGATATTAAGATATATATCAAAGGACAAGATATATATCAAAAGACAATATATATATCAAGGCTGACAAGATAGATGTAAGATCTCTACATCTTATATTTTCTATATATAATCTACAGATATACATAAGATATACACTATATATCTTACATTTATAACATATAATACATATAACTATATACATAATTCATAGTTTACAACATTTAAGTGTTCGATAGGCACTATAAGAAGTTATACAGCAAAATTTTGAGCCCACCGTTATCCCCTCACCACCTAACTACATCCACACAAGAATAGTCATTGCTATTCTTTCCAGAATCACATTAAACAGTTGTGACTATATTAAAAGGATGAACTCAACTCAATATAGTGGGGGCAGCTGGAGGTTTATAGCCAGTGGGCCAATAATGAGGTCCCTGAGTGGAAAATTACAAAAGAGAACTTCATTAAATATCAAGAGTAGGGGAAGAGGAACTTGATTGGATATGGGATGATCTTCTTCCAGTCCTGGGCCACTTTCGTGCAGGCATCATCTCCAGCCATCCTTTACATTCTTTTAATTTAGAAATTGGGAATAAAGTCTGAGTTACTAAATTGGAGCTAGGACGAGGAGTTCTTGATGCTAGGTATTATCACAATGATTACGTTACATCAGTGATTACATTGAAAGAGATTAAAGTCTCTTTCAATATTTAAGAAGTGGTCCTCCCCTTTTTAACTGTCATTTCATAAATTTCCAAAAGGATGGTTGAAACTCTGGGGTCTATTTGAGCTGTTGGCTTTGAGAAAGGATGTCACTGTGTCCCATGGATGAGAGACCCACAGGTTGGAGTTGGTGGTTGGAAGAATTGCATTGTGAAATTCCCACATGAGGAAGACTGTCAGGCTATTTCAGAAGAGAGAGGATACTTTGGGGGAGATCTTATAACACCAGAACCAGCAAGGTGGAGAGATGACAGGATCACAAAGGCAACACCACAAGCAGAAAGTGTCATTTTTCTCTGCATTGCCACACAGAGAATGTTTAATTTTTGTCAGGTATAACTTGTGAGTTTATATATTCCCTTTTAAATAAGTTCAAGGAATATATATGAAGCTTTTGGCTTGAATTTTCTGAGAAATGGAATTGGAAATGAAGGCTTTTCCCTTTTATTAATTAGTTAGTAAGTTTCTGTTATTTTATGGATACATTTTTGTTTATGTGTGTATCATTTTAGTAATTAAAAATGCAAACCTATAAAAAATTAATGTCCTTCATTAGAGGACTTTGAATTCATGTTTATTCCATGATCACGGCTCAGCCTAGCCATGATCATAGTGTGGAGAAGCTGAAAGAGGAAATAAATCCCTGACTGCAAAAATTAAATTGGCTTATGGAAAAGCAGAAAAGTGAAGTTGAAGGATGGTTGAAATGTGGCCACACATTAACCATGGCGAGGGAAATGAATGATGAGGCTCCATCTTTGTCCTTTGAGGAGCTGATGACTGATACATGGGCAAAAATTTTATATACAATTTCACTTTGCTTTAGAGACTCACTTGAGACCATTCACAGACCCCCCCAACGGTAAGACTTTTTAATTTAGAGAGTTCCAAAAGAAATGTGTTGATTCCTCAAAGTCTCTCTCAATCAGAAAAGCCAAGGTGTGAGTCATCATCAGTAGGGACCAAAGTAGAAGGAAGGAGGGAATTGGGAAGAGGAGCCATTCAGCAACTCAACAAATACTCTTCGAGCACCTTTTATTGAAGTTCTCTTAACAAGGCCTCGAGTGGGATGGAGGAAGAGGAATGAAGTCGGTACTTGCGATGACCCCTTCGCTTCCAGATTCCTGACAGAAGCTGACGACCGCAGGCTTTCCTTCTGCATCGGAGTTTTCTCTTTGGTTAACTGCATCCTCTCTAGTACTGCCAGCTCCGCGCATTTAAGACCTTGCCTGGTAGAGCGCCTTATCTTAAGGAGCAAAAGCCAGGTGGGAATTTTCTGCTTGCTCCACCTTAGCGACACACGAAGCTCTGAAAATCCAGATTTTGCTTCTTATTTGGTTTTCCGGGACCAGTTTCCCACACTTGTTTATTGTGAAGGCTCAGAGAGCCAGAGGAAGCAGGAACAGCTTCAGCTGTCATTAGGGGGAAAGTTCACTGGTCTTGGTTTTCCCGTCCATCAAATGGGAAGACATAACTGCATCTTACAGTTATTTTTCAAGACTGACTTACGGTGACCGGGGGAGGAGAGGGTGGCCCGTGACTAGAAAAGGCCGTGGCGGCGCCGACTCAGGAGTGAACTTGGCAAACACAGCAGGGAAGCTCTTTCATGTTAGTTGTAGGATGGGGTGGTGATTACTGACCGCAGTGGAAGTTGATCCCCAGGACAAGAAAACCCAGAGAGCTTCTACACTAGCACTCCTCATACAGCGGGGGCGCCTTCCCCCGAAAGACGGCGGGGTAACCCCAGTTACATCTCAGCTAGGTTCGGGGTGCGAGCCGTCTAGTATTTACTAGCCGGCCTACCGTGACCATCGAGACGACGGCACTCCTGGAGCCCTAGAGCGGACAGGAAGTGAGGCGGAGGGCCGGAAGTGAGGCGGTTCCCCGGGCCGCGGGAACGCGCTGGGGCCTGTGGCTGTTGTGGCGGGAGCGACACCTGCCAGGGGAGTGTCGTCCTCCGCTTGCTCTCTCGGCTTGGCCGTGGGGATCGCAGTTCCGCGGAGGCGTGAGCCGCTGCTGAGCCAACGTGCTCCCTCGCGGCGACAGTCGGACTTCACGTCCTGCCTCGGCCTGAACTGCGGGGAGCGGTGGCTTCAGGGCGACCCTCTCAGATTTTCTTCCTGGACTCGTGTCCCCAGGCTTAATAAGGACCAAAGTGTCCTGGATAACTTCAGTTTTCTCTCTCCCCTAACCTGCCGCTCAGTCGATGACCTGGAGGTGTTAGTGAGTGGCCCTGTGCTCACTCCTGGTCTTGTCAATTTCAATGGCATTGCTCTGGTAACGGTGTTGTCACGTAATCAAGTCCTTTTTGTCTGCGATTATAATTTTTTTCTGGGCGAACTATATTTTCTTGCATCGAAGTTATCTGACCAAGGATTGGGTGACCTGTAGGAGCGTCAACCATCTGCCTCACCCCAAGTTGGAGAGAGCCTTCCTCTGAGCTGTCTAAGCTCAGGATGGCAGCAACCTCCAGGGCCCTTGAAGCCTTGTCTGGCCAGGCTTTCGAGGACCAAGGGGAGATTATCAAAGTAAAGGTTAAGGAAGAAGACCATATTTGGGATCAGGAATCCTGTCCACAGAGGACTCTGTCTCATAACAGAGAACTCTCTCGTCAGCACTTCAGGCAGTTCTGCTATCAGGAGACACCTGGACCCAGGGAAGCACTGAACCAACTTCGGCAACTTTGCCACCAGTGGCTGAGACCAGAGATGCACACCAAGGAGCAGATTCTGGAATTGTTGGTGCTGGAGCAGTTACTGACCATCCTGCCTGAGGAGCTGCAGACCTGGGTGCGTGAGCACCATCCTCAGAGCGGAGAGGAGGTGGTGACTGTACTGGAAGATTTGGAGAGGGAACTGGATGAACCTAGACAACAGGTGAGAAATCGAAGGTGCCAGCTTCTGTGGAGGATTTGAGTGCTTGGATCCAAGGTGGAGTAAATGGGATTAACTTTACATTGGTGGCTGCAAATTCCAGTCTGGGGGTTCATTATTTCATCACTCCTGTAGATGGACAGATGAATACAGTTTTTGTGTGATAGCTAATCCAAATAAGTAAGTGATTTAACCAAGTGGGAAATCTTGATCCATTACCAGTAAGAAACTATGTTTTATCTAGTGACTGTGAGATTAGAGTAGCTCGCTCCTCTTAAATTGCCCAGCATTTTGCCATATATGAAAACAAATTACTGCAAGTATATAAAGAATACTTTCTAAGAGAGACAGATGGAGAAGTAGTCCAATATAATGGAAATACCAGGGAATGATGAATTATAAGATGTGACTTTTTTAATAGACTCTGTCACTAATTAGCTGTGTAACCTTGGTCATATCACACTTATTCTGGGTTTCATTGTCTTGTTTACAATGAAGAGATTAATTGAAGAATTTTCTAGATACTTTTCAGTACCTGGAGTTGTTAGTATGTGAAGTGTATTGAGTTAACATAGGAAAATTTACAAAATCTTAAATGTGCATTTTACTAAAGAAGTCAATAAAATTATAAAACAATGACTCAGTAATTTCTAGTAATCTTAGTAATCAGAAAAATGCACATTTTCTGCAACAGTAGGTTGCAGAATTAACACTACTTTGTATTAAGGAAAAATACAAAGGTGTGGTTTTTTTCATGTGTATGAAAACAGTTGACACAGTTACATTCAATTTGTATATAATAGATAAGTATATGCCCAATATGTGTATTGGGGAAAGTATATTTTTCTAATGGATCTGGTGATCACTTAACTAAGTGTCGTCAAATTTAGCATTATCAATAATGAGATTGATAACATGTATCCTGTGATGTGACACAGTAAATACATATCACTTATCAGAATCTATTAGTGAAGAAACAATCAGATAAATCCCTTAATATGGGATATTCTATAAGAGAGTTGGCTCTGACTTCAAATTAATTAATATAAGAGAGTTGGCTCTGTCTTTTTTGAAAGGAAGAAAATCTCAGCAGAAGAGATAAAATAACTAAAACAATGTTCAAACATTTGTAGATGTAAAAATATATTGTTTGGAGGGGATAACTGAGGAAATTTAATTAAACACCATCTACTAGGGTAAGGAGAGTATAATGTTTTTTTGTTTTCTTCACCCAAAACAGTTACCCAACTTGATTAACTATCTTTTCAGTAACACACTTTTCCTCCACAACACACAGGGCTAATGTTTTCCCTATTTGGTCTAAAACAACTGTCAGATTCTGTCTTGGATCAAACAGCTACTTAGTTTATATTAGGTAATTTGTATATTCTCCACCCTGAGTGTTTACTTTTAATTATTCACACTGAATGTCCTTATAATATTCTCTCAGTTATCAAAAGTTGGAAAGATTCCCTTAATGTGTTTCTGATGTTGCTTCCAAAAACAGAAACCACAGGACACCCACCAGCTCCTTTTACTGTTTTTATCGAGTCCAGTCTCATTCACTCTTACATTCTTACGAATTCAATGAAAACTTTTTTCTCCCTTATATTTTATTTCAGTAGAAGAACGTTTTTCAGTTTAGCTATGGTTTGTAATATAAGTTATACTTATATTAACTCCAAATGTACCTGTTTATCCCTAGGTCCCTCAGGGCCCATTTGGGCAGGAAGCGCCTATGGAAGAAATGGGTCCTCTGGATGCTACAAAGGAGTCTTTGGGTACTCAGCTCCAATCTTTGGAAGACAGAATGGATTGCGAATCTCCAGAGCCACACCCACTATCCTCACCACAAGATAATGGTGAGGATAATTTAGTGTCTGGAGAGAAGAGAAGATTTGGGAAAGGAAAGGTTCTAGCCATTGAAAATTTACCAAACTTCATTCCATTTACACTTGTACTGAATATGGCTAAAGAAAAAATCAGCCAGTGTGGTGTGATATTAATTTTTTTAAAGATTTATTTACTCATGCATATAAGAACTGGGGTATAGGCCAGAAGTACAGGGGAGTGAGAGGATTCACCAGAGACAAAATGGGGAGCAAAACAGGCAGATCTGCTGAGGGGAGCAGCAGATGAACCAGAAGAGGTCTGCTTTACCATGTGAGTCAGCCCCCTGGCTGGGGATTGGACTCGGTCTGAGTGGCTACGGACAGCCTTATAGTGCTGGGACTTAATCCCTTGCACCACCAGGGAGGCCCTGTAGTGCTGTATTAATAAAGGAGCTGAACTAAGCAGTCAGGGTAATCATGTAAAAGTATTGGAGTATAAGCTTTTCCATGGATTCTTTGCAATGGAGTTAAGTACCTATGGATAAATCAGAGATGTCTCTCTATGTAAATGTTAGAAGCACTTGTCAGTGTAGCCATATGTCCCATTTCTATAGCCAATTTTTATCACTTAAGACTTGGAAATACTACTTGGGAATTCTACTGAAGGAAATGGAATGTCTAAAGTCTGTCCATTAGAGCTCTAACAGTGCAATGTGTAGTGGAAACAGGAATACCGGCTGGGCTAATCTAATTCTGGAGCAACTGCCTTCTCCAAAAGACTTAGTATAATCAATACATATTTTTTCTCCTCTTACAGCTCTATCAACTCCTTATTCCCTATTTGTCATCGACCTAAATCAATTTTAATAGCTTCTGGAGCTCTGATCTTCCCAGTTCTTATTTACATTGCTATATCTTGCCTTTTCTGTTCATGGCTTCATAGAAAAGCCTACACTGTATCAGTGTGGAAAGAAATACTAGCCATGGAATGGTCTTTGAGAGAAGACCATTTGAGATAACACTTTGAGATAACACTACTAGTGCTGTCAATCAATTTTGATGCAGCCCTTTTTTCTTTTAAGATTTATTTTTATTTACTTATACTTACAAGAGCTGGCCATATGTGAGGTGGGGGTAAGGATTCACCAGAGACAGAGTGGGGAGCAGAACAGGCGGATTCACTGAAATACAGTGCCGAGGGGAACAGCTGGCGAAACAGAAGAGGTCTGCTCCATTGTGTGGGTCAGTTCCCTGGCCATCATTGTGATAGAGCTGAGACTTAACCCCTAGGCCAGGGAGGGCTCACATTTCCAAACATTCTAATTGTTTTTTTCTTTATACATTAGGGTCATTTTTGTGGCTTTCCATGATGTCTCAAAGCATGGCTGATGATAACCTCAGTAGCTTGGATACTAATGAAGCAGAGATTGAACCAGAAAACATGAGAGAAAAATTCTTCAGAAGCTTAGCAGTGTTACTAGAAAGCAAAAGTAATAATACCAAGATATTTTCTAAAGCAAAATACTGTCAGTTAATAAAGGAAGTAAAAGAGGCTAAAGCTAAGGCGAAAAAGGAATCAGTTGACTATCGTCGCTTGGCTAGATTTGATGTGATTTTGGTACAAGGAAATGAGAAGCTGATTGAAGCTATAAACGGGGAAACAGATAAAATACGCTATTATTTACACAGTGAGGACTTATTTGACATTCTGCACAATACGCATCTCAGCATTGGCCATGGTGGGCGTACCCGCATGGAGAAAGAGTTACAAGCAAAATATAAAAATATTACAAAAGAAGTTATTATGCTGTACTTAACACTCTGCAAACCTTGCCAACAGAAAAATTCAAAACTCAAGAAAGTTCTAACTTCCAAGCCACTTAAGGAAGTTAACTCAAGATGTCAAGTGGATCTTATAGACATGCAACTGAATCCTGATGGGGAGTATAAATTTATTATGCATTATCAAGACCTTCGTACAAAGTTGAGTTTCTTGCGGTCATTAAAATCTAACAGGCCTAAAGAAGTTGCACATGCTCTGTTAGATATTTTTACAATCATAGGTGCACCCAGTGTCCTACAATCTGACAGTGGGAGAGAGTTTTCAAGCCAGATCGTTAGTGAACTCAGTAATATTTGGCCAGAATTGAAAATTGTCCATGGAAAGTCTCAACCTTGCCAAAGCCAAAGTTCTGCTGATCAGACTAATGAGGATATCCAAAGTAGGATTCTCTCCTGGATGCATACTAACAATTCTTCGCACTGGGTCGAATGTTTATGGTTCATTCAGATGACCCAAAATCGCCCCTATCACAGAGGCATGCAGCAGGCTCCTTGTGAAGGTCCTTTTAGCTCTGAAACTAAGCTGGGCCTGTCTCATTCTCAGTTACCTGACGAACTTGCTGCCAGCCTGAACACAGAAAATGACTTAGAACAGGCTGACAGTGAGTTAGAACACGCTCTAAGAGCCCAGTATGAAGAAAATACTGAGACCGGCACAGATAGCAGTGATATTGAAGAGAACCTTTCTCTCACTCCTCCGGTGGCCAAAAGAAACCACCCTGAAAGCAAACTAAAATTTTTATCTTGCGTAGTTTGTGAAAAAGAATGCACAGGTGCTAATAGTTGCGTGTCCTGTGATAGGAATGTCCACCCAGTCTGTGGCGTCCCCTCTCAACATGAGACCGAGGGCTGTCGCCATAGAATAACTTGCAGTCTTTGCTATGAGACCACTGCCATGAAGAGGAAACACAACGAGATTCAAAGAAGCTTGAGTGTTCAACCTTCAAAAATGCTGAAGTCATCAGGGACACCTTTTTCATCTGACAAAGTGGGAGATTGGGTAAGAGTTTGAGTTTCCGCTATAGACTAAAGCAGGGGAGAGACTCCTTATACTTTACTGTGATCCTGAGTGGGAATGTTTTGGCGCATGTGTTAAAGCACCACACAGGCCATCTCGGATACGTTTCCTCCAAAGAAAGGCCCTTCCCCACTCCTTTTGTTCAAGTTGGTGCTGCTTTATTTTTATTCTAGTGTGATGAGCAATATCTTTTATTCCTTTCTGATGTTGATGCAAGGCATTTCTTGAGAAAGTCAGGATCCAGAGGGTAATGGTGTGTATGATGGTGTATTTTTTCTTTTTTAAAGGTTTATTTGTTTACACATACAAGAGCTGGGGTACAGGCCAGAGTCGTGGGAGATGAGCGGATTCACCAGAGACAGAGTGGGGAGCAGAACAGACAAACTGACTGACATACACAGCTGAGGGGAGTAGCGGGCGAGGCAGGAGAGGTTTGCTACGCCATGGGGATCCCCTCCCTGGCCAGGGATCAAACTTGTGCTGCTGTGCCACAGGTGCTTCACAGTACAGCATTCAACTCCCAGGGCCACCAAGGACACCCCTGATGATGTATTTTTTATAGAAAAATTAACTTGGGAACAGGTGAATTTAATGTTACTTTCTTTTAATGGGATGTGAGTCTGGATTGGAGATAAGCTAAGAGAGAACATTTTAGGTCAAGTAAAGAAATATTTTGGAAGGGGAGAGGAAGATAACTTTAGTAGTTGGGAGATAAGGGCTTGTGTTGGGAAAGAGTTCAGGCTTTGGATTTAAATGAAGAATGAGGACAGAGATATTGTATTTATTTCTTTGAAGTAACATTGGCTTATAAAATATAAGTTTAAAGTGTACAGATGTATATCAGCCATCCTATATTATGCTTGTCACCAAAGTCTAGTTTCCATCCATCACCAAAAAAGAGAATTTAAATCAATAGGCCTTAGAAAGTTTCGGTTCAAAATTTTGAAATATAATTGTTATACATCATTTGGACCAGGGTGTAATCTTCACACTGGGGCTAGTTTGCAAATCATATATTATTATACCATAATAATACCATTGTACAGATGGAGAGTACACAGAGACTGATCATACTCTGACATTCCTGTAACATCAGGCACATGGTTAATGAACTCGTCTTTTTCTTTTTTAAATTAATTTGTTTCTTACAATGTTTGCTTTCTTTTCTAGGTGTAGTCCCCATAGAATTTCCACCACCAATGCACCCGAGCACCATCACCACAGTCCCTTGTGCTCTTCCTGTCCCTGCCTTGATCCCAATGCCTCCTTCTTCCCAGCAGAATGTCTCTGATTTGTAGTTGTATTTATTTTTGCTTTGTTGTATTGTGTTTCTTTGTTGGTGGTGGTGTTATTGTTATTATTTTTTCCTTGATTCCCTGTATTCCTCCTATGAGTGAGACCATCTAGTATTTTTCTTTTTGAACTTGTCTTTTCTAACAGAATATTGACCAGGTTAGTGGCGTTAGACTCTCAAACTGAGTCACATGTGGTGGAGTTGCACAGTAATGAAGCCCAATAGTTTCACATCACAACTTGTGATATTTTATGATTAGTTTGTCAGCCATAACTGCAAAGATGTAGAAGAAATGTAAGGATTTATCTTTATAATTAATTATAACATATGATAAATTAAGCATATTGTATATACAATATATTGAGTTATCATTTTAAATCCTTTTTTATTTTTAATCAAGCCTAGTTAATTTGTAGTTCAGCATTATTAGATAAAGGAAAGTGAATTTTGTATTATTTGTTTCTAATCCTAATTTGCAGGTGGCAAAACAAGCTTCACTGGACTTCTTCGTCAAGAAAAGACACACCTTTTCTGACTTCGGAAGCAGTAGTAAAAGAAATGGTAACAATGTGAGTCATCCTGAAGAAGTGAAAACCAAAAGAGTTCATACTACTTTCACTCGGAAGTATGATCCCTCCTATATCGAGTTTGGTTTTGTAGCCATAATTGATGGCGAAGTGCTAAAACCACAGTGCATTATTTGTGGGGACGTACTGGCTAATGAAGCGATGAAACCATCAAAATTGAAGCGGCATTTGTATTCAAAACATAGAGAAATAAGTTCCCAACCAAAAGAATTCTTTGAAAGAAAGAGCAGTGAATTAAAAAGTCAACCAAAGCAGGTGTTCAATGTTTCTCATATCAACATTAGCGCTCTGCGGGCCTCTTACAAAGTAGCACTTCCGGTTGCGAAGTCTAAAACACCCTACACGATCGCCGAGACGCTCGTGAAAGACTGCATCAAAGAAGTGTGCTTGGAAATGTTGGGTGAGTCCGCAGCCAAGAAGGTTGCACAAGTACCACTTTCCAATGACACCATCGCTCGCCGCATCCAGGAACTGGCCAATGACATGGAAGACCAGCTCATCGAACAAATAAAACTAGCCAAGTACTTTTCATTACAACTTGATGAATGCAGAGATATCGCCAACATGATAGTTCTTTTGGTATATGTGAGGTTCGAACATGATGATGACATAAAGGAAGAATTCTTCTTTTCAGTCTCTTTGCCAACAAACACAACTAACTCAGAACTGTATGAAGCTGTGAAGAATTACATTGTCAACAAGTGCGGTCTGGAATTTAAGTTTTGTGTAGGAGTGTGTTCCGATGGTGCAGCGTCAATGACGGGAAAACATTCTGAGGTGGTTACCCAGATTAAGGAACTTGCACCACAATGTAAAATAACTCATTGCTTCATTCACCGGGAAAGTCTTGTAATGAAAAAAATATCAGCTGAACTAAATAGTGTGCTTACGGACATAGTAAAAATTGTGAATTATGTGAAATCTAATGCATTAAATTCAAGAATTTTCTCCTTACTATGTGATAATATGGAAACTGATCATAAGCAATTGCTCTTGCATGCTGAGATGCGGTGGCTGTCGCGGGGAAAGATTCTATCAAGAATATTTGAAATACGAAACGAACTGCTAGTGTTTCTGCAGGGAAAAAAACCAGTTTGGTCCCAACTGTTTAAAGATGTGAACTGGACTGCAAGACTTGCTTACTTATCTGACATCTTCAGTGTTTTTAACGATCTGAACACGTCCATGCAAGGCAAGAATGCTACATGTTTCTCAATGGCAGATAAAATTGAAGGACAAAAGCAAAAGTTAGATGCTTGGAAAAAGAGAGTTTCCACAGATTGTTATGACATGTTCCATAATCTGACGACACTTATCAATGACATAGGTAATGACCTTGACATTGTACGCCTGCGAAAGGTTATCAGTGAGCATCTTACAAATTTGTTAGATAGTTTCGAATTTTATTTTCCATCAAAAGAAGATCCACGCATAGGAAATTCATGGGTTCAAAACCCATTTCTTTCATCAAAAGATAATTTAAATTTAACTATAACTCTACAAGATGCGCTGTTGAGACTGGCTACTGATGAAGGATTAAAAGTGAATTTTGACAATACAGCATCACTTGCTTCATTTTGGATAAAAGTTAAAAGTGAATATCCTGAACTTGCCGAGATTGCATTAAAATCTCTTCTTTTGTTCCCCTCAACTTACCTCTGTGAGACTGGGTTCTCTACTTTAAGTGTCATTAAAACAAAACATAGGAACAGTTTAAATATACATTATCCGTTGAGAGTAGCACTGTCGTCCATCCAGCCGAGATTAGACAAATTAACGAGCAAGAAGCAAGCTCACTTATCACATTAAAAACTTCAAATACTGAGTTATAAAGTGTTCTTTCAAAGCATCCACGTAGGCCTTATGAAGTATGCATAGTTGTGATTAAAATAGCAATTTTCTAAATTGCCTATACGTACACTTTATATGTACAGTTTCATCTTTATTTGTCATGTTTGTTATATTTATTTAAATGTAATTTTAAATAGGTTGATATTATTAAAAAATTTGGTCTTGTATTTTGTATGTAATTTTTTATTATCGTATTCATTAGCATATTGAGATTGTCAGAGGACTTCTGCTTGAGGGAAGATTCTTTGAAACAGAGACTAGGTCAGTGAAGGGAAGTGAATTCAAGGAGTGGAATTAGAATCTTGGGAAGTGGGGGAGTTGCTAAGGTATTGAACTTGTCAAGCGATCCTGAGCATACAAGAACTGGGGTACAGGAGGTGTGGGAGGTGAGAGGATCCACCAGAGACAGAGTAGGGAGCAGAACAGGCAGATTAACTGGAACACTGCTGAGGGCAGCAGCGGGTGAGGCAGGAGCGGTCTGCTGAGCCATGTGGGTCACCTCCCCAGTGGCAGGGATCAAACTCGTGCTACAGTGGTTGCAGTTTGCTTCATAGTGCATAGCTTAACCCACTGAGCTGTGTGTGTGTGTGGGGTGCCGATACAATTATAGTTTTAAACCTTGGGATCATTCAAATATACAAAAGTGGGAAATGACGGAACTGTTCTGGACTGTGTGATGATAATCATGATATGCTCTAGTTTTTCTTTCAAATTAATTTCCAACTGAAATATCTGGCATCTTCCAGAAGCCAAATTATCCAAATTACTGTTTTTCTAACTGAAAAGTTTCTGTTATTTAATTCGAGGAACTAACAGAGTGATGGGAGCACAGGGTAACGCAGAGAGCTGCAGGTTGGAAAGCGGAGCTAGAGGGAGCAGAAGCCACTTCAGAACTGTGGCCTTTGGGAAGTAAAAATGGGATGATAAATGAAAGGTGACTTGGATTATATTTTAGCAAGATATCCCTGGCCAGAGTGGAAAGTAAGTAAGAATAAAGTAAGTCAGAGTGCTAGAGGCAAGGAAACCAAGAAAGCTTTAGTAACAAAACAGACCAATGACCTAAATGGGGGAAAATGGTGGCAGGGATGAAGGAAAATGGACATATTTGAAAGACTTACTAAGGTGATAGTTTACATTTCTACTGAATATACTAATACAGTTTTCATATAGTATTACAACTGTAATTAAAATTTATAAGTAAGAGCAAAGGGTCAGGTTTGCTAAGGAACACTTTAAAAAAAAGGTGAGAAACTTGTTCATTTTTCACCTCGAACACAAAAACTTATTTTAAAGCTATAGTGTTTAAGACAGGATGGGACTGAGAAAGTGATAGACAAGTAAACCACTGTAAGATAACAGGGATCCCTGAAAATGTTTACCTGTGGACATATGGGCACTTAATATGGCAGAACTATTCCTGTTCAGTAGAGAAGAGGGAAAAAAATGATTATCCATTTGGAAGAAAATAAATTGGATGCCTATATTAAAGTCTCAAATGCAAAAGGTAAAGCTATTGCATGCTCTGTAAAGAATATAGGGAAATCCATTTTTAAATTTGAGGAAGGCAGTGATTTTTTAAGATGAAAAAAATTACAAACAATAGAATATAAATCTGGCTATATTAAAATTACTAGCTTCTGTTTATCATAAGACACAAAATGTGAAATCACTAAGCTAAACTGGGAGTTTTTATATATAATCCATACACTTGAAAAGGATTATTACCCAAAGGAATATTATCGAAAATACAAAGAATTACTACAAATCAATGAGAAAAAATTCAGGTAACTACATGGAAAAATTAGCAAAATAAGTACTTCAATGAAGAAGGAAATTACATGGCCAAGAGACATATAAAAATGTACACAAAATCACTTGTAATCATGGAAAAGCCTATTTAAATTACAAAGAAATACTGTTTTGTTCTCGCTAGTCTGGCTAAAATGAAAGTATCAAGAGTTGACAAAAATGTAGAACTACTAAATTCTACACAGATTTTTAAAAAAGATTTGTTTATGTATACAAGAACTGGGGTACAGGCCAGAGTTATTATGGGGGGTAAGAGGATTCACCAGAGACAGAGTGGGGAGCAGAACAGGCAGATGGACTGAAATACACTGCCAAGGGGAGCGGTGGGTGAGGCAGGAGAGATCTGCTGCGCCTTGTGGGTCACCTCCCTGTCTGGGGATGAAACTCGTGCTCTACATGCTTCATAGTGCAGTGCTTGACCCCTTGTGTCACCAGGGAGGCCCTCCTACACAGTAGATTTTATGGACATGTTGATACAACCACTTTGGGAAACAACCTGGGATTATATGGTAAAGTTGAAGATATTTGTGCATGCCTTACAGGTTTACAAATTCACTCAGCTACAGGTCAAGAACCTGTAGGATTCTGTGTTTGAAAATTATGTCAATGTTTATAAAAGTCCACAAGAGAAACAACCCAAATGTCCAGTCACAGGATCATTTACTATTCATTCAACTAGAATGAATAGAGTAGTAAAAATGAGTCATCACAGAGAATTTGCGGGTGTGTGATGAAATGTTTTATATCCTGATTGTGGCATATGATATATATACACACACATACACATTTGTCAAAACTCATCAAATTAATTAAAATAGGTGCATTTTTTGCGTGCAAATTATATTTCAATGAAATTGATTTTAAAAAATGAGTGACCCACAGTCACACAACCGGGATTAAATTTAAGAATGTGAATTTAAGAAGGCCAAACTAGCGAATAATATTAAAATATTGTTCCATTTATATTTTTTAAAGCTTTGTTAAACCTTTAAACGTGTGAAAACTTGAACAGCACAAATTGTGTATGGCAAAAGTATAAAGAAAGAAAACTCACAACATGGACACAGAATTTTGGGCAGGATTTACCAATCTCAGATGAAGGAAGGAGGGAGGGGCTGTAATTTTGGGAGATCTACAAGGTCATATTCTATTTTAAAACCCAGGGTGTTCAGTTTACTGGGTGGGTTTTTTTAAATGCCTTGTACACATTATACTTATCTTTTAATGCTTTTTCAAAGTTTAAAATATAAAAGAATTAAATATGAATCCGAAAGAAGTAATACTGAAGACAGAACAGAGACAGTAAAAGAAATTATGAAAGAACTGACTGATGAAGAGAGACTGAGGCGTTCCTATATCTGTTTTTAAAGAGAATAAAGTGACCCTGGTTCCAGTTGTTGTCAAGAGATAACAGTACCCTTACCTTTTTTTTTTTTTTTATTAAGAGGGCTACTACTTTGCTTAACATAAAGCAGGGTGTCTGATTTGCCATGAAAAAATCTTAATACAATTTCTTTTTTAAAATTTATTTCTTCAAACAAGAGCAGGGGTGCAGGCCAGCAGTGGGGGAAGCAATGAGAGGACTCACCAGAGACAGAGTGCGGAGCAGACAGATGAATCTACTGAAATACACTGCTGAGGGTCAGGTGAGACAGGAGAGGACTGTTGTGCCTTGGGGGTCAGCTCCCTGACTTGAAGATCAAACATATGCCGCAGTGGCTGCTGATCGCTTCATAGTGCTGAGACTCAACTCCTTGTGCCACCAGGGAAGCCCTAAAATTTCTTAATTTTGTAGAAAGAGAGGTTGTACAAACATGCATAGTAGGAATGAGGACAAATTACATGTGTTAAATCATGAAGAGGAGGAAGTGGACAAGAAGGTATTTACAATGATACAAGAGATGCTCACAAAAGAAGGGGGACAGAACGACAGGGGACGAGAATGAAAACATGGGGTGAAGTGTTGGAGCAAGACTTTAAGGAGGCAAGTAGAATAGTCAAAGTCACAAGAAGAAAAATTTTCCTAGAAAAGGAAGAAGTACCTTCTTTTAAAAGAAGTAGGGAGTATGGTAGTTCCTCAATCTACTAAGAATGGAACTTCTATAGGATCCAGCAATCCCACTCTTAGGAATATACCCAAAAGACATAAATACACCGAATCAAAAGAATACCTGCACCCCTATGTTTATAGCAGCACTCTTTACAATAGGTAAGACCTGGAAACAACCTAAATGCTCAAAAACAGATGAGTGGATCGGGAAGCTGTGGTGCATGTACACGATGGAATACTACTCAGCAATCAAAAATGAGACACTAGACACATTCATAGGAACATGGATGGAACTGGAAAGGATGATGCTCAGCGAAGTAAGTCAGAAGGCAAAAGAAAAATACCAGATGGTTCCTCCCTGTAGGGCAAAGGTTGATCAGGTATTTCCACCCTCCCACCACTGATGATGGACACCTGTGGTGCCCAGCGCATTCCAGGGTGGGCATGCGCAAGTGGGCACACCCGTGTTGGACACGGGCATAAGTGGGCGGCATCATGAGGACGCCAGAACTGTGAGAACTGCGAGCACCAACAGACAGAACTGCGAGAACTGACAGCAGCAGCAGCAGCAAAGAAGCAGCCGAGAGGGTGAGATGCACTGGGGGCTGGGAGGCCTGCCAGCCCCGCAGCCCCCCCAGCACCCATGCCTGCCATGTACCTAGCCACCTCTACTCTCCTTCCCTGACCTGTCTGCACAGAACCATCCCGAACCTTTCTCCAGTGCCACCACCCTTCCTGCCTCTACACTCCCATAGGAGGAATATAAAGGAACCAAACAAGGATCAAGGAAAGGAGTAAGAACAATAATAATAATAACAATAATAACAATAAAGACACAAAAACCAAAAATGAAAAGACAAGGACAAATTGGGGACACTTGGTGGGCAGGGGAGAGGGGGTGGTTGAGGGCAGACGGAGCATGGGGGACTGAGGTGCACTGGTGATATGGTGATGGGGAATCCATGGGGATTACAATTGATGTCAAATATATATAAATTTAAAAAAAAATACCATTTTCACCAAAAATACATAAATAAATAAAAGAAGCAGGGGTGATAGGAAATAAGGACCACATATGATGTCAAATACATATAAAGGAAAAATAAATAAAAAAGAAGTAGGGAGACTTGGAATCTACTGGGAATCACTTGTAAGGTAAGTTTTCTACATGCAATTTGCTGGGCAATATTACACTATTTTTAAAAGTCTTACAAAAAGGCTGTTCCTTTTCCAAAATAGATTGGCCTCGTTCCCGTGAGTACTTGCACCTGTGTGACTTGACTACTTAAAAGCAAAGGGAAGGAGAGAGCAGGAAACAAGTATTTCCTAATATGCCCAGGCTGAAAACATGCACTATGACTTTTTCTTGCACTTGGATGGTGCATTCTCAGTAAGAGCAGTCTCTTGTGCTTTCCTGTAGCCTATCATTTTTAAGGCCACCTCCTTCCATAAGCACTAAACAAAAATGTCAATAATGTGTGCTAAAAGAGTGCCTGTGGTGCCAGGAAGGGGCATAGAGCAAGTTCTTGATGATTCCAGCAGACAGGTCAAGGAGCAGTCCTGGAGCCCTCGGTGGATTTTCAGGCTTTTATTAGTCTTTCCATCAGAGGCAACCAGGTACAGTGTGTGTGTGGGGGGGCCTCCTAGCCCCCAGCAAATTTTCTTCACTCTCTCTGGGCTCTCTGGTCTCTGCTCTCTCTCTCCTGCTGGCGTCCTCATGACGCTGCCCTTATACAGCTGGTGTCTCAGCCCAGGTGCGCCCACCTGTGCATGCCCACACCCTCCTTGAGGTGCCACCATCAGGCACTCGTGCAGGACCGCAGGTGTCCATCATCGATCATCGACGCTAGTGGTGGGAGGTGGGGAAAGCCTGATATCTTTTCACTGACCCTACGGCAAGGAATGGTTTGTTCTTACTCTTCTTAACTGCAATTCTGCCTGTTAAAGTTTACTTAAAAAGAAAAACAAAGTCATCAACTAAAAGAGCATCGTCACTGTGTTAAAAGATCCATGTGCCTCATCCTTTCCGTCTCTCACACCCTGAGACAACCGCTATAATAGTGCATGTGATTGGTCGCTCTTTTGCTTTTATTTTAAAAAACACTTATACTTGAGTCAGTGCCACTTACACATGAATCCATTAACACTAGGTTATTCAGTGTGTTTAGTTTGTAGGTGAAAATAAACGAAACTTTTGGAATTTTTTTATTGGAATATTGTCATGTAATTCACTTTCTGTGATTCCTAGATTTCTCTTTATTTTGTGTAATTACTTTTATATATTTTTACAGCTGTTGAGGAAATGTGTTAAAACTTTTTTTACTAACTATAATTATTTTAAGTTTGTTTAGTTGGTCTTTGTATACAAGTATACACTTTTTAGAAAGCACAGTTCTTTCTAATCATTACAGCTTCTTTTACTTTGCTTTTGTCAGATAGGGAATAAAGTGGTGGTTTTTGATATAATAGCCCACATGTTCCCAGTAACAGAGTGTGTTTTGATTTTTGCCTTTAAGTATTATATGTTTTCTGCAGATTATTTTGTATTTGAATCTTCAGGTTAAAGAAATTTCCTTCTATTTCCAGATTGTTAACAGTTGTGTAATATTTACCATTGTGTACTATTCCACCTTTGATATAAACCCAGGTTTGTTACAATTTTTAAGCATTGTAGGATCCACCTTCCTTTCTTAAAAAAATTGTATTTATGTTGGTGAATGAGATTGGCCTATTACTGTCCTTTCTCATGCTTTGCCTGGATTTGATAACAAGTTTAGACAAAGAAATGGAGAATCTAAATTTGTTATCGTATTTGTTACCATCTGAAATATGTGTGTATCTGGATTTGGAGTTTTCTTTGTGGGAAATTTATTGACTATTCTGTTTTATGCAGAATGTGTTGTTTTGTTTAAAACTGCAAATTGAGCAGAACTCTTCACACAGTGTACCTGCTGGATATACTCTTCTTTTTGCTCTTTGCTTTTGGAGTAACCCTTTCTCATCTTTCAGGTGTCAGTTTAAATTGTGAAGCACACCTAAAATGTGAAAAACCTACATAACTGTCGCGGACTGGGCTGAGTGGCGTGAGCCGGGGTGTGCTGACAAAGTTGGTTCCACAGGAACCAAAACGCGCCCCTCTGCGAGACCCTAGTCCGGGAGAACGACGGCCTGCTAGGGCTGGATTCGAACCCGGGACTTACCCCCATTAGGTTCGCAGCCTAGAGGGGAAGGCTCCCGGCAGGCACCAGCCTGGCCCGCCGGCACCGTCCTTGGCGGGCGGTCTGACTGCGTCCGGTAAGATTGGGGTGTCTGGGGACGATCGGACGCAGGAAGGAAGAAAATACGCAGCCACCACCTCTGAGCCACGCAGCCACGCACAGCCGGTGGCTGCTCCAGACTCGCGCGCTCCGCCGCTGCTCCCTGCCGGTCGGCACCGCCTGCGCTTTGGACAAAGTGTCCCCCGAGAGTGCTCAGCGGGGTGCTCTTCCCGTCTCCCCGCGGGGCCGGGTCCCGGAAAACTCTCGGGATTCGAGTGCTGGAGGAGGTCCTCACAAGGCTGGGGTTCAGGGGGGTCGCCCACCCGGGGGTCTTCATTCTGAGCTTTGTGGCCGTGATAACGGGGGGACTCCGGAGTTTCCCCTCCTGTTTCATTACGGTTCATTGCAGCCAGAGGAGTCCTCGCAGCACAAGGGTACAATACCGTTCAGTAAGGGACTTTGGTGTCAAGTGAATTGCAGGAGGTGGAGAAAATCGGAATTCCCACCTCGCCTGATCCTGTTTCCGCGTAAAGTTGGAGAGTTGCAACGACACCGTCTTCGAAACGAGATCGATGGTGGCGAGGAGGTGCATTTTGCTCGGGTTGCAACATCATTTATAAATGAGCCAGACAAGAGACCAGATTCTTGTGCACTTGTGATATTTCACTGCGTCTTAGAGCCGTGGGACCACGTGGCCTAATGGATAAGGCGTCTGACTTCGGATCAGAAGATTGAGGGTTCGAATCCCTTCGTGGTTGGTCTTCATTTTTCATGCGTCCCTTTCTCAGGCATCGTTCTCTGCAGCCGGCAGCAGCAGATCCCGTCTGCAGGTTCCACCTTCCACCTGGTGCTTAGGAAACCCCCGTAGCGATCCCGTCTGCAGGTTCCACCTTCCACCTGGTGCTTAGGAAACCCCCGTAGCGCACTGGTGTTTAAGGGTTCAGGAGCGCTGTCCCCCTTCAGGCACTCTGGGGGCACGGGGTTCCAAAGCCACGATCTCAGTTCTCGCGCCCTTTGGTGCAGCACCTCCCGGCTCTTAACCGTGACAGTTCTTACCCGCTAGTCCACAGGGGGTGCTCGGGATCTGACAGCGACGTTAAACATTTCACACACACACACACACACACATCTTGAGAGGTGTGTCATTTTGCAATCAGCTTAAATGTCGCACGCTTTCGAAAGGGGCGCTAGAGAAACGTCACGAAGCCTGCTTCTGATTGAGGGGACCCCCTCCTAACGGCCACAGGGGGTGCTCAGGATCTGACAGCGACGTTAAACATTTCACACACACACACACACACACACACACATCTTGAGAGGTGTGTCATTTTGCAATCAGCTTAAATGTCGCACGCTTTCGAAAGGGGCGCTAGAGAAACGTCACGAAGCCTGCTTCTGATTGAGGGGACCCCCTCCTAATGGCGAGCCCCCTTTCTCCTGCCCCTGCTGCGACCCTCTCCCCGGGGCTCCTGCGTGTCGGGGGCTTCTTGCTTGGACTTTCTGAGAGTCAAGCTTACACTCGCTCTTAGCCAAAAGGCCGAGAAGCGATGAGGAGTGACGCTTTGAACAGAGAAGCTTTGAACAGAAACCACGAGAAGAGACCAGCACCTGAGGATGAAGCAGGAACAGCTTCCGCAAAATTGGAGCTAATCTGGCCAAATACATGTGGATATTCAGATGAAATGGACAAATTACTAGATTCGAGAAGGAATCGTGATAATGAATCATCTTTAGGGGATAACTTGAATTAACAGAAGTCTTCCTACTGAGAAAACTAGAAGGCACACGTCCAGTGTGAGATGAGTAAAAAGCATCACTGCAGAAGGCAGCAAGGCAAGCTCATCATGTTAAAACTCCCAGCAGAAAACACCATGTATTGGTGAAGCAATGAGAAGAGCAAGAGAAGAGACCGAACGTGCTTTTCCTTCTCCTCTGCAGCCCTCTCTTCCCAGGCCGTGGAGGTGACTTCCAAGAAACATCAAAATGGACAGTGAAACATCAGGCCCCTCGGATATGCAGAGCCACGGCTTCCATTCCGGCCAACATCCTAGTCAAGACAGCCAGGGGAACAGAAGACAGAAAGGGGAGAAGGCAGAGTGGAGAAAAATGAGAGAGAAAGGAATGAGGGGCAACAAGGGAGCAGAAGCATGAGAACGGAACGAGAGAAGAGAGAACACTGCCTTGCCCTGGCTGCTTTGGGAGGCAGCATCACTTAATCCTCCCAGGAACCCCGGAGTTGCCATTGTGCTGTTAGAGAACTGAGTCAGCACAGACAAGTCTGTCTACCTAATAAGAAGAGAATCTGGGATTCCATCCTAAATGTCCCAAAATCCAATTTATTGTCACTGTCTGAAAATGAAGGTTTATGTCATGGAAGAAATGAAGAGAGGAATGAGTGAAGGCAGAGAGACATGTGGGGGTGAGTGACGGGGTGGGGTGGGACAGGAGATAAGGGAATTCTGAAGAAGGGACCCAATTTGTAATAAGGTATTCAATATCTATTACTCGAATGGTGCTTGGGTTACAGCTTACCTCATTTTGATCCTCAGCCTCTTCTAGGAAGCTTATTAATCACTTATTAATTAAGCAAATATCAAAATACCTTAAACTCCAGGCATACCTCTTACTACTTGGGATAAACAATGACAACTTCATTAGCTCTGCTTTGAGAAGCTCCGTACATGTGTGATTGATTCCTTGGCTGTTCGAGGCTGCAAGGGGTTGAGGGTGTGTCCATGTGTGTGTTTACAGCAGAAAGGGACAGGAAAAGACAAATCCACTGTAGCGATAAAAGGTGTGCTATTACCTCTGACAGAAGAAAGTTGTATTGTTTCATACCCATTTTGCTTCTGTCTTTTCTGATAAGGAAAAGAACATTTAAAGTGGAAAAAGAAAAGGATTAAGGGGAAATATGAAACTAAAACTGTTAGAAGATAATAAGAAGGCTTTTACCTATGTATAGTATTTAAGGCTATCCACCCATGGAAATAGTATCTCCAGAAATTCATGTTTAATCAACCGTAGTTCTGTAATTATATCTGTGAGAAGTCTTAGAGATGGAAAAAAACATCTTGAATTGATAAAGAGGCTAAATGCAATTGTAAAATGTAAAGCTTTACAATTTGTAACTTAATTTAGAAAATCTGTGGTTTGCACATTTATTTTTCAGAATGTACCTAAATGTCGGCAATCACAAGACAAAGGCTTAGACTTATTTATAAAGGACAATTCTTAAGAAAACACTGTCCAGCTGAAGTGGAATCCTGATCTGATTTGTCTGGGCATGTCTTGTTATCGTTGAACTGATTTGACTGAAGACGTGTGTGTTGATAAAATTTGTAGACAGCTTGGAGCTGGTTATGATCGATGACAGATTATTTTCACAAAGTTATTGACTAGAAGGTTGCTTAAACTTGGAAGATATCAGATGCCCAGCACAATATAGAAGATTGATGGTAACTTAAAAGCAAGGTTTCTGTGTTTTAATTGACCTTATGTTAGACTTACATTGAAGCAGTGTTGAAAATCAAAGAAATTTTGACAAATAAGTCATGTCCAGGAAATTTAAATGATTCCTACAAATAAATTTTTAAAACATGAAAAGAATGTGTGGAAACCTTGCGTAAACACTTCACCAATAAAGATATCCAAGAGGCAAGTAAAGACAATGGCAAGGTGATGAACTTTGTTATCAGAAAAATGCAAATTATAACTTCAAAAGATACTACAGAATGGCAAAAAGTTTTAAAAGAATGAAAACATTGGGGCCTCCCTGGTGGCTCAAGGGGGTTAAGGTCCCAGCACTATGAAGCAATCCGCAGCCACTGAAGCATGAGTTCAATCCCCGGCCAGGGGGATGACCCAGATGGTGCAGCAGACCTCTCCTGCCTCGACCCTGTCTCTGGTGAATCCTCTCACTATTCCCCACCTCTGGCCTACACCCTAGCTCTCGTATGAGTAAATAAATAAATCTTAAAAAAATAAAAAGAATGGAAATATTGAGTTTGCAAGTACATAGAACAAGTAACTCTCCCACTACTGTGAACTGAGCGTGTTCCCCACCAAAAAATTCCTGTGTGAAAACCCAAGCCCCCACCCCTACCCACCCGCAACCCACCCCAGTCAAGACAATATTTGATGGTTCCTCATGATGAGATCCTGCCAACATAAGTGGCAGAGACACCACAGCTTCCTCTCTCTGGCACATGAAGATAGGCTTTGAGAGAGGGCCTCAACAAAATGCATTTCTCTCAGAGATTAAAGACATTTCCAGATTCACTTAACTTTCTGTGCTTTATCAAGGACTAGGTAGAATTTCATGCAACCCCAAGAGCTGACTTTGCCCACCCAAGAGCTGTGGCTCCGTTACTAGGAAAGATCCATGATTTATTTATTTTATTATTTTTTTAAAGATTTATTTATTTATGCATACAAGCACTGGGGCACAGACCAGAGGTGTGGGGGGGTGAGAGGATTCACCACAGAGAGCAGGGAGCAGAACAAGCAGATAACAGAAGTACACTGCTGAGGGGAGCAGCGGGCACAGCAGGAGAGGTCTGCCGCACCATGTGGGTCCCCCCCCTGGCCGGCAGCAGGGATCGAACTTGTGCTGCAGTGGCTGCGATTTGCTTCGTAGTGCATTGCTTAACCCACTGCACCACCAGGGGAGGCCCAAGATCCATGATTTATGTTCATTGCTTAACCCACTGCACCACCAGGGGAGGCCCAAGATCCATGATTTATGTTCTGAATATGACTGATCCAAAGGAACCAACCAATATTAAAACTGCCTCAGATTGGTTTGATTTGGGTTATGATCTGCTCACAATCCTGGTGAGACTCGTCAAAGCAACTGTTCACGTCATTTGTAAATAGCCCATGTTGTGCTGCCTGGGAGGTTGACTTCCACATGCAACCCATATGACTTGCTTTCTCATCTGTTTGACACCCTTTAAGACGGTGACAGCATCTTGAAGGGACTTACAACATTTTGTTAACATATTCCAGAAGCTCTGGAATATGCTATTTCTGCCCCTAAATCTCCACGCTAAGCTCTTAAGTAATGAATTCACCATTTGTTAGATTACACTGCAAAGGACAACCTCCTTTTATGGGGCTCAAAGTTTCAAGCCTTCCAGAACTGTCCTTAAAACTACGCACATTCTAGTGAAGTCTGAAGAGTCTGAAGAAAAGATTTAAATATTTATAAAAATTAGTAGGAAATCATTTTTGTGAGTTCTGCTGGTGGGGTATGGTTTGCTCTGTATTGAACCGCTAAACATGAAAGTCGTGTGACTGTGGAATTTACACAGGCCCTTTCTATTTTCTTGGCACACTTGATCATCTGGGAAAGACCTACAGAATGTTTTCCAGAATGTTCACAGACTGATTAGGTCCATTTGTGCTGGTCACTTTGAGACAGACTGGGCCTAAGCACCTCACAATGAAACATCTGCAGCCACTACAGCCCAAGTTCCATCCCCAGGCAGGGAGCTGACCCACATGGCCCAGCAGACCTCTCCTGCTTTGCCTGCTTCTCCCCTCCCCTTGTGTTTCCATCAATCTGCCTATTCTGTTCCCTGCTCTATCTCTGGTAAATCCTCTCCCTCCCCACACCTCTGGCCTGTACCCCAGTTCTTGTATGCATGAAAAAATAAATCTTGAAAAAAAAAGTGGTTAAATTGTTTTCAGTAAAAGCACAAGAAAAACATCTCCATACCTCCCCCTCCCACCTTAAACAAACAGCAAAGGCTGGAGGCTGATGGGCAAGTTGAGCTGAATTCCAAGCTCAGTAGAAACTGAAAATACAAAGGGGGAGGGGCTAGTTACCCAGAGGCTGAGGGACACCCACAGAAATTCAAACCTCCAGCTGCCTGAAGAAACGCCTCCTCCTACACCCCATAAGAACTGCCTCCTGACTGGCCAATAAACTTCAACCAAGTCCACATTTCTTTGTCCCAACCCTGGCCCCTCAAACCAGCATAATCGCATTCCCTTTCTCAATTGAGCAGGTGGATTTAAGGTTATCTCCTGCCTCCTTGCCAAATGACTTGCAAAGCTGATTTCTCTTGGCAAACACCTGCCGTCATCATCCATCTATGCACACCAGGGAGAGAGAGACCCCATTGTCCCGAGGTCAGCACTCAGTGTTATTTCTGAAACCTCCCTGGCTCCCTGGGCTTCCTTCAGCCCAGCCCTGCTTTTGTTTTCTGTGTTTACTGCCAGCAGCTTTTGATTCAAGAGGGTTCCTCTGAGGTGGGAGCTGCTATTTTTCCCTAAATGCAAATCGTTTCACTGCAAATGCTATATAGCATAAGCACTTTGAAGCAAAACAAAAACTGAGCATCCATCTGCAAGCCAGAAAGACGGTCTTCACCAACCCCTGCCCGTGCTGCCGCCCTGACCTCGACCTCCTGCCCTTGTGAAATAAGTACTGTTGTTTGACGCAGGTGGTGGGCTGTTGCTATAGCAACCCCAGCTGACCAAGAGACCTACCTTGTTAGTGTGTTACAGGATTCTTGCTAATTAGAGAGCTAGTACTAGAATTCTCTTTGGCCCCTTCCTCCTAAACATTATCATTAATCTTCTAAGGTAGTAGAATCAAATAAGTAAGAGTCAAATGTATTCCTATATACAGGTAGAAGGCAATTATAAAAGAAATAAGATGTACTGTCTTTAGGGGCAGGAACACACGGGGGCAGGCTCTATATGGATCCAGGCAGATGGGTAAAGGAAGAGCCGGGAGCCCTTCGGTGGCTTTTTCAGACTTTTATTCGCCTTTCTGCATCACAGGCAACAGTGGCAGGTGTTGGGGAGGGGGGAGGGGGCAGGAGGCTGGCAGGCCTCCTAGGCCCTTGCAAATCTTCACTCTCTCTGGGCTCTGCTTTTCTGTTTAAGCTCTGATGTTGCTCCTGGAGTCCCCACGATGCCGTCCTACATGTGCAGACTCAGCCCAGGTGCGCCCACCTACGCATGCCCACACTCTACTCCAGGTGCCACCATCAGGCATGCGTGCGGGACCACAGGGGTCTATCATTAATGCTAATGGTGGGGGGTGGACAAACCTGATAACTTTCATTTCCTCTACTGTCACAGGGTAAATGCATAGAATGTGCAGCTGTTAGCAATCTAATAAAAGAAACATTTAGTAATAAAGTCAATGAAATTGTGTTTAAGGTCCATAGGACCTCTGTGGACATAATTAAAGTTTTAGTGAATATGTTATATATACAATATAAAATATATTACATATAATATATATAATACAGTTCTGCATGTATGCAGAACTGCAGGAGTCTATCACTAATGCTAATGGTGGTAAAACCTGATAACTTTCATTTATCCTATACTGTCACAGGATAAATGTTTATATATGTATATAACAAGTCTATGGAACAAAATACTCAATGTTATAAAGCTGCCACTTCTCCCAAATTGATCTATAGATTCCAAACAATTCAAATCAAACTTCAAACTAATTTTTATTTGGAAATGGTCAATGAACTAAGTCATGAAGTTAAGAGATAAAATGAGAGGCATCATTCCACCTGATATTAAAAATCATTCAAAATTTCTACAGTGGGGCCTCCCTGGTGGGACAGTGGATTGAGTGCTGCACTGTGAAGCATCCACGGCACAGCAGCGCAAGTTCAATGTCCAGCCAGGGAGGGGACCCACATGGCACAGCAGACCTCTCCTGCCTGGCCTGCTGCTCCCCTCAGCAGTGTGTTTCAGTCCATCTGCCTGTTCTACTCCCTGCTCTGTCTCTGGTCAATTCTCTCACCTCCCACAACTCTGGCCTGTACCCCAGCTCTTGTATGCGTAAGTAAATAAGTCTTTAAAAAAAAAAGTTAGCCACTGCATTATATACTAAAAAAAAATTTCTGCAGTGATTGAAGGAAGCAGGGCACTGGCACAGGGTGGTAATAGATAAACAGGGGTCAAACGTATTCACGTGGACACAATGAGTGGCAATGGGTGTTTAAATAAGCAGTTCTGAAAATCACAAACACATGTATTGGGCCTACAACTTATTATCGAGAAAAAGTCAGTTTGAATTAAATGTAAAAAGCAAATAAAAAATTCATAAAACTATAAATAAGAACATATTTGTAAACTTGGCAAAGGGAAAATTTCACAAGCACACAACAGCAATGAAAGAAAAAGATGGATAAATATGACAACACTAAAAAATGTCAAATTAACTACTCAACAGATACCATCATGAGAGAAAAATGACATCGTGTACTAGCTGTGGGTTTTTTCCCACAGATACGCTTTGTCAGATTCCTTCTATTCTAAGTTTGTTGAGAGTTTTCATCATGAAAGAGTTCTGGATTTTGCCTAATGCTTTTTCTGCATTTGTTGAGATAATCCTGTGGGTTTTTTTTATTCTATTCATGTTTTGCATCACATTAATTATTGTATCACATTAATAAACCAACCTTGCATTACTAGGATAAATACAACTTGGTCATGGTGTATCATCCTTTTTCATATGTTGCTGGATTTTGTCAGTGTTTTATTGAGGATTTTTACATCCATCTAGGAGGTCAGATTATACTTTTTTATAAGATGGGCCCAGGGTCTCACAGAGGGAAGTTGCAACAATACAGTGAAAGGCTCTTGCTGATACGTCCATTGCACGTCTTGGTCAGTAAATTATCCCCTATCAGTTCTTTCCCAAGTGTTAATCCATCTTGGTACATGAACTTTGTTTCTAAGCCCCACTCACATGGTAGATAGTTCAGAGTGGAGTCAGGGAGTAAGTAAACAAAGTGTAACAGCAGCTGGGAAAGAACTGATAGTGCTGAGCAATTTTGCAGAGGGCATGAGAAATCTATAAAGTTGGAGAACTCTGAGTTCATGTCTCTGAAATCCAGAAGGTGAGAGTACACTGCCCCACGCAGGTTTCCCACTCAACTGGGGGGCTGTCATGGGTCATTCTGTCTTCTGAAACTGAACATTTGCGTCTTTGTCATAACTACTGGCATCATGGACTTTTAAAAAAGTGATCCCAGAGAAATGTAGAAACTAAAAGGAAAGCCCTTGAAGGAAACTGAAATTATCCACCAAAAATCAAGATCAACCATGTATTCCGGAGTTAACAGGATAATTTTTCATGCATGCTGGCCCTGAGACTCTCAGAGTCCCCCTCCTGCGGAAGTGAACATGAAGAACGACTTTTACGGTTGACTTTTCAACTGCCAAGTTCTAAGCAGTGGGATGAAAGAAGAGAATTCTAAGGCAGGCCCTGTTTGAGACATAAACCACACTGTCTTTCTTCTCCTTGAGAGAGCGCCAATGAATAGCTCCCCCTTTCGCCAGGCTTTGAAAGGTACACGGCCCGAGCGAAGTAAAAGCTGCTCCAGGTGAGGCTCGAACTCACAACCTCGGCATTGCTCACGAGCGTACTGCCTTATAAGTACCGCGCGCTAACCGATTGCGCCACTGGAGCCACACCAGACACGGTTGGGGGCAGGTAGGAATGAAAGAGAGTGAAGTTTCTTTTACAGACGAAGACTTAAAAAAAATACTCTTGCTAAAGCATCAAACGATATGTAATGAACAGGCTGTTTCTGCTAGGGGACTTCCACCAACACGATACAAAGCGCCTGTCAAGGAATCCCCGGTAGAAGCCGTTGCCCCCTCAACGGAAACTCCGGGGACAGAGGATCGCAGTTATTTGAGTTTTGCCTTTCTGCTCAGAGGACTATGGCCAGATGTGTCGTTCACCGCACTCTGGTTCAAGTTTCGCCGAGGGGTGTGTGTTCTGCCCGCGTAGAGATCTCGTATACAGTCATCCCTTCTGGATTCCCGCGGACTCTCCACCGAACCATCCTCCCTCGCTGCACCTCCTCATGCCCCTCTGGCCTGAGCTGAGGAATTGACTTGCCACCTATCCCACCACCACCAGCCTAAGAAATTTTTAACCTAAAAATGTCCAGATACTTTGCTACCCTTTAACAGACAGCTAACATTTCCTTTCAAAGAATCATTCTTTTAAACTCACAGATGCAACACAGGTTTGGCAAAAAAAACCAACAACAACAATTATTCATTAGTTGTCTCAAGTCTCACACTCAAAGAAATCCACAGTTTCCCCATGTGGTATTTCATCTTTGGAGGATCAGAGTGTAAATTAATCTTTTCTAGCAGATACCGTATCTGGTATAGTAGTTTCAGCTGGGGCTACACCCACTGTCATTTTAAAGGACCCTTGGTTTTTTGCAAGAAACAGACTAGTGAATTGGATGGGAATATTATAGGGATCCCAATGGCACATCATTTTGGTTCTTAAAGACTCATGTGTGGTTTTCAAGGGCTCACTTACTGTAGTGGCTCCGAATTAGGTGTCAATTTCAGGGACGTCCACTTGACTTTTTCTGCTTTGACCACCTTACACCACACACTACATGCCTGTTGACTGCCCATGTGTTTTTCTTCCAAGATGCCAGTGAACTGTCACCCTGAAATTATCTCTATGGTCATTTTGTCCCCCAGCCCTGCCTGCCCCCATTACCCTCCCTCCCTTGATTTTTTGATGGTTAGTGTTGCCACCTCTGGCCTGGATCACTTCAGGAGCTGATAATCCCCACTGCTCTTGGTGAGGCCACGTCTGCAGTAGAATCTGGCCTCATCATGTCCCACCTATAGAAGACCTGAGAACTTCTCGGCAATGCCGGCGCTCTTTTCACCAGAACATTCTTGTTATTTTTCAGACAGAATGTCCTTTGGCAGAATGTCCTGTGACACAGTCACCTAATGGGTTTCCCACCATTACTTGGAAAATCCGCCATTACTTGCAAAATTTACACCCAGTCGTCTGAGCTTTTGATCCCTTCTTCCTGCTGTGACATCACTCCTGACTTGCTACTCCAAGTGTGTGAAATTCTGTAAAATCTAGATGCTGAGCGGGTGGCAGAGGCACATGACATTTGGCAGAGCAGAGGCCTTGGCACTGTCCTCAAACAAGAAGGACACGCTCACCCTTCAGAGGAATGGGCCTGCCTCTAACAGGCCGGGCCCAGGGTGAGGTGGGTGGGGGGTGGACATTAGGAAATCTCAGAGTTTAGACCAACTCTCTACATCCCATGCCTCAAGGTTCTATTCTTTGCCCATTAAAACCATCACCAAGACAACCTATTCTGGAAATTTGACCTTCTATGGTGTTCTACCAATACCATTCCTACGATTCAGTCATGGACCTGAACCTTGGCTCCTTGTACCCTTAAGGTGCAAGACGTGAGGTTTCGTACAAGTGCCCACAGACGCATTCTGGCTTTTGCTGGCTGAAGTATCATTCTCAGACTCAAATGGTCTCTTTCCAAATCATCGATTTCCTCTAGTAACAACCATCCACCTCTACTACCACCTTATATAATTATCATTTCTCCTCTTTTCCTCAAGTGCCAGATGTATCTGCTAGCGTACATCCTTCTACCAGCAGACAATCTCAGGTTAGATTTTAACAACCTCTGTGAGGGTTTTAGCAATTACCCTTCTCCTTTGTGCCAGTGATGAATGGCACCTTCCTGTTGGGGGAAGTCAGAGGCTGCGAGAGCCATAAGCAACAATCAAGGACAGAAAAGAGTGTTATACCAAGATCCTTGCAAGACTTGCAAACAAGTCACGCTAACAGGAGCTGCACACGGCTCCTGGGATCCAGGCAGACACTCTTTTACTCTGGACGAAGATAATAAGGAAACAAAAAGTTGTTAGATAATAGTAGTGGCTAGTTACATGCAGGCGGGTTTGGCACACAACTATGGGACCTTGTACTTCTGGGCTATGCTTTTTGTAGCAAGTAACACATGCTTGTTAATTGTTCTCCTGCTCAATAAAAGCCATTGAGAAGTTAGGAGTTTGGCTATTTGCCTAGGCGAGCAATAGCCCTCCATTTACATACTACATCTTCTCTGCTAGACTCATCTCTGCATCACCGAACACACAGCACAACATCAGCACTTTCACCTCCGGAGATTACACCAACACTTGCCCATTCCTCATTGCCAATCAGATGGTAGATAATTTAGCTTCAAACATTTCATTTTAGTCTCTTTCTCACATCACTTTTGGTACCAACTATTGCAGGTTGAGTTCCCTGGAAACTAAGTTGCAGATTTGAAACCAGGAAATTTACCTTAGGATCAATTATGTGTGAGACAAAGAAGAGAACACAAAAAAGAGAAGTATAACTTACCAGAGGGAAAATTTGGGCTGCAAATTTTACAACACCAAAGGCATCAGCTTACTCCTTGGGGACCTCTGCCCCTGGGATGAGCTCTTTAAAGTTGTCCTAAGTTGAGAAGTCAGAGTTTGGTTATTATACTCCTCTTTGACGAGTCACTGAATATAGACTGCCTGCAGATGGGGTCATGAACTTGATGAGGCAGTTCCTACAAAGGACTGACAACAGCAACTCATCAGGTGACAACCCTTCAAGATTCTGGGAGGAAACTTTCTGTCCAAGGGTTTCAAGTAATGTGGGCAATGCCCCCTCTGAGATAGTCACAGTGAGAAAGAGGAGAAGAGAGGATGAGTTTGAGCACAGGGTAGGGTTTGAAAAGCACCAAAGATGCCAGATGCTGCAGAAAACATTTTATTGGCAATCATGGCAGGGCTGGTTCTGAACCGAGGAGTCTTGGGTTGAGAGGCAAGTTCATCCTGTGAAGAGGCCCTGCCCAGGTGTTAAAACCTCAATGCGCTAAACATCAGACAGTAGGGAAAGCTTCCATAGACTCCAAGTTAGACAGGTTCTGGGTCCCACTATGATGCAGACACCCTTCCTTCATGTGAGGTGACTTCCTGCCTTAGGGCTCCCACAGGAGCAGGACATAATGGGGTATCCAGGTGGGGTGTCCTAGATGAACACCGAGCTGGGAACTGACGATGTGTGTTTGTCCTGGGAGAGAAGGCCTGTCATGAAGTGGATCGTAAGTTGCTCAGTTACAGTCCCTTGCTATGCCTACACCCGTAGGGTAGAGAGGGCGGCGGGGGCAGGGTGTCTGGGAGCATTTTCAGGAGATGGTGGCATGCTTTTCCTTTGGTGGACGGGAGTTATTAAATTTAGAACAAGGTCTGAGGATTTAGGATTTCCATTCTTTTGTTCTTCGTCCACATTCTCGTTTGGAGAAATGGGAGTAGCTTTCAAATATGTCTAAGTGGTAGAAAGTGGGAACTTTGACAGCAGAGAGGTGATTTGGTCCAAGGGAGGCCGTTTTGATTTAAGAAGAGATGGTGATGAGAAGATGGATTCTTCTTTGAATAAGTTCTCAGGTAAGAGGCAGGATGGCCCACACCCTCCACTCGGCCTTCCTATTTCGCTTTGAACTGCTTCAGGTAGGCCAGGATGTCTGCCTTAACTGAACCCACGGTAGTCAGGTGAGACCAGCGCATGACAGGGATTCCATCCGGTCCCACCAGGAACTTTTCAAAATTCCAGCGGATGTCATGGACCTTTATAGGTTCCCAGGATATATGTTTTAACATGCCCAAAAACTCCGAGGGATGAGGACAGGCATGCTGGAGCAGAGAGATGAAAAGGAGAAGCAACATCATTTCTATTCCTGGATGGTCCAGGTTATTTTCACCCGCAGGTAACCCACCCCTTCCCAGACCTGGACATTTCTATTTCCTATGATTCTTAGTTCTCTAAATCGCCACTCCACTAACTACCTAGCCTGTCACAGGCAGTTAGCAAAAGTCTGTTCCCTTTCTGTCTCTCCACAAGGCCCCATCACATAAATCATGCTGCCGTGGGTAAGACAGGTTACTTCTCCAGCTGTTCGTTTCCTTCTCTGCAATTAGAATGTGGTTTCCCAAGTCTTAGATTTCTTTGGGTCAGCAGCACTTCAGAAATGCCTTTTGAGATTAATGTAAGGTTACCAACATTTTATTTTATCAAATAAGGAAAAATTGAAAACATCATCACTTTGATCATTTAATTTTTAAAAGATTGTGGTAGGACAAATTACACGTAGTGTCCTAATCTTAGAAAAAAGGGCAACTGAGTTTATGAAACCACTGTCCTATTTTCTTCAGTTTACCGAGGATATATAAAAATCTCAATATGGCCCACAATCCAGCACTTAGAAACAATGAAGTCTGGTGACCTTTAGGCATTCTTAGACATTCTCTCTATCTGAAAGTTAGTGTTTCACACTAACTTTACTATACGTAAGTATAGTACACTGTACTATACGTGTTGGTTTCTATTTTCTCTCTAGTATGCACTCATCAAAGAGTGGGGATGTGTCTTATTCCTCTTAATTTTCTTACTGTTTAACAAACTGCCTTATAGCCGGCAGGCTGTACCTGAATATGTAGATGTGGGATGAACCAAAGAGGGTGGTCCCAGGAAAGCTGCCACTCTACACAATCCGCTCACCACACGAAGCCAGAGGCCTACACTAGCAGCCTAAGCCTCAGTCCCTGTGGTACCTGGAGATCTCCCCCCAGTCCAGTCCTCCTCAGGCTTGAGCCTTCAGATCCATTTCTACCACACCCACCCTATGCCGGTAGCAGGAGAAAAGAGACTCCTGTCAGTAATCCACTCACCTTCAAGAAGGTAAAGACTTTTTGTTCCTTTTCACCATTCACATGCCCTTTCTCAAAAAGCTGGAAATTAGGTATAAATCCTTTTCCTGGACGGACATACCTGCAATGAGCCATAATATTCTAAAGAAGCTCCAGAATATGAGAGATAAAGTTAGGATGGGACACCAGGATCTGCGGTCAGGGGAAAGGACAAAAAAGTTGTGGCGATATGGTAGGCAGAGCTGGGAAGGGAAAATCAGGCCAATTTTTGGTTCTTTGCCTTGGGCAAAGAAAAATTCACTTAATTTTTCTTTATCCCCCCACCTGTCCCGTGTCCTGTCCCCTGCACTATTTTTGCGTCAGTTTTTTCTGCACTCTCAGTCCTCCACGGTCCCTCTGGGTCTGACTGCAGGGGACAGGAAGAATCTCCAGATACCGCCAGACTTAGGGGAGGCAGAAGTTAAAATCGGCCCACAGATGCTGCTGAGCCTCATCAGCGTCAAGCACACGGGAAGCCCCATGGGGAAGGCGATAAGGGAAGGTAGACCGGGCCTCTTCTAGGGCTTCAAGCAGATACTTACTTTAGTCCTGGAAGGATCTCCGAGTTCTCGCCTGGTTCTTGCTTTCCAAATTGATTGCAGGGAAAGCCCAATACAACTAGACCAAAGGACTTCAGCTCAGTCTGAAGAGCATTCAGTTCTGTGGGTAAAGAAGGAACATGGTGGCCTGGCTAGAAACGCTGCCTTGTACAAAAAGCATTCCTGGGGCTGCTCATTTTGCAGAAGAAGAAACAAGCACAGAGAAGGCTATTAGCGGCAGGGCTGACATTAGAGAGCAGCTATCCAGACGTGCATTTAAATGCCCTTATTACAGTGTAGTCTTTATGAGTCTGCAGCACACCAGAACCCACTGGGGTCCCATCTTCATAACTAGGGATGCCCAGGTCCAATTCCAGGGAATTTTTTGATTCTGCTTCTCGGAGATGGGACCCAGTCTCCTTTATTATTCAAAAACCCACTAGGTCACTGGTGGTAGCACTGTGTGTGAGACAGCACTGCTATGGAAACTAATAGAGAAGTTTCTCAAAAATGTAAAACTAGAACTACCATAGGATCCAGCAATCCCACTTCCGGGTATACATGCACAGGGTCTCCCAGCAGTCAAGATGGGGGCACAGCCCATATGTCCATCAACGGACGAAGGGATAAACAAAATGTGCTATACACACACTCATACAGTGGCAGGACATTAGCCTTAAAAGGGAAGGGAATTCTGGGCCTCCCTGGTGGCGCAGTGGGTTAAGCAACGCACTATGAAGCAAACCGCAGTCACTGCAGCACGAGTTCTATCCCTGCCCCCGGCCAGGGGAGGGAACCCACATGGCGCAGCAGACCTCTCCTGCTGTGCCCGCTGCTCCCCTCAGCAGTGTGTTTCAGTCAGTCTGCCTGTTCTGCTCTCCACTCTGTCTCTGGCGAATCCTGTCACCTCCCACGACTCTGGCCTGTACCCCAGCTCTTGTATGCATAGATAAATAAATCTTTAAAAAAAAAAAAAAGGGGGGCCTCCCCGGTGGCGCAGTGGGTTAAGCAACACACTATGAAGCAAACCGCAGTCACTGCAGCACGAGTTCGATCCCTGCTGCCAGCCAGGGGGGGGACCCACATGGCATAGCAGACCTCTCCTGCTGTGCCCGCTGCTCCCCTCAGCAGTGTACTTCCGTTGATCTGCCTGTTCTGCTCCCGCTCTCTGTAGTGAATCCTCTCACCCCCCCCACACCTCTGGCCTGTACCCCAGTGCTTGTACGCATAAATAAATAAATCTTTAAAAAAAAAAAAGGGAAGGGAATTCTGTCACACACTTCAACACGGATGAGCCTTAACAACGTTATGCTGAGTGAAATAGTTGTGTAAACAACACTGCAATTGTGTGTAGTGAAATTTAGAGAAACAGCAAGTACAATGGGTACAGGGTAGGGTGTAGGGAAAGAGAGAGAAAGATGGTTTCAGTTTCGCAAGATGAAAAAGTTCTGGAAACGGTTCATGAAACATGCCTGAAGTCAGTACTACAGAACTGTGGCTTAACAGTGGTGAAGATGGCACACTTCCTGCATTGTTGTATTACAGCACATTACATTATGGTGCGTCCTTTTTTGTTTGTTTAACCACATTTGAAAATGAAAGTTCACACACACACAAAAAAAAAAGAAAATAAAAGTTCACAAGGTGATTTTTAAACAAAGTCAAATTTGACTATAGCTGCTCATCAATCAGTTTGGCCTCCCGCGTCGAGCAGTCAGTCAGGTGAAGGTGAAGGCACAGACCACGAAAACGAGCTTCTGGCCTATGTACAGGTTGGTTCACCCTGGGGGAGTGCGGGTCTACCTTGCAGGGGCCAGAGAAGCAGAGAAACTCCACGTGGAGCTTCCTGGCGTTCTTTAATGACCCTCAGGATGTTAAAGATGCCTCCTGCCTAGGAATCCTCATGACAGATGAAACACAAGCTTTCAACCGCCTTCCTCCCCTGCCTTGAAGTTTTCCAAACTGTCTCTTCAGAGTTTTATAATTACCCTTTTGGTTAAGCCTTCTGGTGGAGATCCCTGAGTCTCCTGACAAACACTAGCTGGTTCCCCCCCCAGAATCTGCTCAGTTGAGATCTCCTCTTAGTCCTTTAGAAAGAGAGACTGTTTCTGTTTTCACTTGGCTCCTCCGTGCCTCTGCCTATAATCTTTCCCTCGTCTTTAGTCACTGTAAGAGACGTAGGAAGGAGTTTTCTAATCCTCGAGTCTATTCCTCGGTTTTCTTGTCTGTTATGGAGAGAGTAGACATTGAATAAATTGGTTCGTAAAGTCCCTTAACTCATTAGTAAAATATTCTGGTATTCAGTAGAAGTCTTTAAAAAGAATGAGGAAATTTAGAAAAAAAAAAAAAAAAAAAGAATGAGGAAATGGCCTGAATGCCAAAGTATTTTATTAACTTAACAGAGCAAGTGGCTAACAGTATTTATAGTATGTTATCTACTGGGAGAAAGGCAGGAAAAGGAAGAGTGATATATTTCATAAACATCACACTGGTTGACTGAAGGAAAGGAAGGGGACAGAGAGGCTTGTCACGCTAAACCTTTTAAATTTTGGAATTGTGAGCCTTGTGAATAGGGTACCTATTCAAAACACAACATCATTTTTAAAAATGAAGCTATTGTTAGTTCAAATACAAGAAGTATGTCTGTTTCTGGCCTAAACCGTCCCATTCATAAGTCATTGGCTTTTAAACCTCATGTCCTAAAATTTAAAATAAAAATTTTCACTGAATAAGCAATGGAGAGGGAAAAAACTTGACCAAAAGGAGGTGCTGAACAGGGGACTGAGGTGATGGTGCACTGGTGATATGGTGATGGGGAATACATGGGGATTACAATTGATGTCCAATATATATAAATAAATAAAAAGTTAATATAAAAAAAGGGAGGTGCAGGTCTCCCTGGTGGCGCAGTGGGTTAAGCAACGCACTTATGAAGCAAACCACAGCCTCTGCAGCAGGAGTTTGATCCCTGCTGCCGGCCAGGGAGGGGACCCACATGGCATAGCAGACCTCTCCTGCTGTGCCCGCTGCTCCCCTCAGCAGTGTACTTCTGTTGATCTGCCTGTTCTGCTCCCTGCTCTCTGTGGTGAATCCTCTCACCCCCCCCCACACCTCTGGCCCGTACCCCAGTGCTTGTATGCATAAATAAATAAATCTTAAAAAAAAAAAGGGAGGTGCTGAGGTTAGAGGGGTATCTGCTTCTAACCTAGCCTCCCCTCCAGCCCTCACTCCTGCCAAATGCAGCGCCACCTGCTCGCCCCTCTTTGTAAGGCACCAGCAAATCCCTGGAAAAGTGTCAAAAACATCCTAGATCCAGTCTCCTGTGTTCCACAAGAGACTTGACTCTTCAGGTGCTTACTTTTCAGATACACAGAAATTCTCCTGGAAACCTCAGGGGCAGAGCAAGAGCAGGACATGAGGAAGGACTCAGCAAATTTGTTCTAAGTCCGCAGAGTAAATATTTCTGACGCTGGGGATCTAGTGGCTTCTTCTTTTTTTATTTTTTTTTCAAAGATTTATTTATTTATGCACACAAGCACTGGGGGTACAGGCCAGAAGTGTGGGGTGGGTGAGAGGATTCACCACAGAAAGCAGGGAGCAGAACAACCGAAGCACACTGCTGAGGGGAGCAGCGGGCACAGCAGGAGAGGTCTCTTGCGCCATGTGGGTCCCCCGCTGGCCGGCAGCAGGGATTGAACTCGTGCTGCAGTGGCTGCGGTCTGCTTCATATTGCGTTGCTTAACCCACTGCACCACCAGGGAGGCCCCTCTAGTGGTTTCTTCTTTCTCCACTAATCACACAGCTACTCAACTGGCCTTACAATGTAAAACCAGATGATATACAAGCCAATGGGCATGACCGTGTCTTGAAAATATTTTGGTCAAAAAACAGGTTGGCCAGGTTTGGTCCACGGGCCACAGTTTGCTGACTCTTGACATGAGGGAATGAAGTGAGTTAATCGTGAGTATTTATTTATTGTGATAGTTAGCATATAACTCCAAATATTATTTAGAATGTAATGAGCTGAGAACTTCAGCCCCAAGGAGGTGTGTCCATGAATTCTTACCAGGATATTGAGCTGTCAGCCCACAGTAGGTGGCCACGTTGACAAAAAGGACGTGCTTGCCCGAATAATCTTTGAACTGAATTTTCTCCCTCCCATCGAGAGTGACGGCGTCATAATCATAGATGGTGCCCTTCACGTCTCTGTAGCAATTCATCTGGAAATTTAAAGCAGGGTAATATTGGTAACAATGATTCTTGACATCTGTGTAATCTTTCAAGAATAATACATGCATTAGCTGAGACCCCCCAAAACAGACAAGCATCTAAAGTGTGGATGACAAGACTGAAACTCTGGCCTTATGACTTGAAAGCTAATAGGTTTTTGAGTAACGATCAATTAGATCTCTCGTCCTATTATCCCCCGCAGAGGTAAGATGCCAGGAAATGTCTGGATGAATGGAAAAGAGCAGAGATTCAGGAGCTGGGATGGGAGAGGAGACCTGGAAGTAAGTGAGGCCAAGCAGAAAAGCACACTGCTACTCAGGCTGCAAGAAAACGAGGCTACTCCTGGTCTCCAGATTGAAGCATCCTGCCTGGACTCCCTCAGTGAAAGGAAGGTATTTAACTGCCTGAGAATTTCAGGATGGCCTCGTTGCATTTCACTTTCCCTAGGTCTTCTGACTTCTTACTGTATTCATCCCATGGTGGAGTGGAGAGAGCGCTAGCTAGGGAATCAGAAACCAACACTGCCTTAGGTGATCTCTGAAAATGGTTCGCTACTCACTTGATTTGGAAAACTCTACAAAGTCATGGGAATCAAGAAGTTCCAATCTTGGGCCTTCCTGGTGGTGCAAGGGGTTGAGCGCAGCATTGTGGAGCTTCTGTGGCCTCTGCAGTGCTGGTTTGATCCCCAGCCAGGAAGGGGACCCACATGGCACAGTGAACCTCTCCTGCCTTGCCCACTGCTCCCCTCAGTGGTATATTTCAGTCCGTCTGCCTGTTCTGTTCCCCACTCTGTCTCTGGTGAGTGCCCCCCCTTCCCCAGCCTGTACTCCAGCTGTTGTATGCATAAATAAATAAAATCTTTTAAAAAATGTTGCTCTCTTCAGGTTCATATTATGAACACTGGGCTAACCAAGGTTGTGCATGTGGGAAAAACCAGCAAGAACCTGCAGCATGTGGTGGACAGACGTATGCGCGCCACATGGTTACAATGGGGGAAGGGGCAGCCGTGCCCCGGCCAAACAGCAGGACTGGACGCAGGATGGGTGGCCCCAAAAGAGTGCTAAATTGTTATTGCACATGCTTAAAAATGCAGACAATAGTGCTGACCTTAAGGGCTGAGATGCAGATTCCTCGGGCACTGAGCACATCGGGTGATCAAAGGCCCAGGATGCATCACAGTACAGCGCTCCCACTACCACACTGAGACGCACCTTACTGAAAAAAGCAGACTGTCCCTATACTATACGAGGAGGTGGCAAAGAAGGAAAAGATACCCCAGAATTTCTTGTATGCATAAATAAATAAGTCTTTAAAAAAATAGATATTTCAAAAAGTAGGCAGTATGTTGTACAAAATGACAAGAGATTGGAGATGGCTACTCTATTGGCTAATCAGAATGACTTCTCAGGGAAGGTGACTAATCCAAAGACAGGTCTGAGAGCTTAGAGGTGGAGCAGAAACATGAGAATTGTTTCTAGGCTTGGAAACCTAAGAGAAGAGGAGGTGGCAAAGAAGGAAAAGATACCCCAGAAGATACTGAAGAGACAGAAACGTATGGCCTGGAAATAAGTTCAGCATGAAATAGATGGAAATAAAAGTAAAAGCAAGAAAAAAAAAAAGAAGTCAACATGATGTCAAATTTACTTGTGAATCTGAGCAATTCTCATCCTCGGTCCTCATTTTCCCCACTGGTAACAAAGACATTCATCTAGATTCCTCTCTGGCCCTCAGGGGCCTTCCAGATTTAACTACTGAGAATCTACTACTAACCCTACCTTGACTAGTTCTGGTTCTCATGTTGCTCTCTTGCTCTTGTGACAAACTTACAAGTCCAGTAGGGACTCCCAAGAACGGAGGCGGGGAGCTCAAAAGTTCACCTACAAGTCGGGCGCTAAAATCTACCTGGCACCTTCCTACTTCTCACATACCCAGATCCTCACGCCATGTACCGAGGCATCTCCTCCCTGCCTTCATCATCAGCTCAGCTATCCTACTCCTCAAATCTGAACGTTTGAACAGAGTTCCACATAGTATCAAAGGAGTTCTGCATGAAATTCTCATTACCTGATCTTAGGTTCAATTCCTCTATGAGGCAGATCTTGTCTTTTTTTTTTTAATATTTATTTATTTATGCATACAAGAGCTGGAGTACAGGCCAGAGTAGCGGGAGGTGAGAGGATTCACCAGACAAGAGTGGGGAGCAGAACAGGCAAACTGATTAAAACACACTGCTGAGGGGAGCAGCGGGTGAGGCAGGAGAGGTCTGCTGCGCCATGTGGGTCCCCTCCCTGGCCGGTGGCAGGGATCAAACTCATGCTGCAGTGGCTGCGGTTTGCATACGTTGCTTAATCCACTGAGCCACCAGGGAGGCCCAGCAGATCTTAGCTTATCCTTCCTCTGTCTCTTTTTACACAGTCCCTGGGTGTCCTGACTCCACTGGGCTCCCCAGCCTGTCCTGATCCCTTTCACCTGAATGGGGAAGCTAAAGGGAGCTGCTTATGGAATATTGGAGTCTAAAGAGGAAGTATAAAAAGGATGCCACATATCCAAATTACCCAGTGAGGAAGAAGGCAGAGACAAACTGACTAGAGAAGGGTGAGGGCAAAATCGGATAAGCAAAGTCCACACTTAAGTGAGGATTAAACTGGGCTTCTGGAAATGCTATGGGCTAAAAAGGATTTTAGTTAAACACCCTCTTCCCCAACCTGAAGAAGGCAGGATAGAACTCGAAATCATTCCCCAAACTCCTCTAAGCCCCCTGATTTTATAACTGGCCACCAGGCTGTAGCTACTCAGCTGTAGAATTTACTTAACCGAAGCTAAATCTGGAGGTATTTGAGACATAACAGAGTTAAGTAAACTGGGAATAGCTATGAGTGTCAGAAGTGAGCTGAGCTACAAGGAGTCTCCGACTTCCTTCTCTACATGGGGAAAAGGCCTTTTCTCATTGCAGGATTTGTACCTTTCCCTCCACGCACGTACTCATACACTCCAGCAAAGCTGAGACCCACATAAAGAGAGTCTTATATGAAAGTATCCATATTTAACTCCATGGTTCCTGGTCCCAAGGTGAGCAATGGGCCTTGTCCCCCCTTTGTTACTACAACAAAAATGACTGAACATCATGTTGGGCACAAGAACACCAGGAGTCAGAGAAGCTCGGGGAGTTGGCTCTTGACGTGGGGGGGGGGCAATTAAGTCAAAATTCTGTGTATAACTTTTGACTCACCCCAAACTTAACTACAGTTGACCCTTGGTATTTTTAGGGTGGGGAATTGGTTTGAGGATCTCGGTGAATGCTCAAGTCCCTTATAATCGATCCTCCTGTCCATGGGCTCTGCCATGGCAGCTGACGTTGGTTGGTGAACACAGAATCCACAGACAGAAAAAAAAAAAAAAAACAACCCATCTACACGGACCCAGGCAGTTTGAACCCGTGTTGTTCAAGGATCAACTGTACTGCCCACCGACCCACAAGGCAGCTACTATCATCCGCCGATACATGGGGAGAAAGCTGAGGCTGACAGAGGTGAGGAAACTGTCCATGGCCACCATGTTGGATGAGTTTGCCTGGCCCTGACTGATTCCTGCTCATTTCCATACACGTTTTATCCACAAGGCCACTGAGCCATGAACTGGTACATGAACTGAGGCCAAAATCCAAGACTCCTGACTTCAAATATGGTCATTTAGGCCTCTGCTCATTTCTTCATATTTTATGTTTCTCTGATAACTCTCCAAGTTTATCCATCCCTAATGCTTCCATATGGCGCCCCCCTCCTCTTTGGAGGCCTGTTGAGAGCTGCAGTGGAGAACCCCCAACTCAATCTGTCCTTCAAACTCTGGTGCCCACCCATCCTCATGCCCCAGCTCTGATGGAGACAGTGTTGTGGGTGGAGGGCGGCCCAGGCCATCTTCAGATGGAGGAGGGGAGAGAGGCCCCATCTAAGAAGGCCTTTCTTCCCCACCCACATTCAACTCAAAGAATGACTCTTTGGGGAGATGAAAAGAAAGGTCTAGGGGAATGAGCAAAGGAAGAGAAAGCAGAGGTTGGCCAGGTCTCGCGAAGGACCGGAGGGAGGAGTGCGGTCCTGCCGGGCCCAAGAGGAACGGCAGTTGAGCCCTGCCCCGCCCTCTCTGAAGTCACTCACCTTGGTGTCCTCCAGCTTGGCATCTGTCTGCACCAAGCAGGCCAGGAGAAGGGGGAAAAGATAGTAGGCCCCCAGGGGAGCAGTCATGACCTGAGATCCTGACTCTGAAGAGTCTGAGGCTCTCTTGTCCCTCAACAGCCTTTTGACGCCCGGGCCAGCACCGGCTCAGTCTGCGCAGGCCAATCACAGGTCGGCAAGGGTTTCTGGGGCGTGGGTGGGCGGCGAATCTGGAATCTACGCCGCACCCTTGCCTCTGCGGGCCCCCGCTCACCAGGCGGTGAGGACCTGAGACTCATACAAAGTCCGCCCGAATTGTGAAATGTCCACTGCCCGCTCAGTGAAGACTAGTGTCTGTTTGTCCTGCGCAGACCGGGCATGCGGATGCAGCTCCCAGACACCTCCCAAAGGGCTGGCGCAGACAGGCCAGATACTCTCCTAACATTATTATTTGAGCTCTAGAAAATATGTCCGAGACCACCAGGGTCTCGCTGAGGGAACGGGCCAGCAACTGGCCCTGAGTGAGGAGAGTGAGTCTCCATCCATGTGAAGGAAGCACATTAACTATTTGCTTTATAACGCCGCCAGGTGTTTACAGGTCAGTAAGAAAAAACAAGCAGCCCAACGGGGATAAAAGGGGGGGTGGGGTGGGGGGTTCCAGAGAGTAAGCCAAATGGCACGGGCATTAGGATACAGTGTTCTTCCAAGCAATAATCAAAGAGACAGTCTGCAGTTATCAGATTGGCCAAAGTTAAAAGAAATATTTGTTCCAGCTGGTCCGGTGTAGGATGTTCTTACACAGTAAGGGGGGGCTAGGTGGGGGGTGGTGGCCACGAGACAGCTACCACTTTCTGGGGGATAATCCACCGTTCTGAATATACTCTTTCAATGTAAGTAATTTTTTGGAACTAGAATTTTGATATAATTAAAATTTATAGAAGTTGCCAGCTGTCCTCTTAATTACCTGGAGGCCACAGGACAGGTGAAGGATCATGGAAATGAGACACTAATTCCTCAAAGAACAAAAATACCTCCTATTGGGTGGAAGAACCCCCATCCACTCTGCGTCAGTCCCCAACAATGGCTCCACAGGTTCAGCTAACATTTTGGGATTTATGAGTTGATGATGCAGAGCCCAAGGAATTGCTGGGTTTCTCACTCTCACATAAATAACCTATTTAATCCTCACCAGCCTGGGAGACTCAGCCAGACCTTCGTCCTTCCTTTCTACAGTAGTTTTACTTAGGCCCAACTCTGCTTCCTGCTGGTTACCCTCGTGCACAAGCTTGTCGCCCCGCTCCTTCTAACTCAACTTTTGCTTGGTTCACCCAAAGGCACTCTGGTGAATTCTTTCTTCTGGAAGCTCTCCAGACCCACAGGTTTTGGGGAGTCAGTAACATAGTTACAAGAAAGGGGTGAATTCAGCAACTCCCTGGGCTTGAATGAGATAAGCATGTTATCTCATTTGTTATGAATGAGATAACAAAGATGAGATGTCTGAAAACATTCGTAGCAGTTTTCCCTTTGCCAGTCTGCCCTCACCCTTCTCCCCCTCCCACAGAGCAGCCCTGCCAGCTCAGCTTCCCTAGCTCCCCTGTTCTCTGCTAACACAGGGCCTTCTCTCCAACCAGCCCCTCTGCCAGCCCCGCTCTTCCAGGTTCACCAAAATGGTGCTGCTGCTGGGCTTTAGTTCTTACTGGGGGATTCTGGGCATTCGTGAGCTGTCTTGGAAAAGGGAAACTTGTTATCCCAGATTTCTGATCTCTGCTCAGAGACCTCAGATTGAGGGGGAGGAGACCGAAGTGATAGCCTCTGACCAGGCCATGGAGTCCCAGAGCTCTTTAGGACAGGCTTCCCATTTATCGCCTCTCCTGCCCTCCTGTCTACCACAGTTCAAAGAACTACAGAGATTAAAGTATCAAGCCCCTCTGGGTCTCCCTGGTGGCACAGCAGGTTGAGTGCTGCACTGTGAAGCATCAGGGACACAGCAGTGCAAGTTGGAGGAGGGGACCCACATGGCGCAGCAGACCTCTCCTGCCTCGCCCGCTGCTCCCCTCAGCAGTGTGTTTCAGTTCCTCTGCCTGTCTGGCTCCCTACTCTGTCTCTGGTGAATCCTTTCACTCCCATGACTCTGGCCTATACCCCAGCTCTTGTGTGCATACATAAACAAATCTTAAAAACAAAATGTATCAAGCCCCCATCTTCCTTCCCAAGCCACGTGAATTCAGGCACGTTGCCCTCTGAGCCTCTGGTGCTCCTGTGTAAAGCTGGGAGAAGAATAATATGAACTCCATAGGGCTCATTTTAAAAGAAAGGAAAACAATTCAGTTACACTCCAGCACTGGACCCGGCCCAAGGTAAACACGCATTGTTCATTCAACTGAAAGAAGAAGCTGACGCACAAACAGAAAAACTGATTTACCCAAAGTTATGTGTTCAGTGAGGCTGGAATTACATGCTGGTCCTCCTTGCTGTTATACATTCCTTACTTTCTTAGCCATTGTGTCTTTCTCATCTCACAATAAGTCAGGCAAGAACAGAAGAAAAATTTTTGCCATAAACTCTACTTCACAGTTTGGATCAAGTGGTCTAAACTCTCTGCCTTGGCCTCTCTGGGTCCCTTTGTTTGTTTCCCTGAAGGCCAGATCTCTCTATTCATGAGAAAAGAAAATTCAGGAGCTCAATCTCAGCTCTCACTTGCAATGTAAAAGTAGGGTTCAGCAAGGGAAGGTGAATTGGGCAGTGTCTCTCAGTGGTGCAAAGTCATCCAATAACTTGAGTTTTCTTTCAAATCACTTGCCTTTCACTCACCATAATAAATATGTTAGGACATAGAAGAAAGTTCGAGAGATCACTGTTCTTTTACATTTAATTTTCACCCTTGCATATTCTTAAACTTCTGACCTCCTTCTCCAAACATGATGAAGTTTGGGGTTCACATCTGATCAAGGCTGACTGTGACCCTGAGTTTGCACTGAGGCATTTGGCCCTACCACACAGACTTTCAGAAGGTCTGCCACGAATGCCAAGCTTTCTTCCCCCAGCCTGCTCTGGTTTCTTGGAAGTTGGGATGGGGAGGCGGGAGAGGAAGGATGTGTACCCCCACAAGCAGTGTTCTTGTCTGTTACTTCTGTCTTAATGATCAGGTATAGGGCGTGGGAAAGAGAGCTTTGTGTCCATGCCCAACCACAGAAATTTGAGTACCCCACACCATTCAAAACCAGATGCCCTCCTACCTGGAAATCCTATGTCTCAGGCCTTTTGCTACTTCCAGGGAAAAAATACATGACCCCATATCACCAACACACACACACAGCAAACCATGACCAACAACTCCATAGAACTGTGGAGCACTGACAACACCGCCATCGAGCTCAGTTTATCCATTTATTTAAAAAAGGGTTTGGGGACTTCCTTGGTGGCCTAACTCTCAGCATTGCCACCACTATGGTCTATGTTTGGTCCCTGGCCAGGGCGCTGACCCACATGGCACAGCAGACCTCTCCCTTCCCCACTGCTCCCCTCAGCAGTATATTTCAGTCAACCCATCTGTTCTGCTCCCCACTCTGTCTCCAGTGAATCCTCTTGCTGCCTATACCCCAGATCTTGTATGCAAAATAAATAAATAAATGTTTCGAAAAATAATAAATAAAAAATAAAAAGAGGGTTGGAACAAAAAATCACCCAAGTCGCTGAAAAGGTTGACATTCCTGGTACATTTTCTCAGTTTTTGAGAGAGTCACCACCAGTGAAACTGACCTGACCAACCTTGACCGCTAGAATGATTGGGAAACAAGAATAAGAATCAGGAAACTTTCCCAGCCAGATGCAAGCTAGCGTGTGTCTTACAGCTCATGCTTTCCAGGCCACAGCTGCATAGGAGAAGCAGGTGCTGGATAAAGAGGGGTGGTCTCCTCATTCAGGAGACAAGTCCAGGGCTGGCCACACCCACAATGCTGCCCCCCAGCAGCCTGTGCCAAAATCAGCCAGACTTAGGACGCCAAGCAGAAGCTGGGGTCAGCTGGCCTCTCCTTTCCCACCCCTCAGTCAGTGGCCGCTTATGAAAGGCATCGAGGGCCAGGGCCGTGGGAAAACATACGGACTTGACCTTCCTATTTCACTGAGGACATGGATTTCATCCAGTAACTGACAGAAATAGACGTTCTGGCCAAATAGTGTTTTGCCACATCCAGGTTTATTCAGTCTTTGAAACAACTACAGATATCTCTAGGAGCTCAGAGTTTCTCTTTGATCTGGAGCTACTGGTTTGGAGTCCCGTCTGAAAAATTGTAGCCCCCCTGCAAGTCCAGGCCTGTGCCACATAGGAGGCCCCAGATGGACCCACAAAAGGACAGTCCACACACACCAGTGTTCAGAACCCGGAGGATTTGGTTCATTGAGATTATGCTGTGTGGCTGCAGACGCTGTGCGGGTGGCGCTGAACATGGCGGACACAAAGTTTCATAATTAATGACCTTGTAGAAGCGAAATTTTCATAAGAAAGGCTTCTCACAAGACCAGATATGCTGAATAAAATATGGCCATACTACTGAAGATGCTTACCTAGAACGCATTTAACGTGCAGAAGTGTATGCCTTCACTTACGTATGTATTTTTTTACCTTTATTTATAACGGCTTTTGCATCTGCTTTCAGAATTTTTTCTCAATGCCCAGGTCACACTGATACCCCTTATTATTTTCTAGATGCATCATTGTTTTACCGTCCATATTTACATCTACAATACTCCTAGACTTCATTTACTCACAAGTTTTTATTGTGAAAAATTTTAAATCTACAGTGATGCTGACAGAGTAGAACAATGATCTACAGTAGATCGCTGGCTTATCCACCACCCATTTTCAATATTAATGCTTTTGCTTATGAGTTTGCTTATTTGATTTGTTGAATCACTTGAAAGTATATTGCGGATATTGAGATATTACCCTTACATATATATTAGCAGTTGGTATCCCCAAAACAATGTCTCCTACTTAAAGCAGTATCTTGATTCCTTCTCAAATAGCAATAAAATGCCTTACAATGTTCTGACACTTATTCCACAAATTTATTTCCCAGTTCCTAAGCCGACTTTATAACTCTTCTTCCAAACTGGAACTTATTCAGGTTCATGTTATAATATTGATTAGTATGGTTTTTTCATGCCTTTTATTTTAAATCTAGAATAATCCCACTAAGATTTTTTTTGCATTTTTGAAGGTATCAGTCCAGTTGTTCTGATGAATATCCCACATTTTTATCTGTCTTACTATTTCCTCACTGTGTTATTTATCTTATTCTCCATCTTTTACATTTGTTTCAGAAGTGAAGTCAAAGACTTGAATGACAGGAATTTTGAGTATGGTACAAGTTACAGACAGGATCTCCTGCCACACATACCAGCCAGTGAGTTTTCTCCAAAGCAGGGAAATCTCCTCCATGGCAGGAAGCTCAAGTTCAAGCAGGTGAACACCAGTCCCCCAATGCTACCAACTGAGAAATCCCTGGTGCAGGAACTCAAGCTATGAGGTTCAACTTTAAACGGGGCCTTGAGAAATTTGTCTTCTGGGGCTGATCGATCCTAAACAAAGATGGTAAGGGGGTCTCAATGTTAAATGAGACATGGGGCCTCCCTGGTGGCACAAGGGGTAAGTCGCAGCACTATGAAGTATCCACAACCACTACAACATAAGTTCGATCCCTGGCCAGGGAGCTAAGCCACATGGCACAGCAGACCTCTCCTGTTTCTCCCACTGCTCCCCTCAGCAGTGTGTTTCAGTAGATCTGCTGTTCTGCTCTCCACTCTGTCTCTGGGGAATCCTCTCAATCCCCATGCCTCTGACCTGTACCCAACTCTTGTATACATAAATAAATAAAAGTCAAATGAGACATATTGTGAGGTTGCAATGGGGCACTGGTGGCCTGTGCTGGCACTTTACCCATTTCCTTGGAGGCTGGCCCGCTAAGGTGAGGTCACTTCAGATCATAAGGTCACTTCAGATCCCATTTCGGATAGGGTATGTCAACCTATAAATTAAAAAGGCAGAGGGCCTCCCTGGTGGCATAGTGGTTTAAGCAACGCACTATGAAGCAAACCGCAGCTACTGCAGCACGAGTTTGATCCCTGCCGCCGGCCAGGGAGGGGACCCACATGGCGCAGCAGACCTCTCCTGCTGTGCCCGCTGCTCCCCTCAGCAGTGTGTTTCAGTCAATCTGCCTGTTCTGCTCCCCACTCTGTCTCTGGTGAATCCTCTCACCTCCCGCGATTCTGGCCTGTACCCCTTGTATGCATAAATAAATAAATCTTTTTTAAAAAGGCAGAATATGCATATTTGGGATCAAATAATTACAGTTAGGTGTACACAGATTCAGGCAGGAAACCTGAAATGTGCATGGCGGGACATGGAGGGCATTTATGGAAGGAAAATGAGGTAAGTGATTAAAGAAGAGCCAATTAGTGTTAACAAGCTTAACCTATATGTTGACAACCTTTAGGTTGAAAAAAAAAATCATCAGTTACTGATTCTCTAGGAAAGATGGAGAATACAAAGATGAGGAGAGAATGCCAAAGATTGTATTCTTGAGCTAAATGGCCATAATCATCAGTTCTGATCTAAATGACTTTTCAAACACCTGTTTGCCTGATGGTTTCTTAAAACAATCCTTTTTGGCCTAGTCCAAAGATATTGGACCCAGTCCAAAGATCTTATCTAGTTCGAAGAGGTAATACAATTTCTCTGTGACAGTTCCCTGGATCCATTTTAAAAATGTTGTCACAAACAAGCACGCAAACAAATGAAAAACACAACAAGAACAAAAGAACAAAGACAAACCAAAGGGATCATTTGGGGAGAGGGTGGGGTAGAGACCAGGATGAGGGCAGAAAGAGCACAAGGGACTGAGGTGATGGTGCACGGGTGAAACGGTGGTGGGAATTCCCTGGGGACCACAAATGATGTCAAATATAATTAAATGATCTAAAAATAAAGAAAGAAAGAAAATAAAAATGGCGTCACAGATGACAATTTTCAGAGTACTTACTCTGCCACTTGAATAGTCATTCAGACAGAAAGGTTAGTTCTGATAATGACCTAATCCTTGATAAGACCTGAAATTTACATTCTTCTAGGTAGTTAAGGAAGTGATAAAAATTTCTGGTGAATCTGCAGAATCTCAATTGATTTCAGCTCAAAATAACCCACATGCCAAAATGACATTTATTCGAGAGGCCTGTTCTGAACATTTTGGGAGGAGGAATTATCTTAGCCTCCACATGGCTATTCCTGAGTTATATCCTTTATCATAAACTGAGATATGCAAGTGAATCTAGTGAATTATTGAAATTAAGGAGGGGGGCCTCCCTGGTGGTGCAGCAGGTTGAGCACCGCACTATGAAGCATCACCGCACAGCAGCACAAGTCAATCCCCAGCCAGGGAGGGAACCCACATGGCACAGCAGACCTCTCCTGCCTCGCCAGCTGCTCCCCCCGGAAGTGTATTTCAGCCCATATGCCTGTTCTTCTCCCCACTCTGTCTCTGGTGAATCCTTTCACTCCCTAGCCTGGCTTGTACCCTAGCTCTTGAATGATAAATAAATCTTTAAAAAAAGAAGGAAATTAAGGGGGGGACTATGGGAGACCCCAATCTACAGTTGGTCACCCAGAACTTTCAAGAGGCCCCTGTAGTGGGGATGGTCTGTGGAACTGAGCTCTTAGACAAGAAGGTCTGTTGACTCTGGGACTTGGTGTTAAAATTGAATTAAGTTGTTTAACACCAAGTTTGGTGTCCAGAAAATCACAGACACACACTCCACTCAGTCATAAGAGGTCTTCAAATCAGAAGTTGGATTCTACCTAGAAAGATCCTGGTCTTTGTGAGAGCAAATGTTACCAGTATCCCAATTATTGGCTTGGTAGTCTACTGTCATCTTGTCAGCTCCTACATGCTTCATCGGAGATGTTAGACAACAAACAGAAGAGAAGGCAACATGACCATGGAGGCAACATTTGGAGAGATTCAGTCACTAATCAAGGAAAACAAATAGCACCAGAAAGGGGAAGAAGCAAGAAATGGGTTCTCCCCACAGCCTCCACCTTGACTTGGTGCAGTGAACCGATGTTGGGCTCTGACCTCCAGGACTGTGAGAGAATAAGGTTGTGTTCTGTTATGTCAGTAAGTATGTGGTAATTTGTCACAGCAGCCAAAAGAAACTAATATAAATGTTGGTTCTTGGAGACAGAGAGCTGCTATAATCAATACCTAAAAGTGTTGCAGAGGCTTTGGGGTTGGATAATAGGCAGAGGTTGGAAGAGGGTTGAGGTGCTTGGTAGGAGAAAGCTAGAATGCCTGGAACTAACTGTTGGTAGAACTATGAACAGTAGATGCGTGTGGTAAGGGCTCACAGGAAGTGAGAAACGTGATAGGGAACTGAAATAAAGGTTCATGATCCCTTCCTGGCATCTCTTCAACCCCTAAATGCCATCGCCTGGCATCTCCTGTCAGTAAAATCTCACCCTGCTTTTCTCTTCTAAGGATGCCTGTGATTGTATTTTGGGTCCTCCCGGACAATCCAGGATAATCTCTTCCTCTCAAATGCTTAATTACATCTACAAATCTTTGCTACATGATATAACATTTAGAGGTTTCAGGGATTAAACCTGATATCTTTGAGGGCCATAATTTAGGCTATGAGGGCATTTAGATTTTAGATCAGAGCACCTTTGAGTTGAGGAGATGGGTGTGTTCCTTACTTCCTAGGGAGGCGCAATGCCTGAGGCACAGCAACTTGGGGGCTCTGTCTTATTGGAGGACGTCTGATTCTGTCACCCTCGTGGGTACTCTGGATACCTCAGATGCCCATGGTTGGGCAGGGATTCACTGGAACCTCCCTGGTACATTAAGATGAGTATACTAGACACAGGCGATATCTGAGAAATTATATATTTTTCTTTATTTGTTGTCCCTTTTGTCTCATCGAGCACTGGAATTATTTCTTAGAGCGGATGAGGGTGGTAACTTTGTCAGTAGTGACAGTCTTCAGGAGGACTGTGCTTCAGGGCCAGATGCCTTAATGAAGGCTCACGATAAGGGCCATAGTTGGCCTGGGTCTGAAGTGTTTTCAAGGATGAGGAAACAATGAGTATATATGTGGACAAAAAATGGAACTGAAAGAAAACTATGATGAAAAAAGATCACTCTCCTCAAAATTCCAATGTGTCATATTAGTAGATTTAGGTTTAGTAACTAGATTTACATCAAGTTTGTAGCCCTAAAGAAGTCAAAGAAGATTTTAAAAAAACAGAGAATAAAGTTTGACTGAGGTCAAGTGACTTTACATTTTTAAAACTCACCCTCACATTTGTAAATTAAAGGAAATGTGCTTCTCTTGCCTCATTTCCACTGTGATGGAATAGACAAAAATCAGATGATAGATGTGGAAATGTAGTTTTGTAATTACATTACAAAATCCTGATATGCCCAGAATCACGTTTATGTCTCCCCTTGCTGTGCAGAGAAGGAAGTGCCTGGAGTTCTCAGGGCAGTGTGTACCTAGGAAGAAGGACTAAGTCAGAAAAACCATTCAGGTAGGATTAAGCAGAGGCTTGATTCTCTAAGAAGGGTTCAGGTAAATAAAGGCGTCTGTTCATGCTGGAACTAAGAAGAGGGACTACATGGAAACAATGAAGAGCTTTGTTTCCTTGATGATCAGAGAAACTTAAAATTAAAGAAGCTGTGTTGAGTATGGGATAGAAATAAGCAAGAAGAGAAAACAGAAGGAAAACAGAGAGTACTTGGTTCGTAGCCCTGAATTGAAATTTATTTCCGAGAATCAGTATTTGCTTCCAAGGGCTGCCAGGGCAAAGCATCATTAAGTAAATGATGTGAACTACAGAAATGTATTGTTTCACCATCCTGGAGACTAGAAGTTCAAAATCAAGGCATCATCAGAGCTAAATTTCCTCTGAAACCTATAAGGCATGTCCCTTTCTTGCCTCTTCCAGCTGCTGGGTGCCCCAAATGCTTCTGGTAACAGTGTCATACCAATCTCCATGCCCATTTTCACAAGGTCACTGGTGACATAGGATTAGAGGTCCACCCTACTCCAGTACAACACAATCCTAACTAATTACATTGGCAATCACCCCATTTTCAAACAATGTCACATTCTAAGGGGCAGGGAGAGGTCAGGACTTCAACATATCGATTTAGAGGAACACATTTCAACTCAATACCCTGTGTTTTATGAAAAGCATTTCTTTGGAATCTTGTCTCTGTGCCTCATCTTGATTGGGTCAAAGAAGCAGCAATTGACAAGTCAATCTAAATCTTCCATGCTTTGAGGCCCTAGTCCACGAATTACTTGTGAAAGGCAGTGAGATTGACCTGAAGTCTAATTCAGGGCTCCCAGGGCCCTGATTTGTGACTCAGAAAGTTACCTTTGAAGTTCTGTTTGATAAAGATGTTATCCCATAATTTTGAACAAAAACATGTAATTAATATATCAAAAAAATCTCTCAGGAATGACCCCATTCCTGAACCAAAGAACTGACTCAGATTTGGCCTGAAATGTCAAGAATCAGCCTATCTTGGTAGATTCTAGGTGATGGAGACAGTTCAAGCTGCAAGAAACAAGTTACACCTGGAGATTTGGCTGAGGTCAAGTCATGAAGGATTTTGAATGCTCCACGGGACAATGTCAAATCAAAATGCAAGCATCAAGGCGAGTTAAGGTAAGAATGGTGTCAGCAAAACTGACCTTTAGTAAAGTCTTAGAAGCAGGGTGTGGAGAAGGGATCTGAGAAGACCCTGGAATTAAGACAAGCTAAGGGGTGGAAAAAAAGAAAAAGAAAAAGAAAAATTCTGGAAGGAGAAAACAGGAATTGAACTAAGCCAACATTATTGGGAGAAGACAGTGGGGATTCGAACCAGGAGCCCCATGGAGGGACAAAGGGGAAATGCAGCCCTGAAATACGTTCAGGTGAACAAGGAGCAGATCAGCCTCCTTTTCTCCTACTCAGGATGTGCCCTGTATGTCACTTCTCATTGCTGGAGGCCAGGACCCACCGTACTCAAAAGCTTATCCGGAATGTTAGAACCCTGGAAGTGGGGGAGTTTGGGTTTTAGGGCATTTGGCTTACGGATGAGATGTCCTCGCCACTCAAGGACCAGTCATTGAACAGTGAGCAAATGTAAATCAGTTCAGACAGTAAAGATTTGGTCATGACGGATGATCTAGATGGATCCTGGACGAGGGCTCTAGTGCATGGATGAGGAATTTGCTTTCACTTTACCATTGCTTTGGTACAAAGGTACAGTGACCTTTGGTGTGTCAGTTCTCTCTGGGTTTCAGTTTCCTCACACATAAAACTGAGCACGTGAATGATAAACTTCTAGTTGCTTACTTTTGACTCAGTCCTGGGTGGGGTCCTTTACGGTTGTTTTCCCATTTAATCCTCACGGCAGTCTTGGGTAGAAAATACTGTCATTACCCCAACTTTACCAATAAGAAAACAAAGATGCAGGGCCTCCCTGGTGGTCAGCTGGTTGAGCACCTCACTGTGAAGCATCGGGGCACAGGAGCATGAGTTCAATCTCCAGCCAGGGAGGGGACCAACATGGCGCAGCAGACCTCTCCTGCCTGGCTGGCTGCTCCCCTCAGCAGTGTTTTTCAGTCCATCTGCCTGTTCTGCTCCCCACTCTGTCTCTGGGGAATCCTCTCACCTCCCGGGACGCTGGCCTGTACCCCAGCTCTTGTATGCATAAATAAATATATATCTTGAAAACAAAGATGCAGGGGGCAGTCACTTTCTAGGAGCTACTGGGGCACACCTGGGTACTGTACGCAATGATCTCTGTCACTCTGGTGATTAAGTCCAGCCATTTGTTGAACAGAGATTGGGGAGATACCAAAGAGCTGGAGAATACATAGGTCTCCCACCAAAGGATTCTTCTCCATGGCTGCCCTCAATGCCTGGGGCCCATCGTGGCGGGGTAGGATATCAAGCCAGAGATTACAGAGCTTTGAGAAGAGCTCAGAAATCTGAGCTAACACCAAGTGTATCTTCCAACAGGGCTCACAGGAATTCAACCCCATCCAAGGCTTCAGCTCAAAAGCAGAAAGTCTTGTGTGAACCTGAAGAGGCTGGGCCTAGGCAGCTGCATAGACAGGGCTAAGAACTGAGGGGGAAGAAGTTCTCTGGGTTAAGAGGGGGTACGGTGAAGTTGAGATGGCAGAGAGAAAACAGCAGGTGGCAGATGGGAGGGGAGGCCGGGCAACGTGGGCCCCTTTCCCAACCCCAAAACTTCCCCAATCCAGCGGCTTTCTGGTTGTTCCCCCACTGGGATCACACCCTAACTTGGTTGGTGGAGCCAGAGGGGCAACAACAGCAAATGGAGCCGGAGCCCAGGACCTTCTCCCCTGACATCTACGACTGAGAACCTGTGCCCCGTGTTCGGCTGCCCCTGCATGAACAAGTTCGTCTAGGAGTGGGGTGGGTTGCCAGGCAACGTGTCTTAGACCCCGTGTCCCCCGATTTCTTGAGGACGAGTCGTGGGCTACTGACTGCCGGTCACTTGGAGAAGGTGGAGAAGGCACTGCGGGCCCCAGGGAGCGCAGCGTCCACCTTCGCCCGCCAGATGCGTGCGGGCCGCAAGTGTGGGGTGCCCAGCAGGCTCTGAACCCGCGTGGCCGGCGGGGCGAGAGCGCTGGACAGGGTGGAGGACCGGCCGAGGGAGGTGGAGGAAGAGGAGGAGGCAGGGGTGGAGCGCGGGGCGTGGGGCAGGTCAGCGCAGCTCTGGGATTGGAGTGCTCTCTTCGAGCTCCCGGCCGGGGTTCAAAAGGAAGCAAGTTCCCTGGGGCGCTCGGGCTGACCTGGATCTCGAGCCAGCCATGATCCCGCAGTTCCGGGCCTCCTGCCTCTTCCCGCTGTTCCTGGCCGGCTTCGCTCAACTGACCCCGGAGCCGCCAAAGACGAAGGTGAGGGTCCCGCGGGTAAGCGGAATGGCTGCCGCGGTAGGCGGATGCGGGGGTTCTTGCTCCTCTTCTGGAAGGACGTGACCTGCCTCCTGGGAGATGCCCCTTTAGGCGACACCTGCCGCGCTGTCGGGCGGGGGTGGGCCCTGGAGCCGCTCTCCGCGCATCCTTGCGCTTCGCCGCTTCCCCCTGGTGGCCGCTCCTGGGCCCGAGCCTGACCCCGCGGTCCTGGTCTGGAGCACCCGGCAGCCCTGGGGCTTCCAAGAAACCCGACGTGAAGTAGCAACCGGCTGCAGAGGGAGGCTGGGGGCTGCTCTGGGGTAGGCCAGGACCCCTCCGAAGAGGAAGAGAGTGGTGCGGGGTATCGGAAAACTTAGGTTTTCGGGTCTCCTTGACCTCAGGAGAAGGTTAGGAATCATTACTTATCCCATCACCCCGTTCTTTCCGTTGCCTTCAGATGGATTGCTATAAGGGGGTGACAGGCACCATCTACGAGTACGGAGCCCTGACGCTCGGCGGCGAGGAGTACATCCAGTTCAAGCAGTTCGCCGGCAAGCACGTCCTCTTCGTCAACGTGGCCACGTTCTGAGGCTTGACGCCCCAGTACGTTGGTAAGAGCACGTGCTGCAACCCTGTGGGAACTAGCTCAGTCCGCGGGCTGCATTCCAGTCCACCAAGTCTAGCTAATTTGATACTGGGAAGAAGTAGGCGCTGGGGTAACATGCCCATTTTGCATCTTCCTCACAATTTTTTTTTAAAATCAACCATTTCTTCACGAAGGGAGGTGATGGCATTCGAATCTGCCTTCTCTTCAGAATTAAACAGGACCCCGTCAGTGCTAAAAAAAAGATGATTCTATGTATGTATACAAGACCAGGTACAGACCAGAGGGGAGGGCGGCGAGAGGACTCACCAGAGACAGAGCAGGGAGCAAAACAGGCAGATCAACTGAAACACACTGCTGAGGGGAGCAGCGGGGAAGGGAGACAGGAGCGGTCTGCGCCATGTGGGTCCCCTCCCTGGCCGGGATCGAACTGGCACTGCAGTGGCTATGGAAGCCCCACAGTGCCGCGCTCAACCCCTTACCACCAGGGAGGCCCCTGGACTGCGCTTTTTCAAGGCTCCCATTGGACAGTGAAGTGGAGTCCCTAGCGGGAATTGCTGCACGCGAAAAGTGGCAGCCACTGGGATTTATTTCTGGAATACTATCTCTCCATAGTCCTCAATTTATTCCTGTGACAAATGGATACATGCAGTGGCCTGTCTCTGCTCGAGGCAGGGCTGCAGGCCGCTTGCCCACGCTGGCCTCTCTCCACTGCAGAGCTGAATGCACTACAGGAGGAGCTGAAGCCTTTGGGTGTCGTTGTGTTGGGCTTTCCCTGCAACCAATTTGGAAAACAAGAACCAGGAAAGAACTCAGAGATCCTTTCTGGGCTCAAGTGAGTACCCCCTGGGGACCCTGCAGAGGCCCTGTCAGGGTTTTCCTTCCCCATTTGGCCCAGATGCCCCCTCATTCGGGAAGCTTTTGGAGTGGACAGCAGACAGTGAGCTGAAGAACATCATCATGATGCTCTGGGTGCGGCCTTGCCTGCTGTGTGCTCAAGGATCCAGTGGGAGGTCTTTGATACTGAGCCTACCGGAGCCTCAAACAGAAAAGCAGCACAGGGGAAAGGAGGAATGCGGGAGATAGAAATGGAGCAGGAATTTTCTTGGAATTCTGTATTGGCTCCATCAAGCCTGTAAACAAAGTCCTGATTACCAGAGACCTCTCTTCCGCCGCCTTCCCTGTAATCTCTCCCTCTTTAGTTCTGGCTCCCTTTTGTGGTGACGTTGTGGTGGCATTTTCTAGCCACTCTTGTCTTCATCTGGCGCCTCTTAGAACTGTTCTGGTTCATTGCAGGTATGTGCGTCCGGGCGGTGGCTTTGTCCCCAGTTTTCAGCTCTTTGAGAAAGGGGATGTGAATGGGGACAAAGAACAAAAGGTCTTCACCTTCCTGAAGGTCAGTGCGAATAAACACAGGAAGGATTGGTCGGGTCAGGTGAGGGGGCTCGAGTTGGGGGGTTGGGGTTGGACTCCTGGAAAGATGTGCTCAGGTAAGTTCAAGGATCGTGGCACTGTCTGCTGTGAGCTGTTAGCCTCAAGCAGAGAAACCATGTAACACAGGATAGCTCTGGCATCATCCAACAGCCATTCACCCAGGCCCCAGTACATGCGAGGAGCTGTGCTCTCCAGTGAGTACACAGACACCACCAGGGTGTAGTCTCCCTGAGGACCTCGTCTCTGATCAGGGAGCCAAACACAGAAATCAATAATGGAGTGTCCTGTGAGGACTGGCTTCGAGTCACAGTGTTAGAACAAGACCAGGAGAGGAAAAACCCCCGGATCGCGTAGGTCACTGTTCCCCAAATGCCGGTCTGCACAACAACCTAGCCCTGGCTGAAGCTTGTACTTATGTGTGGATAGCAAGCTGGGGGTGTGGGAGAGGAGGGCAATATGGGAAGTTTTCCCACAGCATTGAATTTACTGAGTATAAAACACCATCATTCACTCTGACTGGGTTACTATTAGGCTAAACCATAAGCACTGCCATTTTAGCACTCAGAATGGTGATATCTTCAATTTCCTATTCTTCCACAAACTTCTGAATCTGGAGTTGGAGTAGATTAATTTTTCTAGTCCAAATGAATGGTTGTTACTTTATATTAACCTCCAAAAAGTAGCTAATGAACTTCTACTGATCTAGCAGCTCTACATGCTGGAACCAATACTCTAAACCAAACCTTTTCTTTTTTTTTTTTTTAAAGATTTACTTATTTATGCATACAAGAGCTGGGGTACAGGCCAGAGTCGCGGGAGGTGAGAGGGTTCACCAGACAGAGTGGGGAGCAGAACAGGCAGATGGACTGAAACACACTGCTGGGGGGAGCAGCGGGTGAGGCAGGAGAGGTCTGCTGTGCCATGTGGGTCCCCTCCTTGGGCGGCAGCAGGGATCGAACTCGTGCTGCAGTGGCTGCGTTTTGCTTCATAGTGCATTGCTTAACCCACTGCGCCACCAGGGAGGCCCCCAAACCTTTTCTTTCAAGCTAAGAAAACTGAAGCCACAGAGCTGCTTTGACTACCAAAGACAGCAGAAGACAGTTCTCTTCTGAGGCACTATGCTATGGATCGTGGGATGGGGGCAGACACGGAGAGGAGGAATGTTTTCTGCTGCCTAGCATACCCTCTCACACATGTTGAGTTAGCAGTTCGCACATTGAGATTGTCTGAGGAGAGGAGCATGTCTGGGGAGGGGCTGGGACTGGCCACACAGAAACAGCCAAAAACTTGTTTCATTTTTCAACTCTCTGCTCCAGAATTCCTGCCCTCCCACTTCTGACTTGCTGGGCTCATCAGACCTGCTCTTTTGGGAGCCCATGAAGGTCCATGACATCCGCTGGAACTTCGAGAAGTTCTTGGTGGGGCCCAACGGTGTGCCTGTCATGCGCTGGTTCCACAAAGCTCCTGTCAGCACCGTCAAGTCCGACATCCTCGAGTACCTGAAGCGGGTCAGCTGAAAGGCCTCAGACCTGCAGGGGCAGCCAGCCTGCCTCCCACCCGAAGAGCACGCTTGAGAAAAGCTCCAGCTCTGCTCCGCCTTCCTTCCTGGCCAGCCTCCCTGAGACCAGCCCCTACTGTAACACCTAGTGTGTGTGTGTGCACATGTGCAGGTGTCTTTGAAAATTAAGGGAACAAAAGCTTACTCCCCCAACTTTCTGATCATAAAATACCAAGTTTTCCCCACCCTATTCTAAGGGAAAATCCTCTATCAGGGTAGGTGGTTCAGACTCCCCCATGTCTCTAAAAAGGCAATTCCCAGAAGCCCCGACATCTACCCTTTCTCCATCCTGAAGGTTAAAGAAAGCAGGAACTGGCAACAGTTCCCTTTCGTAGCCTCTTCTCTCCAACAGAGAGGCGCATGCTGTGAAACGTCCCCTCCCAGCTAGATCTGCTTTTCCCTAACACCCTAGTTCTCTTCTAGGCTCTCTGGAGACAGAGTGAGACCAGAAACCTCACGTCACCGTAGGAGGGGCATCTCCATGATGGTGGGTCCCGAAGCCCTCTGGGTCAGACCCTACCAGAGCCTGCCTGTGCTGGTCCCTTAGTGCGTTCAGGTCATGGCACCTGGGCAGGGATGTCCCTTCATTCTGAACGGTGGGTTTTCTTCTCACCCTGAGTCTCCCCAACTTTAAACTCATCACAGTCTCAAATTAAAATTTTCTGCAGCAACTGGGTTCCTGGTGGTGCCTTTCTAGTTCCATATTATACCTGAGTCCTAACACTTGTCCCTCTCTCACTTTGTCTCTGCTTTCTGACTCCCTCACTTAGATCTTCAGTATTTCGTTTTCTCAAAAGTGCTCTAGACCTTTGCTTGGTCCATCCAAAAACACTAAGTGGGATGGGTGTTGGGGAGGTGCTGAGTCAGCCCTCTGCACCCTCCCACTCAGCTTTCTCGGTGGTTCTTTATATGAGAGGAATTTTTGCTTCAGAAACAAAATATACATGTTTATACACAAAATACACAGAAACAATACACAAAAATACAAATACTTCTGTCCATAAAAGTGAGTCATGCTCACTGTTAAAAATTTAATAGCACATGACAATAGAATAAAACCCACAACACCCACTTCTCAGTGGAGGCATAAATAACCCGCTGAGAAGTTCTACCTGGTCCATGCTTTTTATCAAGATTAGTTTTTTATAAAGAGATCAATTTTAGAAAATCAGAAACTAACGAAAGAGAAGATGGAATAAGGAAGTGAAGGGAAATAGCTGTTTTTCTTTCTCATTCCATTAATTATTTTGAGTACAGATACTTGCACTTCAAAGAGTTTTGTATTTCAAAAGTGCAGGAAATTTAAATACCAGTGATTAATGCCAAATGTTACAATCCTATTATATGCCTAAAGTCACATTCTAATGTGACTTCTGACTTAATCTTTATATAGCAACATGGAGATTGACAAACTAAGATAGAAATGACCAGGAGAGAGACTCTTTTTTTTTTTTTTTTTTTTTTTAGGAGTATCAAATGATTTTATTACAAAGCTTAAGCCATTTTCACGTTTCTAAAAAACACAAAACAAGAATAAAATAAACACCCCCAAGACTCACTAGCCCTTGCAGGATAGGAAGAGGCCTGGACAGAACGCCTGCAAATGTTTTCCTTATTTCCAGTGTCTGTGCTTCCTCACAATTCTAGGATCCTGTGTTTTGTTGCTTCTTGCAGAGAAAGACAACTGAAGCTACACGGTTCACCTACGAGGCTCGCGACGACTTTAAGGCTCTTTGATGCCAATAGCTTGTACAACTGGGTCTGTGGCTCTGAGAAACATTACCAAATAAGCACCATCACCCCTACGCCCAGCTACCCTTTCTTGTCGTTAGTCTTTGAAATGGCCTCTTTGGGACTGCTTTTGTTTCTTCATTGTAGCTTTTCCTATTCCTAAGCACAAACCCTAAAATTTGCAGCTTCCCAGTTCAAGTATAAAGGTCTGTTTCAGGACAACACCAAATTGCTGTAGTGTTTCTTTGGGTTTCTGTAGTGTTTACTGGGTGTCATCCCCTTGGGACAGGCTAACCAGACAGCAGCCTGTGAAGGGATACACAGGTTCACCTTCCCTAATGCCAAACCAGTTCCCTGTTTAATCTGGATGCTGCCCCCAGTCAAAGATGAATCTTGAAGCCAATGATGACCTTGCCCTGTCTTCATTCTGAAGTTGCACTCTTAACTGTTTGTTTCTTCACGATTAATTTGATGGAGCTTCCAAAATGTGTCAGGCATAGAGACTCTTAAGATACTAACATGGAAAATATCCTCAAAATATTTGGAAGTTTTGGTTTCTTGAGCTCAAAAATCTAGTAAGAAAAAATGGACTTTTTCTAAATCTGTCTGTCCTTGGTCATAACCCTGTGATTTGAGAGTTCCATAAGTGTTAACCAGGCACTACAGTGGTGGTGAGGGCAGCAGGAGGCTTACGGAAGCAACTACAGGTGGTCTTGAGAATGTATTTCATTTCTCAGCTTCTTCTGACTCTCCGAAGTTCCTGAGAATCTCCAGGGACCTTAACCTTGCTCAGAAGGGTTCCAAATCTATTACTATCTTCACATTTGAATAATCAAAGTCAAAGGAAGCCCAGGAAGTGGGTAGAGGACAGGATGACACAAAGCATAAAATTTAAACCAGGTAACTGCAGCACTAAAGAGAACAAACTTCACAAACTCCAGGGACCAACCCCCGCTCCCCACCTTCCAAGTCTGCAGAAAAGTCCTAGCATAAAGAAGGGAGAGGATTAGAGCTTCCCGGAGGGTACCATACTTGAGCATCAGAGGCTTTGCTCCCGCTGCTGCTCTAAATAGCCAGGTTTCACATTCCTGATGCCCTCAGTGGCTCACTCTGAAGGGAAAACAGGTTTTGTGGGGTTTTGTGGAGAGCCAAGACTAGGGAAGTGAAAACAAATTTCTTTGCACTGGGATGTGAGTGCGGGTAAGGAGCAGGTGTGGTAGGAGCGGTCCTGATGGTAATAGTGCAGATGAAGATGATGACGAGATTATAGAAGTCTCTATCAAGGGAGACCAAGCAATAAAGCTTTCCAGTTCTGCTCTCTTTACCTATCCCTCTAGCAGATCTTACTCTCCAAGAAAAGCTACAGAGAGAACCTTCTGGAAGGGGCAGAGACCTGACAGGGTCTCAAGCTCCGATCTGTTAGAACAGTTAAAACTTTATTATTATCAAGCTGATCGCCATCGTTAGCATTACAGCAGCACTACTGCTGCTGCAGAACTTTCTCTTTATCCCAGAGGTTCCCACCACCTATCATACAAAATACATAAACTTGAACTAATTCATTCCAAAGTCATTGCGTTCACATAAACCTACTACCCTACAAATCACTTAACAGGGACCTAAAATCATCATGGTGCAGAGTTTAAGACCTTTGAGCAGACCCTTGGCTGGAACAGGAGCCCCTAAAGTCCCCACCAGCCAGGACTCAGACCATCTCTAATCTCCCTGTGTCCAGATGTGCTAAGCAAGCTGCCTGCTTCTGGTGTCCCACTGTGGCCATTATTGTGGAGATGCAATTATGTGCACTGGATGGGCACTTGCGTTCTTGGACTTTGTTCTGGAGTCTGGATTCCCCAAATCTGGGCACCTGGCTGGCCAAAATCCATCCTGGAGCATATGAAATCTTCCTCCTGTAGTCATGTTAGTCAGCGACCAAGGGGTACTCCAGGATCTATCTCCACACTTGAACTCTCTGAAGTTGTCTGGCCATCCATGTGCACAAAGAAAATGCAGATTCTTAGTGTGAAAGATCTTTAACAGAATTAGTGTGCCAATTTTAGGAGAAGTTCCATGTTCCCCACCCCCCACTTAATGAGGGGTGAAGCTGAGACCTCAAGTCAAGCTCTACAACATCAAAGGCACTGGACTCAGGAAGACACATGGCAAAGAAGGCAGCTTGCTTCTTGGCTTTGGACTTGCACCAGGGATCTGGGGGACATGGAGATGCGAGGAGAGACATGGAGAGAAGACACTTGCAGGAGACAAATGCAAAGGCCGACGAGGGTGGCTTTTCTCTTAATTTGTATTTTGATTTTGCTCCTTTTACTGCCCCTTTCCTATGGGTACCCACCAGATGGTGCCTTAGACTTGTGGCAGGTTTTTGGGCCTCAGTGGCCCTGCATCCAGTGACTGTCTCTGGCTGTGCATTGATCCACAAGGGAATGGGTAGCTTTGGGTGTTTTATTGGGACATTAATATCCTTTCTTGTCCTCTCCAGGCCCACTAATTCTATTCAAGTTCTTTCACACTAAAAGTCTGCTTTGCCTTTATGCACATGGATGGCCAGATCCTTTTAAAGCATGCAAGTTTGGGGGGAGTTCCAGGGGGTCCCTGGGTTGTGAAAAGAGACTTTCAATATTATGTTGGACAGAAGTGGCACTAGTGGGCATCCTTGACTGGTTCCTGAGCTAAGTGTGAACGTTTTTAGCTTTTTGACATTGAATATGACGCTGGCTGTGAGTTTGTCACATCTAACTTTATCTAAACTTTATAATGTTTAGATAAGTTCCATTTATTCCCATTTTTTGAATGTTTTATCACAAATGAATGTTGGATCCTTTTTCCTCATCTACTGAGGTGATCATGTGATTTTTGTCTTTCTCTTTGTTGATTTGGTGAATGACACTGAATGATTTGTGTATGGTGAACCAGCACTGCATGCCTGGGATGAAGCCTATTTGATCACGGTAGATGATTCTTTTGATACATTGCTATATTTAGTTTTTTTTGGTTTTTTGAGGAATTTTTCATCTGTGTTCTTCAGAGATACTGGTATTTAATTTTTTTCTTCTTCTTCTTTTTTTTTTTTGGTACTGTTTTTAGTTTTGGGGCCAGGGTAATACTGGCCTCATAGAATGTGTTGGCGGGGAGTAGTTTCTCTCTCTTTGATTTTTTTGAAGAGTTAAAGTAGGGTAGGTACTAGATCTTCTTTGAAGATTTGGTAGAGTTCACTGGAGAAGCCATTTGGTTTTGGGCTTTTGTTCTTAGGGAGACTTTTTCCCTACTCTTTTGATTTTAGCACCTCTCATTGAACTTTTTAAGCTGTCTAATTCCTGATTCAGTCTCAGGGGTTGTACAAGTCTAAAAATTTGTCTATTCCTTCTAGATTTTCCATTTTGTCCGCATAAAGACTTGTAATAGGTTTTTATTTCTGAAGTATTTGATGCAATTTTACCTCCCTCATTCCTGACTACTGATTTGGACTTTCTCTCTTCTTTTCTTTGTAAGCCCACCTAACAGTTTGTCTATTTTTGCTTATTTTTTCAAAGGACCAACTCTTGGGCCCTCCCTGGTGGCACAGGGGTTAAAGACACAGTGCTATCAAAGAACCAACTCTTGGTTTCACTGATATTTTGGTTTCTCTTTTTGTTTTCTATTTCACTTATTTCTGTTCAAATTTTAATATTTATTTCCTTCTACTGATTTTGGATACTTTTTCTTTCCTAGTTCTTTTGGATGCAGAGATGATTTTTTTCTTTCCCTTGTTTTTTTAAAAAAAAAAATATTTGGACCTGTATTGCTATACTCTTCTCACATAATACTGCTTTTAGAGTATTCCACAGGGTTTGGTAGCTTGTTTCTTTTCTATCTTTCTATTGACTTCTTCATTGACCCAGGGTTGTTCAGAAGCATTTAAACAATCTCCACATTTTGGCTTACTTCAGGATTCCGCTTCCCTTTCCCCAAGTTCACCTCTGCAACACTCTCAAGAGGCTCTATGTGGAAGGTGGTTGCCATGATTTTTAGGGTGCTGTAGAAAATGCATTTTGGGATTTGAAGAGACGCTAAACTGGCTGACACCTGGAGCAGAAGATTGCCTTTAACCTCGTCTCCACCAGAGGCACCCTTAGGCACTTCTACCGAATTACTTAGTTGACCGGCTATTTTGTGAAAATCTTTGAACATTTAAAAAAATTAAATATGTACAATATGCATTCTGAATATATATACATATATACGTATGTGTACACACACACGTATTTAATTTTCTCTGTGAATAGTCTACTTCATGTTGTAAAGTCTCAACTTTCCCTACCGCTTTTCCTCTGGATACTAGAAAATCTCTTTGTTTAACGCTGCATCTGCCTGATATTTGCCCTTCTGCATTCCTGCGCATGCAGCGTGTCCTGAGGAAGCGACGCAGTTCCCTATCTTCCGCTTATGTTTTGAAGACGGCAGGTAACACCCGATAGTGTAAACGCAAGTTCTCACCCAGTGGACATAAAACGAGATAGATTCAGTCATGTGCACCACCTCCAGGTGGCTCTATGGCTTAGCTGGTTAAAGCGCCTGTCTCGTAAACAGGAGATCCTGGGTTCGACTCCCAGTAGGGCCTCGCGTTTTATCTAGTATTGCTCACCGACGTCACTGCGTTAAAACCTAATCAAGTACATCGCTACTTTCTCAGAATCCCTTTTGAAAAGAAATTCTCACGGAGGTGACCGTTAGAAACCACAGCCAAAGAATGATATATGTGACTTTACCCCAATTTCTTTTCACATCAGTTTTGCATTGAACTGGAGACATGTTTTTTGGCACCTACAGTATGTTAGTGTTTAAAGCACCTAGACATGCAGATATGTATAATCTCAACTGTGACAGTCTTCAGCTTTATGCCTGACTTCACAAAATAAGATAAATGAGTGAATAATGGATCCACTAAGAGTTACAAGGGAAGATTAGGATGTTTGTAGGGGCACGCCTGCCATTTTGAAAAGGCCCTGAGGAAGAACACTTATACCCCAGGGTTTATGCTCTTAAATTTAGTGTTAAGGAAACACAGAAAGGTTCTAGGGATGATGGTCAACTGGCAACTAAAATGTCCTAGACAAGAGTCCTCCCAGAGACAGGATGAAGTTGCTGTGAGGAAAGGACAGCCTAGAGCATTCTATCAGACATCTAGAGAGATCTAGTCTGAGCGCTAGGGATGGATGGTGTGTCTTTAATTTAAATAAAGGACAAAAGAAAAAAAGAGAGAAAGAAAAGATGGGTTAAAAAAAATTCCCAATGACTAAAATGAAATGAATTCTCATAAAAATACGATTAATTTAATAAAAATGTAGTAGTATGATGTCAAGCGATTCATCTAAAATATAGGGCAAGAAGGACAAGAAGACTTAGAAAACATACAAAAAGAAATCCTAAAAATACTGATCAGATTAATATATTTATAATAATATCAGGTAAAATGTAATTTATGACAGAAACATTAAGAGGGACATAAGACATCCAGAGGGACACATTAAAATAATAAATATATTCAATTCAGAAAGAAAACAATTTTTATATGTGTATGTTCCTAACTATATAACTACAACAGATAGAAAACAACACTTTTCAGTTTGTAAGTCACAATCATATTGAGAGAGATTTAAGCATGCTCCAGTAATTAATACAAGCAAAAAGAGAATTAATGCAAGCATAAAAAGAGAAAAAAAAGTAACCAAACCTGACCTAATATACCTATAGAAAATACTGTATCCAACATTGGAAAATACAAAATATTTTAGATATACACTGTTAGGGTTCGGAGTTGACCTCCCCTTAAAGGCACAGAGGACACTCACGATAATGCAGGTTACACAGTAAGGTTTATTTCCAGCTAGCTGGGGTCCAAGTATCTTCCCGACGCAGCGGGTTTTAATAAGGACCCTTAGCACTCAAAGCCAAAGGTTTATATTGCATTTTCAAAACATCTAACTTACAGTAATTTTCCATAGCTCTACATATCTTTGGCTTATTCCACATCCTGGGGGTTTTGCAAGATAAGCTCTTTGCAACAGGACAGCTGGTCCCTGTGAGGTACTGCCCACATTCTGATCTGATGTTTATGATTAAGTTGTTTTTTCAGGGTCTTATCTAGTTCTTCTTGTTTTTTCCAAGTCACATACTCAGTAAAATGTTTTTTTGGCCTTGGAGAAGGCCGTTCTCATGCTAACCCACTTACAACACATAGCATAGAAAAAAACAACATATAATGCCATAGAGAAAGCTCAAGCTGTTTTTTAAAAATTAAAGACATAAAAGAGCTTCTCTTGAACACAATACCACAATTCAATGAATCTAAATACCAGGAGAAATAATAGGATAATAGGGTATATCCTTCTGTATCAAAACTGAGATACATTTCTCAAAGGTATACACTTCTAAGAGATAGACACTATTAAAACATCCATGAGTCAAAGAATAAGTCATCAAAATTTTTTCAAATGAAAAATAATAAAAATACCACATTAAAAAGTGTGTTTTGTTGCAAGTTTAGAGTTATTAAAAGTAAACTGCTCTCAGTCTTCTTGAACATAACTTCTTCTTGGATAGAGCACTGATCTCTCTTGGCTATGACAAAGTAGCGCAAGTGCTGGCTCCCAAGAGGTAAACGTCTGGCTTTACTGCAAACTACAATCATTTTCTGATGTGGTTGCACCATCACTGCCATCAGCAACATGTGAGCACTCCAATTTTTCTAGAGCCTGTTAAGTCATGGAATTACCATTCTTTTTCATTTTAACCACTCCAGTGTCTAGGGATATCTCATTCATTTTAGTTTGCATTTTGGTTGTCTATTATCACAAAACAAACTACCCTAAGACATAGCCTTAAAAAAAATTAAATTCACTTATTTGCTTCATGAATCAAGTTTTTTTAATACCAATATTTCCAGCAGTCCACAGGCAGCCCCCAACCTCAAGACTATTAGAGACAGAGCCCCCAATAGCAGGACCAAGGCTTCTTACCCACCCCAGGACAGAGCTGGAGTCCTCCCTATCAGTCATCATACGCATGACCCACACACAGCCCCTCACCATATAGTAGCACCTCCAAGGGAAAAATGGGTACTCCTCTACCTCAGTCCCCCAGACTTGTGCCTCCAGGGACGGGTACTAACTAGTCCCTCCCCCACTGACACCACTACCCTCAAACAGGACAACTTCTTTTCCAAGCTATCAGCTAGCGTGGCAGTATTATATTTATTGCTTAGTAAATACCTAAGTCCGATTGAAGTCCTAACTGGGGGAAGTAGGAGAAACATGGGGGTGTAGCGTGGGTGTGATTGTGCAGGGCTGGGGTCATAATGAAGCTATTCATTCATCCATACAACTGGGTGAGAAACCTTGGGAGTTCCACAGTGCCCAGTCTCACTCTTCCCCCACACCCTCATCTATTACTCTCCCTCTCTCTCTCACTCTCCTCCCTCTCTCCCTTCCTCCTATCCATCCTCCTTCCTGGAACTGCTGACTCCCTTTCCCCTCAGTTTTGTCCCTTTTGAACTGGAATGTCTACAGTAGTCATTCCCTGCCTGTCCCACCATTGTATTTCTGGAGCAGATAACTTGTAAATTTCATAGATTCACAGATGGAGAGAAATTGTACTCAGAATCAATTATACACAGAGCTTCACCTATACTTGATTTGGACTATTCAGATGATGAGATCTGCTACTTATTGACTGATAAAATTGAGTTGAGTTGATATTGAAGTGAGTTGAGATTGGGAGGGAGACTGGAATGGGCTGAACTTTTTTTCATGTGGGTCAGGCATGAATCTTTGGAGACCATAGGGCAGACCATGGTAAGTAAATAAGTCTCCCATTCCTCTCCCTAAACTCCCAAATCTGGGACTATGCTATCTTGCATGGCACAAAGGATTCTGCAGATGTGATTGAGTGTTACCATGAGAAGATTATTCTGGGTCAGTCTGTGGGCTCAATGTAATCACAAGGTCCTTATAAGAAGATGCAAGAAAGTCAGCCTGCAGGAGAGGCGAGGGCAGGAGCAGACGTCAGAGTGTCATGACCTTGTTGCAAGGAATGTGGGCAACCTCTACAGCTGGAAAAGGCAAGGAATGATTGTCCCCTGGGCCGCTACAAGGAGGGCCTCTGCCACATTTTGATTTTAGCACCACAAGACCCTTTTCAGAATTTTTACCTCCAGGACAATGAAATAAGTTAGGCCCCAATAATAAATTTTTAAAATTTTACTAACACAGTGAATAAGCAAATAATATAGACTTATACAATAACTACAGACTACAATGAAAAAAGTATTGAAAAAAGTATCTTGCTACCAAAGAAAACTTGCAAAGTTGTTAAAGACTAAATGCCACAACCAGTAGCTTATCACATTAGACTGCCTGAGAACTGTGCTTGTAAACTCCATTTCACACCAGAGTACCTCACAGGTGGGATAATTCTCTGCTACTAAGCTTTCTCTTTATTTATTTATTTATTTATTTATTTATTTTTGGATTTTCAAATGGACGTAGAAGCGACAAAACACTCGTGCCTTCTCTGAGGATCGAACTCAGGACCTTCAGATTATGAGACTGACGCGCTGCCTACTGCGCTAAGAAGGCACTTACTTCCCAGCTCTTCTGTAAACCTATCGATTCTAACCCCTTTAAGCTTGTAAAATTTTGTAAAATTCAATTTTATAAATTTTAAACATCGGGGAGAAAACAAAGGCGTGCGCTATGCCATGTTTACTGTCGCTCCACGTATTCACAATGACGGATCAAGATCACTTTGGGATTTTATTCTTGATTAAATAAGCATGCAAAACAGTGCTTTTTTTTCCCCTCCACTATGCCCTAACACTACTTAAAGCTGGCAGACATTAGACCTCATTAAATTTCACGCTGTCATTTCACAAGGACAGAAGGTGACATGCAGATACAATGGAACTGAGCTGGGTCCACGGGCGTGAAGTGTCCAGACAGCAATGACCGATAGAAAAAGCTACTTATCTCTGATGAGAACGGACTTCTAATTCGTTCTGCTGCCAGTGTTCCTCTTACAAACAGGCTGACCACAGCACCTGAAGGACAGGACTAGTTCATGTTCGTGTAAACAGAGGCAAGACTGGGAGGAAGAGGTGAGACGACTCACAGAGAAACGGAGAAAGAGTGTACTGGATCTCAACGTAGGTCAGCTGGCAAAACAGAAAGGCCCTGCGCTTGACATGAAACATTCCACGTGCATCTATTAATTTAGGGAAAATAACTCACTTGGCTTTCTTGCGAATATATGATCTTAAAAGCTTCATAATCTGTAAAATGGGAGGCTATCTCACCACCGTATTATTTCAAAGACTGATTGCTTAACAACGAGAATTTTTCTGTGATTTCTAATAACACAAATAATGACAGTAAATTTTATTGAGTGCTATCAGGAGCCAGGCACTCTTTGAAGCAACTTACATGAGTTCAGTGTGTGTGTGTGTGTGTGTGTGTGTATACGGGCGCCCGTGATATTTCTTTCTTTTCTTTTTTTTTTTAAATTAGATTTATTTAGCACGTGATATTTCTTTAGGAAGTTTGAGGCTCAGGTAAGCTCAATCGATTTGCCAGTGGCCCTCTGACTATAAAGTGGCTGGGATTTGAAACCATAGAGCTGGGGCTCCTTCAGGAGCTGTGTTTGATGACCCGGCGAGGCTGGGAGAGAGAATGAGGAGCCTGGAGGCTGAGAGCCGACCCACTGTGCTCGCGTGGCTGGGGCTTTGCAGCCCGCAGGACTGGCCTCTGGAAGCGAGAGAGAAGTCCATGCCCCACCCCAAATGCAAAATTAACCCCTCCGCTCCGAGCCTTGTAAATGAAAATATTCAGCAAAAAGCAAGTCTGTCGACACAATTTCTTTCCACTGCTTTCACAAGACGCACAAGCCAGAACTCGATTTGGGGATGAATCGGGAGGGGACAAGAAATATAACTCCCCACACCGAGTTCACAGAGCCGACGCTCTAGATCTGCATCCTCAGCGCCCCGGCAGCCGCGACTTGAGGATTTCTAATCAGTTTCACAAGAACTGATTCTGCAAGTTCAAAGGATATTACGCATTGGCTGTTTCTCTTTTACCTTCCGGAAACGGCATGGGAGGCAAACGTGGGTCTCCTAGTTCACTATAAACCGGCGGGAGGAGGAACCCTTCTGCGGATTTTGGTGGTGGTTGGGGTGGGTAGCGTCTGCTAGGGAAAGATCTGCTCTAGAAAATAACGGAAGCACAGCCTTGTGTCTTTTAAATGACTGAAAAGACCTTCACTTCGTCGACAACGTGGTAGCGTGGCCGAGCGGTCTAAGGCGCTGGATTAAGGCTCCAGTCTCTTCGGGGGCGTGGGTTCGAATCCCACCGCTGCCATCTCCATTTTGTAAACTGACTCAAATAAAGTCTTTTGTAGCAATTCCTTGAATCTGGGGAACACCTTTGGAACCAAAAGGTGCCAAAGGCATTTATCTCTATAGTTACAACTGTGACTACTTGTGACCTGTATCTAAGAACAGGATTTCGAGTGTGTCGGTGGGTGAGGGGGTGGGGTGGGGGGGGAGGTGAGTGCGGGAAGGAGGGGGAGAGGATTGAATAATGTTTCTACAGAAATAATTTGGTAATTCTGGTGACTTTTGTCTTAGTTATCCCTAAATGTTACTAATTTATCCTTCCCTTGTGCTGGGGATGGGTCTGACCAGCACAGTACACTGTAAATAATGACAATTAACAGTCATTTAACTCCTGGTAATCCAGGAGTAACCTACTGTCATAAATTCTTCACATGTATCGTCATATATATTCTCAATAATAAATAAAGAAGTGCATATTATTATTCCCATTTTACAGAGGAGGAACCTGAAGGTATCAATAGTGAATCCCTTGCCAGGTGATGGAGCAATCAGGATGGCAATGTGTATGGTAGACTGAAAAATGGTCCCACAAAAGGCATTCGTTCCAATTCCTAGAAGCTGCAAATATTATCTTAGGTCACGAAAGAAAATGGGGGAGATTAAGTTAAGGATGTGGAGATGGAGAGGTTGTCCTGGGTTATAAACTGGACCTTAAATGTTATCACAGGTGTCCAAATAAGAGAGAGAGATGACACTCACACAGAGGAGAAGGCCATGTGCATGCAGAGCACAGGCCCAGGCCGCTGCAGGTCTGGGAACTGGCAGTCACCAGCAGCCAGGAAAAACAAGGGTGGATTATCCCCTTCAGCCTCCATCCCAGCAGGACCCTCCCGGGCAACATCTGGATTCAGGCCTTAGACACTCACTTGGACTTCTGACCTCCAGAACCGTGAGAAAACTAGTTCCCGTTGTTCTAAGTCACTGAGTTTGTGGTAACCTGTGACAGAAGCCACTTCTGAAACTAATCCGTCTTTAGGTACCCTAACCCAAAACAATTGTTTTTGTTTGTTTGCCAGTTTGAAGGGTGAAACTGTTCATCGTGCTGGTCTCTATGACATCCCACCAATTAGAACAGAGAAAAGGACTGGCTAGGGGAGATCCCCACACCTCTTGCTCCTTGTCCTGGACTATGAAAGAACTCTCCTCGCTGAAGCTAATGCCCCGAAGTGGAATTTCCCACTATTAAGAAGAATCTGTCTGTTTACTGGGAATCTGATTGCCGCCCCGTGGAGGGAGCCGCGGTGGTGGCGGTGGGATCCCAGATATCTAAAGAAACCGGTGACTTAATTCCGAATGCTAGGAGGCTCACACACTACCTCCAAAGGCACTTCGAATACAAGGTTTTTCTCATTTCCAAATGATAGTAAGAAAGTTTTGTAGCCTGTTTGTTATGCACACTTGACTTTCCCTGCTTTCTTGGGGCAAATTCGGAGCGCCTATTCCCAACCCTAGGAAGAGCTGAACCGCGCCTGGAAGCACCACCTACTTACTATTGGTAGGTCTACGGGCAGCTCTGCACAGTGAGCCCGCGCAGCCACTGCGCCTGGGGTGCAGCAAGTGGGACCCTGGGGACCCGAGTGTCGCCCCCTGTTCTGACTCGCCATAGTACCATTGTAAACTCGGCCAAGGAGTAAAACCCCTGCGGGCAGGAGAGGTGGATGCTGAGGAATTGATCTAAATCCCCGCGGCGAACACGATCCCAGAACTGTGAGGACCTGGGAAGTCGTTTGCGTGTGTGTGATTTTAATGAAAGTTACCTTGGTTTACAACATCATGTAAGTTTCAGGTCTACAGTCTTAGTAGTCAGCATCTGTCTAGACTGCATTATGTTCTCCACCAAAAGTCTTGTTTTTGTGGGAAGTTATTTTTAACATCCACAACTCCAAGTCGGAGGGGTGCCCACCCCATGCTTCCAGTCTTCCCCCCATTTGGAACAGGAATTACATGTGAGAGAGCTCGTGAGACAGAGCGAGACAGAGACACTCCAAGTTCACGTGGTGCGCCTCTGCCTTGGATGCGCCCACGTGCCCTAGCCTCGCAGTCTAAGAGTCTTTCTGTGGAGTTGCCTCTAAGAGGAACTCACCTAACACATTTGAATGAAGAATCTAAGCCACAAAAGCAAAGGTGCAGTAAAAACAGCTTGCCTTTAGAAGACTTTACCCATTTGGAGAAAGGGGAGGGCCTCGATTGTTACTGATGGTGATCCTCGGGAAAACTGAAGCATTACTGATGTTAGCACGCAAGCTACTGGGAACTTTTCCCAATTGCATTAATCTTGCAGAGCATGTAAATAGGCGAAAAGAGTTCCCTTTTCTCCCGATAAACTGCTGATTGGTATAGGGTATGCAGAGACTATTTATCTAATAGCAAAGATGGACTTAATAGTAGACCAGCTAAGAGTGTGGCTCCGTGGCTTAGTTGGTTAAAGCGCCTGTCTTGTAAACAGGAGATCCTGGGTTCGAATCCCAGTGGGGCCTTGGCTTTTCCTCTTTCTGAAATCTCGAAACCAATCACACACCTGTTGTAACCCTTCCTCAAGGAATGATCATGGTAATAACATAAACTATGTTCAAAAACCTAACAACTTCTGAGAAGAAAGAGAAGGGAGATGTACTGATGACTCTCAGGAGAGCTGTGGAATTGGTGACTACTTTTGGGGGGATGAGAAGGAGACAATAAAAATGTTCCCAACTTTTAATCCTGATTATAGAAAACCCAACATTATGTTCTATATGGTTTTCTAAATATTACTGAATTAGCCCAGTAATTTAAGTTTGCATGTATGCCCTCAGTCTTGAGGGGAGGCCTTTAGTCTCCTAGGCAATAAATAAATTGGTCTCACTGGAAACTGAAGTTTAGTTGTGCAACTTTAGAAACACAACGAGCTTATAATACAGCGATTCCCAAGGTTAGTGTCCATTTAAATCACCCAGGGAACTAGTTAAGATACAGTTTCTTGGGATTCATTCCCAGAGGTTTTCATTCTGGTCTGGTGGAATGTCCAGAAACATGCCTTTAAGGAGCACTTCAAATGATTTTGAAACAATTGAATGATATTTGCAAAACTCCGCTTCAAATGTTATATACAGAGCTAAACTCAAAAGTGCTGTTAACATTTTGGTACTGGTTCGTCACTTGTCTTATATCGCCACATATGATGTGTCTGATGATCCCACAGGAACCCTCTCGTCCTCAAGCTAGCATTTTTGGAAGTCTGCTACATACCACTTGTTTGCAGACACCCTGTCATTTAACCAACCCAACTATCCAGTCAAATACACGTTATAATCAGCCCTTTGAAGATGAAGGAGCACGCTCAGTATTGTTCACTAACATAAGAACTGACAGTTCCCTTTCAAAATCAGGTCTGTCTGAATCTACAAGCCACACTTCTGCTTATATTTGTCTTCTATTGATTAGAGCCAAGAAGAAAGTTTTTGGTTACAGAGTCCAACAAAGTTAAGCAACTTAGTCTGAGCTCAAATTTCAGTCCTATATGAATTAGGGTATCTGAAAGAATTTCCTATTTTCTGCAAGAAGATACCAGTTCCATGAACTATTGTTTAACTCATTTAGTTCAGGGACTACATTTTTAAAAAGAAAGAAAGAAAATAGATAAAAGAGGAAATAGGGTACCCGCACAAGATATGAAGGGAGGAGAAAAACATCAATTAAAGCCTTAGAGATCTACATCAGTGGTTCTCTAGGAAGAATTAACAGGACATATGAACAAACTGAATTAATCTTCTTTCTCCATCTCCTAGGCTTTAACCATTTTTGCTTTCTTCATCCTGATTTTTCCCATTTTTAAATGCAATGTAATTAGTCAGTTTGCACTGCACAGCAGCTGTTCCTTACATTTATCATTAAGGACTTTCAGTATGCATGTATGCATGCATGTATGTATGTATGTATTTTGGAGACATACTTCTGATGCCTGATCAATCCTGCTCTCTAGCAGACTCCTGAGAGTCTTCCTTTATCCTTGTCATGGGAGCTCCCTTCACAGCTTGTGCAGATACCCTATTTCCTCTTTTTTCAATTTCCTTTTTTTTTTTAATGTAGTCCCTTATTTTGATCCCTTTATTTTTCCAACTACATTTTTAATGTAGTCCCTTATTTTGGTCCCTTTATTTTTCCAACTAGATTTTTAATGTAGTCCCTTATTTTTTTAATGTAGTCCCTTATTTTAGCAACTTTCTAAGAAATGGTGTCTGTGGAAAAAAAATTTGGGCCATTGCATGTACTTTAAAATGCCTTCTTCTAATTTCACATTTGGTTGTTTTGTTGTGGCTAGAAAGCTGGGCCTGAAATCATGGCCTTCAGAATGGAAAAACCATTCCCCCTTACCTTCTCATTCCCACAATTGCTGTTAGAAGTTCAGTTCTACTTCGTTTTGTTGTCCTTTTTACACATATTTTCCCTTCTGGATCTTTGGGATCTTCTCATCCTGATTAACCTGAAATTCATAAATAATGCAACCAGATGTGGGTCTTTTTCTTTCCAACGTGCTCACGTTCTTTAGTTAGGGGATTTGAAAAAATAAATTATTTGCTCATTTACTTCTTTGTATTTTATCTATTTTTTTTCAAGAACTCTATTATACAGCTTTGAATGTTGATGAGGAAAGAGGAACACTTATTTTCTAGGGAAGAATTTCTATTATATTTACCAGGAAGGAAATGTAGGGGAAGAATGTTTTCAGTTTCTCTCAACTCTCTCAGTTATAGTTTTGAGAAGAAAAAAGAAATTAGGTTAGAGAGTTTACAAATGGAACCAAATGTGGTTCACTGAGTTACTTTCCCTCATTCTGTATGAATCTAATCTGTCTTCAAAATCCTAAAACACAGGCACAGACTCATCATGCATGTGTGCTTGTGTGTATGTGTGTATTGGGTGAATAGGTAGCTTTCCAGTGGTGTCAGTGACTAAAGGGTAAGTCTTCTCAGGAAGAGATAGATATTTAATTATGTAATTAAATCCACAATCTCCAAACAGTTCTTTCAACAATAATGTGACTATTTTGTCCTCTATCTCTCTTGCATCTATGTTCATTTTTAATTTTGTTCTGAATTCAGGAAGAGGGAAAAATGTTCTTAGTTAACTTTTCTAAATTCTGAAGGATCACCTTGTCTGATCCTTAAATATTTTATCTATTTTATTCCATTTCTTTCATTTTTCCTACTTCTTAGGAATTTCCCACAACCTTTCAGTCCTTTAATATTATATTTTCATCATAGTCTTAATGTTCAATTCCTACTTCATGTTCTCTAAGTATGCCCCCAGTTTTCTACTGATCCTGTTCATGTTCCAAAGATGTCCCATTTTCATTCTCCTATTCTCAAGTTCACCTGTTACCCCCAAATTCAAAGTGCCTGTAGTTCACTCCCACAGAGGAGTAAACCTCCTGTCTTCTGCAAGGATAAGGTAGGAGCACTCACTTTGCAGCCCTGAGATCTGTTATTAAGAGTCTTGCAGATAATCCTGTTTTCGATTGCATGCCACACTCAACACCTCAGGGTAATCATGAACTCCTTCTTTCCCCTATAAAAGTGTATTTTTTTTCTAGTGGCCTCAAAACTTTTTCCAACTCAGTGTTTTTCCATCACCCTAACCTTCCTCGATTTTAGCAGTGTCTCCCATCAAAATCCAAAGAAGTACATGAGTGAAAGTTTTCCAGATGATTTCATTCTTACAGGTTTTATCAAATATCCATGGTTGCATCTTCCTCTCTTCTTTGCTCTCCTAATGTCCTAGATGTTCCTTTGTTGGGAAACATTGCTGTTGCCCTGATCTCTCAACTTGATTCCCAACTCCTATGTATTTTGCTGCACTAGCTTCTCCTTTTCAGAATCCTAAAACACAGGCACCAACTCAGCTCACTGCCCCCCAAATACTGTTCAACTTGAAGAACATCACCTACACAGGTCATGTTGCCCAGGCCTATGTATTTCATGCTGGGCATGATGGCCTTAGATGCGGTGTGGCTGTGTGTGTGTCAGTCTCTAGGGGATTCTAGTCATGGGCCACAGGCTCTGCCCTCAGCTTTCCAGCACTGCTCGGCTCACTGGTTTGGCCAAACCATTGCTGGAATCTACGCTCATAGTCCAGCTGCCCCTGTGTGGGAACCAGGTTACTGGGCGACTTCTTTGGTGAACTGCCCAGTCTTATTAAGATGGCTTGTAGAGACGCCAATATCAACAAACTTACTTGGCAGTGGGGGCCACCTTCCTGATAATGGTCCCCTCTCTGTGATTCTTGCCTCTTACATTTATATTGGTGTGAAAGATCTTTAATAGAATTAGTGTGCCTAAGGAGTGAAGAAAATCTATTTCTAATAAAGTTTTCCAATAAAATACCCCAAATTCCCCATCCCCTCACACATATATGCAAGTCATGTTTTGAAAATAAATTTGATAGGACTTTGGTGGTCATTATTTAAGGGTGAAGAAGACAGATGACTGTTTCTGGTTTAGACAAGAAGATGAAAAGAACACTGAAAGAGAACTGGGTTTGGGGGAAGAGATCAGAGTTTGTCTTTAAGCATGTTTTATTCAAAGTGCCTTTGAGTTATCTTAATGTAGAAGGATAAAAATCAGGGCATTCATCTGGAGGTATGAACTAAGACCTATCAGTGAAAAAAATTAAATTGAGATACCCCTGAACTTTGGCTAAAAATTACAAAAAGCTGTGATACATGAGGCTCTCTGAAATGAGATGGAAAGCAGGGTGCTTTTGGAAAGCGCTCTAACTGCAGCTTTTGTTACTAAAAACACATATACTCTTCTACCCGCAGTCTTACTTGGGAGATTTGTCCCCTAGAAATAAAATCATCTGTGCAGAAGAGAGCATGTATAAGAATGTATGTCTGCAGGTCTATGGATAATAACAAAAAATAGAAATATATGCAGTATCCTACTGATAGTAAATTAGCTATGGGACTACAGGACCATCGAAGTCAATGTTAAATTTTAGAAGACTGAGAAGTTCTAGTAGGATTCTAGTGGTATAAATAAATATAGTGTTAAAGAACCATATATATAGTATTTATACATTATAAATAAAATATGCATATGAAAAATTTGTATAGTGGTGTAAATTCAATACATATCTTTTTTTTAGCATACATCTGTTTGTTATCTACTGTGTACCAAGGGCTCTTTACTTGTTAATCATTCAGTGGATACAATAACTCTGATGACTGCACTATTATTCTTATTTTACAAGTAAGGAAACTGAGGCACAGAAAGATAAAGTAACTTGAGCCATAGCACAAAGCTAACAATATTTTCAAATCAAGTTCTTAAGCATCACAATGTGTATGTCTGTATATAATTATGTGAGCAGAGGAAAAAAAAATATGGGGGTTCGGGTGGGATCCATACTGGGAGATGTACATATGTCGGGAAATTGGAAAGCTGCTGATTTTTGGATAGTTCAGCATTGAGCTATAATGATGTGAAGTTCATAGCAAGGGGAGGTGCCCCAACCAAGGAAGGGTGGAGCTGAGCAGCAAGAAGCTAGAAAAGACAGAGGATTTACGAAGAAGACTTGGAAGAGGCACATAGGGCAAAGACGTGAAGAAACTGCTTGCTTCTCGGCCTTGGACTTGTTCCAGAGGATGGGGAAACATGGAAGGAGACACTTGAGAGACAAAGATGTGAATGCGAGACCTGTGGGAAGGTTGTCAATGGCAGCATTTATCTTGAGTAGGATTTTGATTTTTGTCTTTTCCTTCCAGACTTGGCTGGCCACTTCTGCCCCTTCCCTATGGGTCCCCACCAGAAGGTGTCTTAGACTTAGAACAATCTCTCCCGCCTCAGTGGTCCTGCTGTGGGCCAACCCTGTTTGGCCGGGCATTCACACGGAAGGGGATGGGTGACTGTGGATGCTTAATCACAAAACATTCTTTCTCTTTTCTCCACTGCACATGAATTATATTAAAGGTGTTCACTTCTAACGAAGGGCTGACATACAGAGTGTTTGCCTTTCGGCGGATGCCCAACCCATTTAGAGCAGGCGAGTCTGGGGGTCCCGGGATGCCGTACATTCGGCCCGCTAACAGAGAACAGGAAGCTAAAACCACGAGGTGTAAACGTGCCCTCACACTGCACTGTCATCCCTGAACTAACCGGGTGTGTGGACTCCACGCGCTGGTTTGCTGCTGCATTCTCCAGCGACGGCTACCGACCAGTCAAGAGGCGGCCACAGCGTAGCGGGAACCATAGAGACGACGGTTCCTAGAGAGACTGGTGGGGGCTTCCGGCGAAACTTCCGGGTCCATAGAGAAGGACGGTCTGGCTTCCGGCTAGTGGAACCTGGGCTACCGATCCGGTGGGTGCGGTGGCCACAGGCCACAGGCAGCCTCCCGGCCTAACGTCCGCACCCCGACTTTACAACCCCGGCTGCGGTGAGCTCCCGGAGTGAACCCCGATAAGAGAGACTGGGTTTAGAGCCTGGATCCGACCTTGGGTTTCCAACCGCCGCCGGCCTGTCTGGGCGCCTGAAAGGCACCTCTTCGCCGACTTTTCAGAGAAGCCGGGAAGTGGTGTAAGGGGGTGACTTTCTTTCAGTTTGGTGGGTCTTTAGCACATAGAAAACAGACTTTTGTCAACGTGTTTTTGAAATGAGATTTTAAGGTGTTTTTATTTAGTGCTTAACAACCCAGGGATCGGGTGCAGCCCCATGTCAAGCATATTATTTCTGCAATAAAAATTTAATATTTATACTGAGACTATAGATAGCTTCGTGCCGTTTCAAGTTAAGTTTTGTTACCAAATGAGTTTATGTTACTTTGAGTATTGTTATCTAATGATTTGTGAAAATACTTTTGGTTTTAAGAGCTTTGGGGGACTTCAGAATTGTGGAGAAGAGACTGTGACCTATTTTGTTTAATGTTTTCATAGCCTTTTCGTTCTAAGCACGTTTGCTTATCACAAAATATAAAACAAGCAACGTCTGAACGAATGTTGGGAAACCTTACAGTTAATGCCTTTTGCCAGTCATTCTTTTTTCCAGCACTTATTGATGAGGTGCTGTCTCCTCACCTTTTGGCGTAGAAACAAAGTCTCTTGTAGAGAACTTATATTGCTGGGTTAACAAAAAATAAGGAAACATGGTATCAAGTGGTGATGAGTGTTACAAAGAAAAACGCAATAAGAGGGTGGATAGTGATAGGAGAGTTGTTTTATACAGGATGAGCTAGAAATGTCTGAGGAGGTAGTGTTTGAGTATACCCTAATGAAATTGTCTCATGCTAATATATGGGTGAGGACATGTCAGGCAGGTGTGAAAACCTTCAGAGAGGATGTGTTTGGCATCTCTAAAATAGAAAAGGGTTTAACGAGTAGAGTGAGTACAGAGAAGATTGGTTAAAAAAAAAAAGTTCCTCTTCTTTGACAAAAGTCAAATCCTCAAATTATTGGCATCACTGTTAGCAAAATTTCAAAACCTTTTCTGTTGTGCTTTTCTTAAAGTGGTATATTCAGCCTTTAATAATACATATAGTTTTTTTTAACTGATGACAATTTTTTCATCTAATGATTTCTATATTTTGTGGGGTGAACTTTCCCTGAAGTATATATATATTTTTACTTCTTTTCTTAAAAGATTTATTTGTGCATACAGAACTGGGGTACAGGCCATAGGTGTGGGGTGGTGAGAGGAGTCACCAGAAACAGTGGGGAGCAGAACAGGCCTATTGACTAAAATACGCAGCTGAGGGGAGCAAAAGGTAAGGCAGGAGAGGTCTGCTGTGCCATGTGGGTCACCTCTCTGGCCGGGGATCAAACTCCTGCTGCAGTGGCTGTGGATGCTTCTTGACTCAATTTCTCCTCTCTGCTAACACATTGAATTATTTCCTGTTTTCACATTCATCCTTTCCCCTACACATTCATACCTTCCCCTTGCTCCAGTCTAAATTAGATATATCTTTTCCTTTCCACATTCTCTGCATATCAATTGTGCTTTCCATTTATAAAACCTCACTTTACAGAATCTGTCTCCAGAAAATAGTAATACAGTGTGCAGGAAAGTTAAGAAATCAGTCCTTTTCCAGTATTTCCTGTGAGTTCAGGTGAATTTTTTTTAATAAGCTCAATGGGACAGTTAATTTGTCTTCCTCAGGTCAAATTTCATTTAAAAGTGAATTTTTTGTTATGTTCACAAAGGAATACTGACCTTAATTTGATAAAGAATTGCTGATTTACACTGAATTTGCAAACAGTGTCCTCTTTGGTTGTCTTTCCTAACAACAGAATATATACACTTGCTTTTAGAATATATACAATTGCATTTCAATGCAAATTTATTTTATTTTATTTTTTTAAAGATTTATTTATTTATGCATACAAACACTGGGGTACAGGCCAGAGGTGTGGGGGTGGTGAAAGGATTCACCACAGAGAGCGGGGAGCAGAACAGGCAGATCAACGGAAGTACACTGCTGAGGGGAGCAGGGGGCACAGCAGGAGAGGTCTGCCGCGCCATGTGGGTCCCCTCCCTGGCCGGCAGCAGGGATCGAACTCATGCTGCAGTGGCTGCGGTTTGCTTCATAGTGTGTTGCTTAACCCACTGCGCCACCAGGGAGGCCCTTCAATGCAAATTTAAAACTCTCTTTATACCCTTAGACTTTAATAAGTACTTTAATGATTTGTGTTCCTTTTTGGTAGCAAAAATTGTTCCTAATCCTGCCTTAGTAAACATTACATTAATTGTGTATTTTAAAGATACATCTAGTTATTATTTTCTTTCAAGTAGTTTCCTTCCTTAAAGTTGAGCTGGAGAAGTATTTATTGGTTGTTGGGAAAGCATAATTAAAATAGAGATAAGTGATTCCTTGAGATCCATTCAAAAAGATATTGTATTGTGTTTACTATTACACATTTTAAGATTTAAAAAAATTTTTTTAAGATTTATTTATTTATGCATACAAGATCTGGGGTACAGGCCAGAGTCCAGGGAGGTAAGAGGGTTTGCCAGAGACAGAGTGGGGAGCAGAATAGGCAGACTGATTGAAACATACTACTGAGGGGAACAGCAGATGAGGCAGGAGAGGTCTGCTATGCCATGTGGGTCCCCTCCCTGGCCAGCAGCAGGGATTGAACTCGTGCCGCAGTGCCTGCAGTTTGCTTCCTAGTGCGTTGCTTAACCCACTGCGCCACCAGGGAGGCCCCACATTTTAAGATTTTTCCATAATAAAAAGTTTAAAAAGAAATTGACATTTGAATGACTCATTTCTTACTTTAGAAAGAGACTGGGAAATTGGCTCCAAACCAAGACGTATCCAAAGGAGTGGAGTCACAGAAGATGATGCTCTGTAGAATCTGTAGAAACAAGGGTCTTACTTTGAAGACTTTTGTGAATGTGGACAGGTTTGAAAGTCATCATGGAAATTCAGGAAGAAAAAAGAACACAGATATGATCAATGTGGGAAAAGCTTCATTTACAGCATCACTGGTCTTGGACATCAGACACGCCACAGAAGGGAACAATCTTTTTAGTGCAAACAACCCTTTTTAAACACATCATAATTCACACTGGTGAAAAACCTTATTGGTGTAGTCAGTGTAGTAAAAGCTTTTAGTCAAGGCTTAGTCTTTATTAAACACCAGAGAAAACTGGGGAGGAACCTTATGAATGTAATGAATGTGGTAAAGCCTTCAGTAACAGCACAGAACTCCACATTGCATAACCAGTGCAATGGTTGTGGGAAGGCTTTCAGGGGAAGTTCAGACATCACTAAACATTGGTGAACTTATAGAGGAGGAAAAATCTTCTGAGTGTGATTAAGGGTCTTAAGTTCTGACTTTACTGGACACCACCGAATTCATACTGGGGAGGAGTCCGATGAGTGTGGAAGGAGGACCTTAGCTCACATCTCACTGAACACCAGAGAATCCACATCAAAAACCCTTATATGTGTCATAGCTGTAGAAAAATCCTTCAACAGAGATCGGGTGTCTTAAAAAAAACTAATCAAAATTATATTGCTTTATTTGTTACAGTAAAATGTTAAATGGCATTTGTTCTGAGAATGCAGATAAGCCATGTGAGTACGCTCCAATATCTCACCACCTCAGTCTCTTTCAACATCAAAGTATTCACAGACTGGATTATCTCTCAGTGAACTAAAGCTGAGGTACAGGCCAGAGTTGAAGGAAGTGAGAGCATTCACCAGAGACAAAGTGGGGAGCAGAACAGGCAGATCAACTGAAACACTGCTGAGGGCAGCAGCAGGCGCGGCAGGAGAGGTCCCCTCTCTGACCGGAGGCAGGGATCAAACTCAAGCTGCAGTGGCTGCAGTTTGCTTCATAGGGCGTTGCTTAACCCACTGCGCCACCAGGGAGGCCCTGAGATGATACTTTAAAAGAGGGTTGAGGGCCTTCCTGGTGGCGCAAGGGAGTAAGTCTCAGCACTATGAAATACCCGCAGCCACTGCAGCACGAGTTTGATCCTCAGCAAGGGAGGTGAACCACATGGTGCAGCAGATCTCTCCTGCCTCACCCGCTGTTCCCCTTAGCAGTGTATTTCAGTCAATCTGCCTGTTCTGTAACCCACTCTGACTTTAGTGAATCCTCTCACTTCCCCTCCCCCACTTCTGGCCTATGCCCAGTTCTTGTATACATAAATAAATAAATCTAAAAAAATAAAAATAAGAGGGTTGAAGTGGGAGAGAGGGAAGTATTGGGCTCAAGTATTCACTCAGCCTCATTATCTTAAGCAAGTTGCCCATGCTTTCTGGGCCTTAGGTTCTTCATGTGTAAATGAAGGGATTCACATGTCCCACCTCTACAACTAAGTGATTTTTGTGAGTATCATCAACTGTGAGTATCAAGAACTTCCACGAATTTGTCCCCATATTTCCATTGTTACTATCCTACAGAAGCTGTCTTCTATGTTTTGGTCTCTCTTTCCCCAGATACCTCAGTACCCACAAACTTACATGTCTTTGTCTTCCATTCTTTCTCCTTCATACCCTCTTGATCTTTTTTATTTCCAACTAAATGTTATAGATCTCTCACGGCAGCCCCATTTAGAATACATAAGCTTTCTGAGTGCTAAACCTCCTGAACGTTGCGTACTCCTAATGGTCACTAAAAATGGACTTGGGTTGAAGATTAGTGTTGGGACTGTGTCATTATGAGCCCTGGAAAGTTTGCGTATGTGCTTTTAGCTAGCTTTCACTTGGGTTTACTTTCTGAAGTAAGGCATTGCCCCTCGAGGAGGAGGACTGGAGAAAAACTAATATTCGAGAAGTCACCAGTCAACCAGCTTAAGGAAAAGGGTGCAGTGCCAGCCCTGACATACCCAACAAACGGAGTGGAGGACTCACCTGTCCAGCGGTACTCCGTGTGCTACACACGCAATAGGATGTCTTTACAGAAGTACTTGTCCAGGCACATGAGTGCAGAGAAAAATGGGTCGGACCCCTCTCTCCTCTTTCTCCACCATTGTAACATATTTTGTTAAACAAAATATGCGTAATGATCCAAATACCCGGGACAAGGCAACTAACAAATGTGACGATGGGATGAGCATCTGTGACGTGGGCACGGCTGTACCTGACTCCCAGGATTGTTTCGCGGGGAAGAGAGGCAACAGGTGTAAGACCCCACGTCAGGTGCTGTTCCAGTGCTTCCCGGGAACAGATCAGGTCGCCCAAAGCCCGCTCTCCAGATGGGACCCGTGAGGCCACCACCGGAGCGGGAACCCCGGAGCTCCCAGGCAGGCGCGCGGCGGAAGCGCCGTTTCCGGGAGCGCGCGGCTGTGACGCACTTCCGGCCTTTGTAGTTGTCATCTTCCAGCCGCGGTTGTCAAGGACTGCGAGCTGAAGCCTTCTGGACTGGGTGGCCTCCTCCCACGGATGCCGGGTGAGCTTCGGAGTCGGGATACCGCCCAGGGCCCTGGAAAGTGCCAGTGTGCGCTCCGCGCCCCGACTGCTGGGTGTGGGGAGAGGCGGAGGGGGCTGCTCGGCCTGAGCTTGGTGGGACAGGGGAGGGGAGGAGGCGGCCCCGGAACCTGAAAGGTCTTGGCGAGTCAGAGTAACTCAAAGTCAGCGCCTTCCCCACAAGACTTCCCTCCGTCCCGTCGGAGCCCTTCAGTGTCTCAGTACCAGCCCTCTGAACCGTCCTCCGCGTTTTAGGATAGAATAGATTCGGGTAGCGAGGAAAAGTGGCACTTTCTGAAGTCTGGCATTTCCTCCTAGAGACTTAATTTATTTATCTATGCATACAAGAACTGGGGTACAGGTCAGAGGTGGGGAGATGAGAGGATTCACCAGAGACAGAGCGGGAAGCAGAACAGGCGGCTCTACTAATACACTGCTGAGGGAAGCAGCTGGGAGGCAGGAGACTTATACCCCACCATGTGGGTCAAGTCCCTGGCCAGGGACTGGTCATGCTGTAGTGGCTGTGGATAGCTTCCAAGTGCTGCGACTTAACCCCTTGTGCCACCTGGGAGGCCCAGCATACATTGTTAATTTACCTAATCGTACCCCAGAACTTTCTTACCCTGGAACAAACTTAGCTGACAATGCTTCCTGCATTGTCTTCCCTGATGATCGCCATAGCGCCTGCCTGCTGCTATTTTCCCCCATGATCGGTTATCACAGCAGTTGGATGGGTTATAGTTAAAACTTTGTCACCCCTTGCTGAAAGCCTCCGATGGCTTTCCACATCTCTTAGAGCCCAAGGCCTTACAGTGGCTTGCTATCATCTGGTTCCAGGCTGGCTGGGTCTCCTATCCCTCCCTCTTGCTTTTCTCTGTTCCAGCCACATTGTTCGACCAGCTGTCCCTGGAAGGATCCAGGTTTGCTCCTACCTGACAGGCAGCCAGTGTCCCCTTTGTATGCAAGTCTTTCTCCAGGAGTCATGTGACTGGCTCCTCAGTTCCTTCAGATCTCTGCTCAAATATTATGTTACCAAAAGGCCATCCCTTACCCCCACTTAAAATAGAAACATTTCTTCCCATTACTCCCTAGCTCCCTCATCTTTATTTTTCTCTATACATTTATAATCACTTGACACATTTAATTACCCTCAGTCCCCTAGATTCCCATTCTTCATCTTGTTCCTGTTTCCTCTCCACATGGAGGAGAGAGAGTACTAAAGTGGGGGGAGAGGAGAATGTTACAGCTTCACCACTTATACTACCTGTGAAATTTGGGTAAGTGACTTAAGGGTAGTGTAGGATTATTTTTTACAATGAATTACAGTAATTGAAGATTAAAACAAAATCGTTTTTTAAAAGGTTTGTTTTGTTTATTTATGCATAGAAGAGCTGGGGCACAGGCCAGAGGTGTGGGGACTTGAGGGGTGGGGGGGATGGGAAGAGGATTCACCAGAGACAGAGTGTGGAGCAGGACAGATTGGCTTAAATCCACTGCTGAGGGGAGCAGTAGGAGACAGGAGAGGTCTGCTGCGCCCTGTGGGTCAGCTCCTGGCTGGGGAGCAAACTCATGGTGTAGTGGTTGCTGACAGCTTCACAGTGCTGCAACTTAACCCCTTGCACCACCAGGGAGGCCCAAAACAAATTCATTTTAAGCTGTAGGTCGTGATCCATTTGTGGGTCGTGAAAGCTATATGGTGGGCTATGACCAGGGGTTTTTTGTTTGGGGACTTTTTTTCTAAGTAGGATTGAAAAATTAATAGCATGTATCATACAAAGTATGGATTTGTCATGTTTTGTGAACTGTTTCAACTGTGTGTGTATATCACATACACAGACATCCATTTATATGCATATGAATGTGTGTTCTGGGTCTCAGTATAAAATATATAAAATGCTTCTTACTGAGGAATCCTGATCAAAAAAGTTTGAAAGCCTCCACCTAGAAAATGGTGCTTATAAATTACTAGGTCACAGAATTATTAATTTTTCAGAAAATTACCTTCATTCAATACTATCCTGGTTTATAAACCTTAAGTGATCATAAACATGTGTCTCTATTTAATTAATTTTATTTTACATACAGCTGCCCACTCCATCTTTAAGGGGTTTCAAAAAGAAACAAATTCCAAGAAATTAAAGGGCAAGACTTAATTCAGATTAACTTTGCTTCAAAATTTTCAAACTAGTATTTCCTGCATCGTAATACCTCTGAGCCAAGACCATTCTAATTGATGCTTCCTCACGCTTTCGCCCTTGTGTTTTGGTCATGAGAAGAATTTAACCTTTCTTCTAATGATCAGTATTCACTAGTAATTTAAATACCTGTCCTAAATTTTTTTTGGACTTCACAGATTAAGTGGACTGACCTCAGAATATGAAGCCCAAGTGGCAGGAGTAGCTGGAGGACCACCCCAACCCCAGATCTCTCCCACTCTGCAGACCTTTCTTCACGTGATTGCAGGGACTGTCTCCTCCTCAAGTTGTGTGCCTTTTGCTCCTTATTTTTTTAATCTTTTACTTTTCCTCTCACCTTTGTTTTATTTCCCTCTTCCCCATGAATCTTAGTAACCACTTGAGCCCAAAGTACTTCTGTACCTTCATTCAGCAAAAACCTTATTACACACTTACTATATTCCCATTCACATGGAAACTCAGTGTATTCAAGCTGATTTGTTTGCGCTGATTTATTCAGGCTTATCAAAAATTGTCTCTTCATTGAAACAATGGGTTTTTTGTTTTGTGTTGTTTCTATTTTCTTTCTTTTCTATTTTCTTTCTCATAGTATCTGCCCAAGTATTTGCAGTGAATCATGCATTCAGTCATCGTCATTAGACAGAATGGCTGGTTTGGGTAGAAATACTCCTAGTGCCTGCCAGCAGAAAAGATTGCCTACAGTTTATTTTTTTTTTCTTTGCAAATTATTTTTTAGATTTTGAGATTCCAGAAGACAAGATCAAGGGGGACTTATCAAGAATTGTTTCTTTTTTTTGAAAAGTTATGCTTAAAATGGCCACCACTTTGGCCCGTCAGACTCCAGAGATGCAGAAGCGACTTTCAGCAGTGAAAGTAGAAGAGGAAGAGGGGCACCGTGCCCTTGGGCAAGAATCTGGCCCTTTAGGAGGTGATAACCCGCACAGCAGAGAGATGTTCCGTAGACGCTTCAGGCAGTTCTGCTATCAGGAGACACCGGGACCTCGAGAGGCTCTTCGAAGGCTCCATGAACTGTGCCGCCAGTGGCTGAGGCCAGAGACACACACCAAGGAGCAGATCCTGGAGCTGCTGGTGCTGGAGCAGTTCCTGACCATCCTGCCTGGGGAGCTGCAGGCCTGGGTGAGAGACCACCGCCCCGTGAACGGAGAGGAGGCAGTGACTGTACTGGAGGATTTGGAGCGAGAACTGGATGAACCAGGAGCAAAGGTGGGAAGGTGGGAGAACAGAGATTTGTACCTGTAGAAACAGGTGGGCTTTCATTAGAGAGGAAGAAGAGGGGGAGTTTCTTTATGCTTGACTTGACCTGTAAGTTACAGGCTGTAACTTCTTTTTTTTCCCTCAGTCAGGTCCTTGTTTTGCTCTTTGAGGGCCCTGAGAAGGCCCCCTGCAGTGTCTTCTCTGATATTTAGTTCCCAGCTGTCCTTAATTTCCACCAGGTCCCAGCCCATGCTCACGAGGGGGAAGAGTTTGTGCAGGAGAAAGCAGCTCTCGGAGAAGCCCAGGAGTTGTCTGGTGGCAGCCGGCGAGCCTTGCAGGAGCAGCATCAGTTTAATCTGCGAGAGGGGTACCCAGTTCAGGAGACTGGTGAGAATTAGAACTTCCTCATTGCCTGAATGCTCAGACGTTCAACATATTTATTTAGTGTCTGCTGTGTGCCAGGTGCTGTACTAGGCACTGGGAATATGGAACATGACCAGCAGGGTCAGCACATTCTCTGCACTGTGGAAGAATGGTCTGGTGGGAACAGCAGTAAAGATACAGTGAATCTTTTCCCTGAGGTCTGGGCAGGCAGGCATACCTGCGGGACACTGTGGGCTAGGTTCCAGACCACCCCTGCCCCCCCAAGTGACTACCACAATAAAGCAAGTCATGCTTTTTCTGGTTTTCCAGTGCTATATACTCTACTATAATTTATTAAGTATGTGATAGTATTATGTCTTTAAGAAAAACCAGTATATATAGTCAACTTGAAAATAATACCTTATTACTAAGAAATGCTAACTGAGGGGGGGTTAAAAAAATTGCTAACCATTGTCCCAGTTGTAGTTCTTTCGGCTGGTGGGGGGGCTTGTCACTTGAGCAAGGTAATAGTGATGCTGCTGATTGATGGGGCTGCAGCACTGGGAACAGAAACAGCATTTACTAAGTTCACTGTCTTACATGGGCACCCCAAAACAATTACAAAGGTAGTATCAAAGATCACTGATCACAGATCACCATACCAGATAGAATAATACTGAAAATTCTTTGAAGCATTGTGACAATAACCAAAACACGATGCAGAGATATGACGTGAGCACATGCTGTCAGAAGGCGTCAGTCACTCATGTGATTCTGTTATTCCAGGTGAAGAGGCTGGGACTTGGAGTGTGGAGTTAGCAACAAAGGAAGAGCTTTCTCAAGAAATGAAATCTCTCGTGGAAGTATCCAGAAAACTGAATGGTGATATTCAGATGCCCGAATGTCGAGATGCCCGTGACCACGAGTGCAGACTGGAAAGGCAACGGGGAAGCTCTTCAGCAGAGAGGCCCTATATCTGTGGTGAATGTGGGAAAAGCTTCACTCAGAATTCCATTCTTATTGAGCACCAGAGAAGGCACACGGGTGAGAAGCCCTATGAGTGTGATGAGTGTGGACGGGCCTTCAGCCAGAGGTCAGGCCTGTTCCAGCATCAGAGACTCCACACAGGGGAGAAGCGTTACCAGTGCAATGTCTGTGGCAAAGCTTTCAGCCAGAACGCTGGGCTGTTCCACCACCTCAGGATCCACACTGGGGAAAAACCTTACCAGTGCAATCAGTGCAATAAGAGCTTTAGTCGACGTTCTGTCCTCATTAAGCATCAGAGAATTCACACTGGAGAAAGACCTTACGAATGTGAAGAGTGTGGCAAGAACTTCATTTACCATTGCAACCTCATCCAGCATCAGAAAATCCACCCTGTGGCTAACTCCAGCTAGCTCCTTGGAATAGGTAGGGCGAAATTTCCTGATCAAGGCAAGGTCTCAAGGGTGCTGCTTCTCTGTTCCTATGAGAATAGTAGTTTACTCCTCTAAAAGGAAGACTGTGAAAATACATTTCCCTTATTTTATGCTGACAGAAGCGTGATAGTATCTTAAAACATCTGACAAGTTTACTGCGCAGTGATATTCATACCCTTTCATTACTGGATGTTGTTGTGTTGGCTTCATCGGCATAGTCACACACACACACCAGTGCAAAAAGTTTTCTAGGTATACTTCAGGAAAACTTGTTAGTTTTAAGAAATTATATGTAGCCTGAATACAAAATAATGTCAGAGGTAGTTCACGGAATATTTAAAAACAGCTGCAGTGAAATCTGTAAACTACCTGAATATTTTCTGTTCTGATAAGCTGTGACAATTTACTTTTTAAATTAACAAGTGGGAGATGACTCCTCCATAAATATGTAAAAGGTTTCTCCATATAGAGTTTAATAACTCTAGATACTTCCAGTAACTTCCAATTAGGAACTGAGGAATTAAAGCAGCCAGATGTTATTAGCAGCTCAGTGGCTAATCCTAACAATATTGCTCATGATTTTAAATTTGTGCAAATACCAAGAAACATTACTAAAAATCTGGTATTTCACTTCATATCTTTGTTATGAAAATAGAGACTTCTTTGCCTCTTTCCTGTGACATAAGCATTTTTCATTTTTGCCTTTTTTCTTCATTTACCCTTCTATGGAAATTTTCAAACAAAGAAAATAGGAAAGTGTGCTCAATCTTCTATGCTGATTGCTTTTTTAACTTCCAGGCTTGTCATCTAGCATCTAGCTCACACATACAGAAACTTCTTCCCCTTAACATTGAGTATCAAGCTTCTACTGAGTACAGGAGACAAAAATGGGAAACAGATGGTAGTAGCAATCTGGACTGGAATACCAACTGCACAGCAGTAACATGAGGGTCACAGAAACACTGCGAGGCACTTCAGTGCCCTTATTTGACAGAATATGAAAACTGGGGCTCTGAGAAAGAACCGTAAAACCATGCAGTTAGGTCACAGAGCTGGAACTAGAACCCCGTCTTCTAATTCCTCTTTGTACTGAGCCATTGGAAGCATCATATCACCAAATAGAAATTACAAGTACATGGAGCTTGTGAGATTAACAGTCATGGAGATTTTGCTTTTGAGCTCAGCAAACCCTCCCACCCATATGTTTCAATACACACACACGCAAGCGTGCCTGTGTTTACAGAGGAGTTCTGGGCAAGACGCCTCCCACCTACTCCTTATTTGAGGCATTCTATTGATTGCTGTAGTGACTGTTACTGTTTAATATTTAAAATTTAATTTGCTTAAAAGGATTTCTTTTTAGGGCCTCCCTGGTGGCGCAGTGGGTTAAGCAACGCACTATGAAGCAAACCGCAGCCACTGCAGCACGAGTTGGATCCCTGCTGCCGGCCAGGGGGGGGACCCACATGGTGCGGCAGACCTCTCCTGCTGTGCCCGCTTCTCCCCTCAGCAGTGTGCTTCCATTGATCTGCCTGTTCTGCTCCCCGCTCTCTGTGGTGAATCCTCTCACCCCCCACACCTCTGGCCTGTACCCCAGTGCTTGTGTGCATAAATAAATAAATCTTTAAAAAAAAAAAAAAGGATTTCTTTTTAAAAAAGGAAATTCACTCTTCTCTTGGTTTGAAAATCAAAACAACAAAACAATGGTCCCTGTTGTTCTTACAGAGAGCTGTTTACCAGTGTCTTATCTGTCTTTCAGTTTATATAAATATAAGAAAATATAAATATGTAGTCCTTTTTCCTCCATTACACAGAAAGACAGCATATTATTTATACTCTTTTATACTTTGTTGTTTTCGTGAACCACTATAATCTCTAGATTGTCTCCATCATAACAATTTCCTCTTTCAACTTATAAGTGGGTAATATCACTCATCTTGTGCTATGTTGTATACTTAACATACTATAGATGAAAAATCACTTTTTTTAATTTTTAAAAATTTTATTTATATATCTTTTACATCATTGTTCATTTTTAACAATGTTTGCTTCTTTTCTCAGGTGTAGTTCCCCATAGAGTTTCCACCACCAGTTCACCTGTGTGCTGTCACCACAGTCCCATGTGACCTTCCTTTCTTCTTTCAGATCCCTTCCCCTCCACCTCCCATGCGGGATGTCTCTGGTTTATGGTTGTCTGTTTATTTTTGTTTTGTTCTGTTGTGGAAGAACCACTATTTTAAGATGTTGTACATCCTATTTCATACTTCTTCTTTCTTTAGTTCAAGTCAAGCTCTTTCTATTTAAAAGTTAACAGCTTCCACATGAGCTAGGAAACAGGCTTTGGGCACACAGGATTGCCCTCACTCTTCTATGGAGAAGCAGAGAAGTGATGGGTGCTGGTTTTCTATTTCATGTATGTGGTTCTATTAATATTCTTAAGCTAATGTTTCAACCTATTTGCATCATTACTTGTGGCTAATTGTAGGTATTATCAGAAATCTTAGATTTTTCCAAAGTATATTTTATTGTGTCTTAAGGTTAAACTATTTCCAAGACAACTACATTTGGATTTTAGTGTGAAGGATATACTCATGTTTGGAATAAAATCAACCTCTCCAGTAAATCTATATTCCAATAGTGACATCAGTAATATACTATTTATAATCTGCATACATAAGTATCATAAATGCTTTCCTATATGCTGAAACAGCATGTATGAATAATTCCATTATGTGAACAGATCAGGATTTTAAAGGACATATTTTTAATGTACTGAGCTTTAGTGCTACATTGAAGTTTGAATGTTTTCTGCTTGGCTTTTTTTCCCCCAACAACTCAAAAATTCTCAGTTTTTTCAACAACTGGTAAAACACTAAGAAACAAGGTGTTACCTGCATTGTATCGACGGATGCACCATTTAGAACACAATGCTGCTTAATATTTTTAAAATGACTGGGCAGTCACCAAACTAACTTCCCTTGCTTTCTGATACTAATTATGCTGACTTTCTTACGATAATCCTTTTATCTGGGATGTATTTGTAGTCCTTATTCATTTAGAAACATTTGACTCGCAGGCACTGGCATGTAGACCTTGTCTGTTTCTGTGACTGCTCTAGTCTCCCTGGCCAGAAGTCCATAGTTGTCTCCTTTCCATGTTTCTAAATTTCCTTTACTTCCCTCTAGGCTTGATCTTCTCACAGTGTTCCCCGGACTAGCAGTCAAGGTTTTATGGCTGAGTAATGTGTAGGAAATACTGATTTAAACTCAACTAAATGACGATTGGTTGTTGGGGCTCGCTTCATCCTGTGGAACACCGTTAGGACAGTGGGCACTGCTCGTTCGGGAATGGCTGGGAATCTTGCAACCCAAACCTGTCTAGAGCTATAGATAGAGCCCTGGGACCAGACACTGTGCCAAATAGTTTCATAAATGATCACAATCTACATAGTTCTTGTCTGTGGAGGCAGCGCCCTTTCACCACTGCAGGTACGATGATAAAGTGCCACGATTTGAGCCTGCCCCCTCCAGATGCCTCCAGACCCTTCAGGAGGGTGAGCGAGGAGGCTGATCTGAAGACGCCAGGAGAATCAGGTCCCACACCATTTTTTACATTTGTCAGTGACTCTTACTTTCTATCCTTGACAGCTCTACATCTACAGTTTATGTTAAGAAACATAATTATAATTTACTAATGCAAAACTGTTTAATAGTTTTCCAGTAAGATGAAAATTATCTCTGAGATTTCAAATAAAAGTATCTAAAATAAATATTAGTATAAAAAATAAGTATTTTCTGTAGAGCAATTTTGAAATATAAAATACAGACAAACTTACATGTGTGTCATTGGTCCAACGTTGAATTAGTCACTGAGAGAAAAGCCGATTCTGTGTAGAGAGATGGAGAAGAGAGGAAAATGTTTTAGGAGGAGAAAACAAGGGGAGGCGAGGCCCATCTGATATCTGCTCAAGAACCAGTTAGTCCAGGTCACAGACTTCCTGCAAGAAGTGACAGAGTGAGCAGAGGGCAAGTGGGGCACCCTTGAGAGGGCCTTGAACTCTGTCCTAGTGTTTAGCCTTTGTATATAAAAAGCAGCCTGGGGGCCTCCCTGGTGGCGCAGTGGGTTAAGCAACGCACTGTGAAGCAAACCGCAGCCACTCAGCACGAGTTAGATCCCTGCTGCCGGCCAGGTTGGGGACCCACCTGGTGTAGCAGATCTCTCCTGCCTCGCCCTCTGCACCCCTCAGCAGTGTGTTTCAGTCAGTCTGCCTGTTCTGCTCCCCACTCTGTCTCCAGTGAATCCTCTCACCTCCCTGGATTCTGGCCTGTACCCCAGCTCTTGTATGCATAAATAAATAAATCTTTAAAAAAAAAAAAAAAGCAGCCTGGGAATCTTAGAAAGTATTTTACGGTGGGATAGCTTTTTTTTAATCAGCATAAGAATATCATTTTTAAAAAAAGTGATTTTAGAGTTTAGTCCAACTTCTACACACATGCAAAAAGTGAAGTTCAAAGTGGATTAGCGCTTGTAGTGATCTCTTTTTTAATTACAATTAAAATTATTTAAAAAACTACAACAACCACTGAGTAATATGTAGTTCCAAAGATACTTAAACACATTTTAGACATGTGCAAGTAACACCAAGAGTGGCAACAAAATGGGATGGAATGCGGAAAGGAGGAACAAAATGTGGGGACATAAAAGGAATCAGAAGGCAAAAGTAGATGTTAAAAGCCTGATTAGGCCACAAATGGTTACCAAAGAGAAAGAAGCGGAAAAAGACTGATGTAGAGGCAGAATGAGTAAGAAACATGCTTCTTCATAAAGCTTATTAGCAATCTCTCCTTCTCTCAAATCATCTGATTGTCCCAGGTGTGTTAGCAATGAAACTAGTCTCACTGCCCTTCCTCCTGACTCCTGTTAGTACTTCGCCTGAAAAGGAGAATAGGAGAAAAGCACCATCTATAAATCACTCTGTGATTTTTTTTTTAGGTCTCTCCTGACCCACGCTGTTTCCCATGCCAGTGGCCTCTACTTTATGGCGAAGCCACTGTTTCTCAGTATGTACAATTAGAATTACCTGTGTCAGTGCAGTGTCCTGGGCCCCACCCCAGACTGACTGAGTCAGTTTCTGAGAGCAGGGTCTCTGTATTTGCTAGTTTAGCAGTGGTTTTCAGACATGAGACACTTCTGAGACACAATCTGGGACACTTGAGAGTGAATACACACTTGCCCGTACTATCTCATGAAAGCCAAGGCTAACGGTATTTGAAGGAAGACTGCTGGAGATTTAGATGTAGCCACCTAAACCACGGTAGCCAGCACCTGCCTGGTTCGAAATAATTCCCATTAACAGATCTGTTACATGAGGTAAGAAAGGGGTGCACCAGTGTGTCTACAAAAAGTAAAAGGAACGCCCCACCAAAACAAATATCCACTGTTAACTAGCTGGTTACCCCAGATGAACTTACTGAATGGTTTACTCCATCAGATGAACGTCTTAGAAGCACAGGGCGCTCAGTGTTTTAGGGACGATGGATGGAATCGCTGCCCTGTGGGGTGCTCTACTCTGAATGACAACGGAAGAGCAGGAAGACAGGGCACCGGATCAGAAGTTTGCAAGCATAAGGCAAAGGGTGAGCCATTTTCAGCAAGTATGTAGGACGAATGGGGACCAGATATTGTGCCAAACAGTTTCATAAATGATCACAATCTACATAGTTCTTTGTGGAGGCAGCACCCCCTCACCCATAGTTCATTGTCTGTGGAGGCAGCACCCCCTCACCACTGCAGTGTACTATGATAAAGTGCCACCTTTTGAGCCTGCCCCCACCAGGGGCTGCTTCAAGACCCTTCAGGGGCTGCTCCAGGAGGCTGGGCAGAGATCACCCCCCCTGCATTATCTCAGCTTTCTGCTCAGTCATCGTTAGGAAATCTAGAGACCCAAGGGTCGTCAGTGATTAGGTGACTCAGTGAGACCTGAACTGTTCAAACAAAGATTTCAAACAGCGGAGGCCAACCGACAGCTACCCCTCGCGTTGCCCCTTGGCCCAGGTGGGTGTCAGTTTTTGCTTCTGGCCCTGGGGTCAGAGTGGGCAACCGTATCTTCGGAGACCAGGCCTGAGAGTCTAGACCTGGGGCCGAGGGCCTGGGGAGCGCAGGGCGGCGCAGCTTCGGGGAAGAACAGCCAGGCGTCCTCAGCGGGCCGGCATGAGCCCGACTGGGTGGCCGCTGGACACCCACGGCCACAGCATCGCGGAGCGCCGCCTGCGCGTTGTCTGGAGGCCTATGAGTTCGTCCGCGTGGGCCTGGCGGTGCGGGGGAACCAACCACTGAGACTACGGGTCCTCCACATTCCCTAGAGAGGTGCCTAGGAGCCGGGGGCGCCGCGAGCCGCGCTGCCGAAGCACTTCCGGTCGCGTGGGTGCGCGTGGTGCACACGTCCCCCTTCCCCTGTGCCCCAGCTCTGCGGTACTGAGTGGCTGCCCGCTTCTGGCCAGGGCTCTCAGAGCCCCCCATTCCCAAGGCCGGCCCTGGTTCCTTTTGTTACAGGGCAACCCTAATATAAAATGGGTTTGCCTGACTGGGTTCTCACCCGCGCGCTCCAACGGCACTTATAATGCCCCAAACAACAAAGGCTAATGAAGGGTTTTATTTACAAGGGAAGGAGAAATAGCGTAGTGAATAACACAGGGGGAAGAGAGGGATACAGATCTGTAAATATCCTACCAGTTCCTTGGAGCTGGAACCCAACGGTGTGCTGAGAGCTCACTCCCAAGGGAAAAGGACCCCCACCCAAGGCCCACGTGTTTGCTTTTATATTCAGCCTGGTTGCTCAACTCCACCCTCAGGTCCCAGTGATCCGCTCTTTGATAATGACCTTATGGGATTTGTAGTCCTTGGATTTTGTAGGTCTGGAATGGGTCGAAGTTTATAACCTATAGGTATAATCCATTCCGGAGGGTCTTTCCCCCTAACAATTTCTCTTCCATAGATCCCACAGGATCCAGCGCCCTTCTATGTGCCCAATACACGCCGGGTTCTATGTCTTTAAAATGGTAATATGGTAGATAAAAAAGGGATTTCCTACCTTATGATGTAACGTGTGAGGAAACCAGATAAACAATACATAATGTGATAGGTGCTTTGAAGAAAATAAACTTCATTCAGAAGAACCTCTGAAGAGGCGGAGTGGAGAGGCAGTAGGAGAGCTGTCTATGATATTGTAGAGAGAATAGCAAGGAGGAAATGGACCCTGGGGGACAGATGCAGTGTGTGACAGGTCAGCAAAGTGCAAGTAGATGAAGGGGTTGTGGTGGAGGGGGGCAGCAGAGGAAAGATAGATAGTAACTGTAATATAACAAGGAATTTAGACTAGTTCGGTATGCTCCATAATAGTAATGTAATTGCTCTTAGACAAATGTACACACACTAGCTTGCAGAATAGGCCTAGGGCTCTCTCCCAGGTCTGATGGCCCCTCAGTAGCTAAGGAGATCAATATGCTGACCATCTGAGGCAGCCAATGAGCTGTGGCATTGCACAGTAGGGAGAAGGCAAATACTGAGGGCATTTGTTTCTGGATTTAAGCCAGGAAGTAACAATCTTATTAGTCTTCTAGAGATAAGATAGTCCGATAAGATATTCCAGAAGCAACATTGTGAATGAATGGAGGGGACAAGCCTGGAAGCAAGAGAGAGGAGATTTGCAGTTGTCACAGAAAAAACTAGTATCACAAATTGGTGAAAGAAAGGCAGAGACTATGGAAATGAGAGGGAATGGAGAGAACTATGTTAATGAGGTAGATTTAACCAGTTTTAATGACTAATTAGATGGATGAAAAGAGATTTTTTTTTAAACATCCTGAGCACAATGCCTGACATATAGTATTAAGTTTTTTTTTTTTTAATGCAGTCAGGATAATCAGGTTTTTGATTGAATAGGTGAATGAATTCTAGCATTACCCTTTTAAAAGAATGGGTAATGGTAGAAGAAGCATTGATTATGAGAGGAAATGATAAATTGATTTTCAGTGGTCTATGCTTATGAGACATATGAGAAAGATTTAAAACATCGTTGGATTATAAGGGCCTGGAGCTCCAAAGCAAGATTGGGACAGAAGGGTCAAATTGAGTTCTTAGGTGACAACTGGTGCTGCAGAATGGATGGGATTGTCCAGAATGAATGTGGGATGAAAAGGCTAAATCTGGTGCAGGGTATTAAGTTGCAGCACTACAAAGCTATCCACAGTCACTGATCCCTTGCCAGGCAGGGGACCCACATGGCATAGCAGACCTCTCCTGCCTCACCCGCTGCTCCCCTCAGCACTGTATTTCAGTTAATCTGCCTATTCTGCTCCCCACTCTGTCTCTGGTGAATCCTCTCACACCCCCTCCCCAGCACCTCTGGCCTATACCCCAGCTCTTGTATGCATAAATAAATCTTTTTTAAAAAAAGAAAGAAAGAAAAGGCTAAGTCTCAATTTAGAATAACCAAATTTTTCTTGGCAGACAGGCAAAGAGACAGAATTAAGGTTGCTAATCAAGTGACCTGAAGATAAGTTTCCTTGGTTTGGGACCAAATTTTTTCTTCCAATAAATTTGATATATGGACACAGAAATTAGAGTTCAATCACCATTTTTCCCCTATCATAAGATATATTTCTTTCAACTTTAAAATTAAAATCTTAATATAATTTTAAAATTTAAGTTTTATCTTAATATAGTGTAGATTCACATGCGTTGTAAGAAAGAATACAGAGAAATCCACTTACTCATTACTAACTTGCCATGATTGGTAGCATCTTACAGAATATAGCAGTCATAACCAGAATATTTACATTGGTACAAATATAGAACTTTTCCATCAGTACAAGAATCTCTTCTATCAACACACCCACTTCCCTCTCACCCACATCTTTTCACAAACTCTAGGCGACCAGGATGCTATTTTCCGCTTGTATATTTTACCATTTCGAGAATGTCATATAACTGGATTTATACCTCAGGTAACCTTTTCAGATTGGCTTTTCCACTGAGCATCACTGTCTGAGGAATCACTGTGTACTTGTGTCTATGGAGGCTACTGGCTTTAGTGTGTTACTTTCACATCTTGTTTCTTTACTAATGATCTTTTGTTGTCTGCCCACTGAACTCCGTGAGCAAATAAGAGAACCGTTGAAATCGAAAAGGCTGGCCCTTGACAGGCGCGCGGGAGCGGCCTTCGTGGGGTGAGGCGGCGGGTCTGGAGGCCCTGGGAGAACACCCCTTTGAGGCCTCTACAACCTCAAAACCTGAATAAAAGAGAGGAAGCCCGGGTTTTCCCCAGCTGCAGATCGGTTCACCAAAGCTCGGCGACTCATCTAGTTGGGGCACAGGGAGCGTAAAGGTGGGTAAAGAGCAGAGAAAGAGAAAAAACAAGCCCGTGGGACAAAAGTACCAGGCAACTACGGACGCGCGAGAAGACCAGCGAGTGGACCCTCCTGCTTCCTAGAGCGGCGGCGGAAGTGCGGGGGCGCCGGGCACGCGGGTGCTCGCCCTCCGCGGCCGCTTCCGGCCTTTGTAGGCCGCAGTCGTTGGGTTCCGGCTGCCGAGGAGATGCGAGGTGTTTCCGCTTCGTCTTGGGGAGGGACTCCTGGGCTGGCCGGCTGGAGTCCGCGTGAGCGAGCCTGTGTCCCGGACGCGGCACTGGTGGTTCGCGAGAAGCGCCCTGACACTCTCCCGTACCCTGAGGACGCGGGATCCGCCCGGCCAGGCAGAAGCCTGCCTGTGCACCCCATCCCTGCGGGGCTGCTCTCAATCGCCTGGACCCCTTCTCGGGTTCGGCGCCTCGTGACAGACCCCCCCAACCGACGCCCAAGGTCCGCTTTTCTGGGGCTGCCTTACTTTAGGGGGAGAGTCACGGACGCGACGGTAGAAGAGACTTCAAGACATTGAAAGACCAGTGTCGTCAGCCTTTTCGCTTTATACGTGAATGAGTTGCAGAGAGATTAAGTTTCCAATGGAATAAATTCGTGTGATTTCTACCAAGCATAGGGGCTTTTAAAAAGTAAAAGATGACTAATCAGGAGTTTCTCAACCTTTTTCGTTATTTCTCTAAATGTTGCTTTTATTTCATCTAATCGTCCCTTATTCTAGGACTAAGTGGGAATATTTCCTACCAAGCCTTCCGTTTCTGAGAGTCATGAAACAGTTTACCACCTTTCACATAATCTTTCTCTTTAAATTATCTATTCTTAATCCTTTTTTAAAAATAAAGTATTTTCCTGAGTGTAGTAAATCATCCTGGAAGTGGCTTTCAAAGCGCATATTTACATTCTTAGAATGTGCAGGTTTTGTTTAGGGTGTAGCTTGTGTTAATAATGATGACTTCTTCCTCAGGTCTTTCCAGGAAGATACCTGATCTTGCCTGAAGCACTGGTAAAGCCTTTGCACAGTTATGATGGCATCTACTTGGGCTATCCAAGCCCACGAGGAACAGGGTGAACTTCTGGAAGTCAAAGTAGAGGAGGAAGTGGAGGAGGAGGAGCATAAGTATACCACCACACAGGATCAGAACCTGCAGAAGACCAGCGCTCAGAGCGGGGAGGTCTTCCGCCAGTACTTCAGACACTTCTGCTACCAGGAAACATCAGGACCCCGTGAGGCTTTGCGCCGACTTCGGGAACTTTGCCACCAGTGGCTGAGGCCAGAGACCCACACCAAGGAGCAGATCCTGGAGCTGCTGGTGCTGGAGCAGTTCCTGACCATCCTGCCCGAGGAGCTCCAGGCCTGGGTTCGGGAACAGCATCCAGAGAGCGGGGAGGAGGTGGTCACTGTGCTGGAGGATTTAGAGAGAGAGTTGGATGAGCCAGGTTATCAGGTGAGCAAAAAGATGTGATTTCTGTTTAAGAAAAGATGAGTTACGGGTTTCTAGGCCAGAGAGAAGTAAAGCATTTGTTCATAAAATGTGTTCTTGACACTTTGGTGCCTCAAAGAGGGGCCTGAGTGTCGGAAAGTTGGTTACTGTCCTGGCATATTTAGTCCTTCTGCCTTTTCTACAGAAGGGTGGTGTGTTTGTGGTCTTAGCTACAAAGTGCTTTTGAATGAGATGCTGCTGAGAAAACTAGAAACAGGGTTTTCAGGACAGAGGAGCCGGTAGAGGTGGTGGTGTGGTGGCATGGTGGGCAGCCCCTCGAAGGGTGTCACTTTTGTCGCACAGTTCTGATGACAAGAAATAAGGCTTTGCAGACATGGGCACTGCCCTCTGCCCTTTGAAGGGGAACAGAACAGGTAGATAGACTGAAATACACTGCTGAGGGGAGCAGTGGGTGGGACAGGAGAGATCTGCTGCACCGTGTGGGTCACCTCTTTGGCCAGGGATTGAGCTGGTGCCGCAGTGGCTGATGATAGCTCCAGAGTGCTATGTCTTTAACCCCTATGCCACCAGGGAGGCCCCCTCTCTGCTGTTTTACTTTCCCTTAGGTTCTTCTCTTTCCTCCTGTCTCTCTTCATCAGAAAAAGAAAGTACTTCTTTCTACTCTTTCCCTTTCCCTTCTCCACTTCTTTCAGCGTAAGACAAAGAAGTTAAAGGGCACAGCCAGGGAAGAGGAGGTTTCCTAGAGGAGTATTTATATTAGCCTTGAAGAAAGAGCAGGGTGATGGTGGGCAGATAGATACCTGGAGAGCAGTTTATTGCAAGTTGCAGAGAACTGGGTGCCTCCGCCAAGAATAGTTTATGCTCTTGTTTTCTGCTGTCAGAGTGAGTGTGTCAGCTACATCTCATTCGTCTCAGATCTCAGTCCACACCGAGGAAACACCCTTGCAGGAGATGGGGCCTATCGGGACAGAACAAGAATCCAGTACGCTCCTCTCATCCTTGAAAGCCCAGCTGAAGTGTGAATCTCCAGAACCTGAAGCCCATCAGGAGCAAGGTAAAAAATAAGGGAAGAGGTTAACACAGCACATCCAGAGTCCTTTGTTCTTTGTGTTCTTTCTGGTCATTTGCGTGAGGAAAGTCTCTCCAGGAATCTGCTTGCTGTGCACAGACTGGCTTGTCACTCTTGAGTCCTCTTTTTCCCTTTATGCTAATATCTTTATAAATTCCGGTTACATTTTATCGGCTCGCTTAATTTAGGCCTTCTGAGGATTGTCTTCCTTTGTACTGACCTCGCTGTTGCCTAGCCTTATCCTGTGACACATGCCTGCTCTTCTGCTTTGACTGTCTTTCCCTGTATGGGTCTTTGCTCTGTGATGCCTGCAAGTCTCAGATGAGTCAGGAAAGTACGCACGCGCGCCCGTGTGTGTGTGTGTGTGTGTGTTCTCTTACAGACAGGTGCAATAAGCAGGGTGACACCATGTTAACAGTTACAAATAGATGAGGTACCTTGTGTCTTATCTCTGCTATTGCTGTATTTTTTTCTTTCTCATTTAAATTATTTTAATAGGTCAAAATTAACATGATCAAACAAAATCAACACTTTTCATTATGCAAATGAAAAATGTTCATCCTAATCTATTCCCTTAGCCATTTGGTCTCTTCCTCCCTACTCTGAAATACGTTGTCACTGTTACTAGATTCTTATGTATTGTTTTCTTCACTGAGGAGATATATAACCTTACATATTTTATTTCTTAACAGCTGTTTAATATTAAAATGTATTGCTGTCCCACACAATTCACTTTTCTGTTCCCTGCTGTGACATTTAAGTTGTTCACAGTGTTTTTACTATGGCAAATTGTGCTATGATAAATAACCAGATATGCACATATATCTGTAGCATAAATTCTTGTTGTGGAATTACTAGATCAGTGGTTACGAACCTTTGTAATCTTGATAAGTACTGTCAGTATTGCTTTTTTTCTTATTTTGAGGTGGAATATCTCATAAGAGCTGTTACATTTCCTTTCCTAGAAATCATCCCTTTCTCCTCTGCCTAGTTTCTATTGGGTTATTTTTTCCCTAACAGTTTTTGGAGTTCTTCATCCTTATCCATTTTATAGTCACGCAGAAACTTTAGATTCTCATGTGGTTTTCAGTTGAGTAATTTTATGTCACTTAGTGAAGTTACTGTTTGCACAGGAAACTGGTAAGCAGCTGTCATCCATTTGTAGTTACAGATGTCGAGACTGGAAACGAGTACAAAAATCTAACGCTGAAGCAGGCAGTTTCTGAAGAAGTGGAGGCATGTGGGACTCTATCTAACGAATTTGAAACTGAAGCTTCCCAGTCAGCAAGGTATGGAAAATCTTCTGAACCTGCAGAAAAAACAGAAGTACCCTCTGGATACTCCGGGGAAGAAAATCAACCTGCAGGTAATGAAAATGGAGTAAGTTTGACCGAGAACTCAGATCTTGCTGAACACCAGCGAGTCTGTCCTGTAGGAAAACCATATGAATGTGACAACTGTGGGAAAGCCTTTCGGCAGCACTCACACCTCCTAGAACATCAGAGGGTTCACACTGGAGATAGGCCCTACAAATGCGAAGAATGCGGGAAAACTTTCCGTGGGAGAACTGTGCTTATTCGACACAGAATCATTCACACCGGAGAGAAACCATATAAGTGTGATGAGTGCGGCAAAGCCTTCGGCCGGTGGTCAGCTCTTAACCAGCATCAAAGACTTCACACCGGAGAGAAGCACTACCACTGCAACGAGTGTGGGAAAGCCTTCAGCCAGAAAGCAGGCCTCTTCCACCATCTCAAGATCCACACGAGAGACAAGCCCTACCACTGTACTCAGTGTAACAAGAGTTTCAGCCGGCGTTCCATCCTCACCCAGCACCAGGGCGTGCACACGGGGACAAAGCCCTATGAGTGCAGTGAGTGTGGAAAAGCCTTCGTTTACAATTCCTCCCTTGTTTCCCATCAGGAGATCCACCATAAGGAAAAATGTTACCAGTGTAAGGAATGTGGGAAATTCTTTAGTCAGAGTGGCCTTATTCAGCATCAGAAGATCCACACTGGGGAGAAGCCCTACAAGTGTGACGTGTGTGGAAAAGCCTTTATCCAGAGGACCAGTCTTATAGAACATCAGCGAATTCACACTGGAGAGAGACCCTATAAGTGCGATAAATGTGGGAAGGCTTTCACTCAGAGGTCAGTCCTCACAGAGCATCAGCGGATCCACACTGGAGAGAGACCCTACAAGTGCTATGAGTGTGGGAATGCCTTCCGAGGAATCACCAGCCTCATTCAGCATCAGAGAATCCACACAGGGGAGAAGCCCTACCAATGTGATGAGTGTGGCAAGGCCTTCAGACAGAGGTCAGATCTTAGTAAACACCAGCGAATCCACAATAGAGGTGGTTCTTATAAGTGTAAGGAGTGTGGGGAAACATTCAGGCAGAGCTCGGCTCTTACTCAACACCAGACTGCCCACAAAGGAGAAAATACTGTTTCTGCGTGACGACTGCAGGGAAGCTACCGCAGAGTGCGGGCAGGAGAGAAGTACTAGAGAGAAGTACTAGCTTTGGAATGATTTAGAGCAAAGTGGCAGTCACTGTTGCCATAAGGAAACTCAGATAAGTATCCACTAGGTGCTGCCCAGTGTATGAGGGGCTGTGGAGAACATGCAGCGTAACGCCACCTGCCTTTGCTCAGTCCACAGTCCGGGGTGGGGTACGTGAGAGCCATGTGCAGAGCTGCGTGGACCACAGCCAACAGTCGTGTAGAATTCCTCAGCCCCAGGCTGACAGAAGTGCTGAGCTCCTGAAAGACAGATCGCTGTGGTCCAAAGTCAGGAAAGATTTTACTGAAGATGAGGGTTTGATGGGCAGATTTGGAAGTTAAAAGGGAGAAACACTTAGAGTAAACAAATGTGAGCAGAAGCAAAATGGCATGTGGTTGGAAAGCATCAGTGACAAGACAAGCCAATCCAAAGCAGAGGTTGAAATTGGGCAGTTGAGGGTGTGGAGCCAGAACAGCCTGGTCTAGGTGGTTGGGCGGGCTGGGAGGTTGGTGATCTCACCCAGTCCTTTACAGCACTGACACAGCGCTTTTCTCATTTAATACCTAAAATATCTCTTAAATGAAAATCATTCTCCATTTAAAAACAAGCTATCTCGCGTGTGGAGATGCTGACCTAGCTACAGTATCGCACAGAGGAAAAGCCCAGCAGCCTCAAGTGCGGATCTGGTCTCTGATTTGACTTGTAGTGATTTCGGCACCTCAGTGAGCACCAGAATCCTGTGTGGCGCTTAGCCACATGCCGATGTGGACAGATGTTCTCTACTCAAGGATGGGGATAAGAATCTTCTGTTATGGCCCCACAATCACCTAGTGTCTGCTGAAATTTGAGGGACGCTGCGTTGAATCACAACTGCCTTCTTGGTTGCCTCTGAAGCAGGGAAGCCTGAACAGTCCTGTAAACAAGGTGCCACTGCAGCTTGTAGCGCAAGGAGAGCGTGCTGGGGACGTGTGCCCCCGCCCTTCACAGTGAGGGGGATCAGACCCCCCTCACACCCACACTCTAGGACTGCAGATGGCCCTTCCATGACTCCATATTTAAGTGTTGCAGTGTTCTGAGTAATGCCTGGGAGGAGGATATGTCCAGGTAGGGGAGGAGTACGGATGCTCTTCTCCACTTCAAACTCCCTTTTCCCCCAACTCTATAATAATTGCCCTTGAAAACTGGCTTCTGACTGTGCTTTATATACACACTTGCTGAGCACATAGGCTCAGGACAGCTGAAAATAGGATGAACAACTGGTTGGCTTTAGCCCCCATGTTACTGAGTAAACAGTTCTGTTCTGGGTGGGTCTGAAGTGGTGAGACAGGAACAAAGGGGAGGGGAAGGAGAACCACTGTTCTTCACCTCTCTTTCTCCCCAGGTTGGTTTCTTTAACCAGTCTCCCCACTCCTGCAATCCACTGTGCCCTTTTCCCTAGTGCCCCCCAACTCCTTCTCTGTCCATGACCCCTAGAGAGAAGAAAGAACATAAGCTCTGGCTTGGAACCAGAAGAATGCCAAGCCCTATAGAAATTCATAGGTTCCCAACTTTCCAAGGCATAAGTGTGAACACATAAAGATTGTAATGGTATTAATAACACTGTAATCTGGGAAGATCATGTAGCTTTTGAGATTGGGATTTACATGGCCCTGGGAAAACATGAGTTCACGACAGAGGAAAGCAAATGAACATTTGAAAAACATTCTTGACGACTTTGGGTGCCTTCATAAAACCAGCACAGGGGTTGCACTGAGGCAGCCAGCATGGGAAACCCAGTTTTTTACATCCAGAAGCAAACAACGATCCCAGAATGAGCCCGCGGGCTTTCTAGCCAAGCCTTGCACTGAGGCGACTGCTTAGTGGCAAGAACCTTTATGACAGCCTCCTTTCCAGACTGACGCTAGCCCTGCTCACATCTAATCTGATTTCCCAGACTTACCTGACTGACGTTACTCTTCACAGTGACTTCGGAGTTTCTCTTTAATTTGCTCACTGGAATGCGATTCTTAGTTTCAATTTGCCTTCTACTGTCTTACTTGCATTTTCCTCAGTTCACCTGCTTAACATGTTCTCTCAATGTACATACATTCCTCCATCCACCTCTAACTAATGTAAAGGAAATAGAAACAAAGACCCAGAACAATGTCCTACCTACTGTGTAGGATACAAGTCATAATTTGCTTAGAAATAAAGGGAGGAGGGGTGGTTCTGGTTGTTTTCTGTGCTCAAAAACAGCTGTACCAAAAAAAAAATTGGAATGGCAGGGAATTTCAGATAGTTTTCAAACCTCTTTATATTGGCCATTTAAGAGTAGAAAAAAGGACTTACCAATAACACTAACGGTTCGTTTAGGGCTGGATTTTACTAAACGCTTTTACTTAAATTATTTCATGTTTTCCTGGGAAATGAAATCAATGAATTAAAACTGCTCGAGGACACAAAATTAATACCTTTTGGGGCCAGGATATGTGCCCAGGCAGCCCAGGCTTCCTCTGTTCTATCAGACAGGCCGAGGAGGTTTTGCTTCTTAATTCCTGTGGAAAAGGTTTAATACCTATCACTATTCTGGAAGATAGTTCAGAAATCCCAAGTCCTGGGTCCAGACAACAAAATATTAAAACCACCCTCTGTTAACAATTGTTAGAGGTTGTTTGGCTACCACAAGTTATCAACCCTCATTCTCATTTGCCTGCATTTTAAGGGTGTGAGCAAAAACCATTTCATTCTTTTAAAAAAATGGGCTCTTTAGGAAAGAGTCGCTCCTGGATAGGACCTTAATTCACAGGAAGGGCTCCTCAGTGGAGGCCATCTGTGTCCTGATTCATGGTTAGCGCCTCATGACCTGCTAGTCCTACCCACGATCTAGTGAGTGCCTCAGTTCTGCTGCTTCACCGAAATACATAGGTACCTATTTCATCCCCATACACAATTTAGAAACGGTAGTTCCTGTAGCCAGAATCTGAGTGATCTTTGGCAAGGGTGCCCACCCCGCTGGGGACCGTGTAGGTGAAGTGCTGGGAAGAGCGCGTCCCGGTGCGGATGCGGGCTCGTCGGGTGCGCTGTCAGACGCCTGGGCTCTGGGCGCAGCAGCCCCGGGCCGCCAGTTACCTGTCTCCAGCGCCCGTTTCCCGGGACGGTGACCTGGCCCTACCCAGTGACAAAAGAGCTCCTCAGGGACTGGCGATTGGTGGCCCGCGGGGCGCACGTCGCGCCCAGACCTGCAGGGGCGGGCTCCGCGCCTCGGTCTCGGAAGTCACCATAGAGGACTCGCGCTCGCCCGTCTCGATTTGCGCGTTGGCAGTGGTTCTGCGAGCCAGCAGCCCCGGGATTGTGCCGGGCCTCGGCGGCGCTGTCCGCCGGCGCTGCGGGCTGGGGCAGGAGCGCGGCCCAGCCCTCTCCGTCGAAAACCCGGAGGTGCTTCCCAGAGGGGCGGGAAGCCGGGAGCGCGCGCTGCCGGCCTCGCCTCGGGGACTCACCTTGTGCGCGGCTGGGGAGTCGGGCTGTCTTCCCAGTCCCGCGCCGCGTGGATCTCGGGGCTAGAGGGCAGTCGGCTCGTCTGGGAAGGCGATCCCAGGCGGGACTCTTCCGCCCAGGCGCTCCGGTCCACACCTCCCAGCCAGGCTAGACGCGGCGGCCGCTTCCAAGTTGTGTCCTTTAGCAAATGTACCTAGGCCCACTGCGAGTCAGCACATTCATCGATCAGTGGAATTAAAATAGTGTCCATCTGAGAATATACAATTTTTATTTTTAAATTTTATCACGCTAACGGTTTATAACACTGTGCATGGTTAGTGGTGTAAGTTCACAGCTTCATAAACAATTTTGAATATCAGCTGCTGCTTTCTCATTTCTGATGTTCTTTACCTTTTTCTGGGATTCTCTGAGGGAGGAGAGCGCAGGGAAGAGGATCCTGGTCTTTCAGGCTTTATTAGCCTAAACGTTTAGGGTAATGATTGGCAAAGTCACTCTACTCTTTAAATTTACTTAGCTTCCTGATGGGATCCTTTTTCATTCAGTGCATTGTCCACGTTAGTGAGTTCTAGGTGTCTGTTAACTGTGTTATTCTATGCCTCAGGAAGAAGACCAACTATAAGGAAATACTTCTGAAAAATCAGTCTGCACCCCAAGCTGGAGTTAATCTTCTGCTGAGCTCGCTCATTCCAGAATGGCAGTTCTCTTACACAAAGATCTCTGATGGGTACTGAGGGCTGTGCCTGGCATCAAGAATCAGACGAGCAAAGAAATTATTAACTAACTTAATGCCAGGAGCAAGCTACAGGGACCTCAGAGGATGGTCGTCAGAAGACTCGGGGGTTCTGTCCACAGTGGCTGTGAAAAGTACAGACCAAGGAGCAGGTAGTTGGAGACGTGCAGAATATGCCGATAATATCTGGAATGTGTGGAGGAGTCACTGTTGATGCTGGAGAAGCTGGAGACAACTTGAAGGGCAGCCCACAGGTGGGAAGGGTTGGGATGAGCACTTACGACTTGACAACGGAAAGGCTCCTGGAAAAGCACAGAAAGGAACTGATCGTTAGGATTCACCAGATGGCTCTGGAGCCATAAGTCCGCATCTCCCTCACGGGCTTTCATTCCCCCTGGTATTCATGTAAATACTTCTGGGAACTTCTCTTTCGATAAAGGGTCATGGTGGTGCTTTGGGTATATTTACTAAGGTTTAGCTTCAACTTCAGTTTTTCAAGCTCAACTTCATCCTGTAGGACCTAGCCCAAAGGATAGAACAAGTTATGTTTATGGTAGCGATAGTACCTAGGAACCAAAGATTTCAAGTCCATCCCTTCAAGACGCTTCCAAGTTTAACTCAATAGCATTGCTTTTTGAAGTGGAAAAATGAGAAAAGATGTCTGCAGAAAAAGAGATCCTTGAAGGCAGCTTTTTGGAGCTGTCCTTGCCATGAAACTTATCTTTATCCATCGCCATCTCATTATCTACCAAGTGCTTTTTTCCCTTTATTACAGCATGTGTTTTCTTTTTTAAAGATTTATTTATTCATGCATACAAGAACTGGGGTACAGGCCAGAGGTGCAGGGGATGAGAGGACTCACCGGAGATGGAGAGGGGAGCAGAACAGGCAGATCCATGAAATCCACTGCTGAGAGAAGCAGGGAGAGAGGTCTGCTGTGCTATGTGGGTCAGCGCCCTCACAGGGATTGAACTCCGGCTGCAGTGGTGACAGCTCGGAGACTTAACCTCTAAGCCACCAGGAGGCCTTTCATTCTTCCATTTTGCTGTGAATGGAAACATTTGATCTTTTTCCTCATGGCTAAATATTATCTTGCTGTGAGAACACCACATCTTTAGTCCAGTCCTCTCAGTGGGCATGTGGGCTGTTTCTATGTCTTAGCTATTGTAAATAATGCTACAGTAGACACTGTAGAACACAGTTTCTTGAGTTGGTAGTACCATGTTCTTTGGACAGTTATCCAAGAGTGAGATTGCTGGGTTATACTGTATTTTCAAATTTAGTTTTTTAAGATATGGTTGCTTCATAAAATATCAGCACCATGAGTGTAATAGGGGATTCTCTTTGTCCACATCCTCTCCAACACTTCTGGGGGACTGTTTAACAGGTGCCACTCTCACAGGTGTGAGATAACTCCCAGTGGTTAGACCTGCACCCCTCCCCCCTTATTAAAAGCAGTAATGAACATTTTCCCTTTATCTATTAGCCTTCTGTATATCCTCCCCGGTGAATTGTCTGTCTGGATCTGCTGCCCAGTAATAGAGGTTTTTTAAATTATTAACATGATTCTTTGGGTAGAATGAATCCACTGACCTGGAGAAGTTTGAAGGCAGCAGGTCTGTGTTGGTACCCAATCATTTGGGCAGGGAGGGTTGTGGGCAGAAGGAAGTCTGTTGCTTTAGGGAGCGCTTGATAGGCCCAAGTGAAATGAAAGGCAAGCGCCAAGATGCAGCGCTTTAGAGGAGTCAGCATTATACTTTGTTCAACAGCAGTAAAACGCAGAGTGTCCCATGATGGGGAAACATTAACAGTGACAGTGGCAAAGAAGCTGCTTAAGGCATCCACATTAGAATTCCTTGCCAGTCAAGAAATTTAGATTCCTGTCGCAGTAACCCCAACTGCACCCCACTCTGACAATATATGTGCTTGGCAAAAATGTACTAGCACAAATCACAACCTAGCCCCTCAAAATGAGACACAGGCACAAGTGGCTTTGGTGAGAAACCTCTCAGAAATCTAGACATCAGACTTTCAGAGCTACAAGATCATCTCACCAGTAATGGAACAAACACTTTTTAGCACCTGTGCATGAGGTACGGGGGTGGTAGGCAGGCATAAGACCTCAGAAGCGCACTGAGTTCATGATTATCTCAGGAACACTGGCTCAGCAGCAGCCCGTCAGGGAGGTATCCGCCCAGCTGGCATAGAGTGAGGGGAACAAGCAGGCCAGCCTGGAGCACATCAAGTACAACAGAATCAACCACCACAGGTCCGCACTCTTCCAGACAGTTCTCCCACAGCGTCCTAGCAAACCAGGTTTCTCCAATCACCTTCCAGAATGTCCAGGACAATCCATCTCAGCCAGACTCCCTGGTTTCTGACAAACAGCTGGGGATGTCTGAGGTGAACTGAGCCACAGCCCCATCTCCACAGCAGGGAGCGTGAGCCTCTCCTGTGGAGCCCAAGAAACTGACGTGGGTGAGAGGCGCCCAGACACCCCAGAAGCATCATCCCAAGGGCCTGGTGGAGGGTGGCTCAGGAGGGGCAAGGTCACTGGGGTGGGATTCGTTTCCCCACGTGGCTCCTCTGGTGTTGAACCAGGTATGACGTCCGGGTGAAGCCTCGGCCGCACGCGTCGCACTGATAGGGCTTCTCGCCCGTGTGGATCTTCTGATGCTCAAGGAGGCTTCTGTTCTGTGTGAAACTCCTCCCACACTCGTTGCACGGATAAGACGACGCAGAGGCCCCGCCGTCTTGCAAGCGGCTCTGCGCACCGCCCTCGCCCTCCCAGGAGCCCCCAGCTCCGGGAGGCCGAGCGTGTTTATCGCCGTGGATCCGCTGGTGTCTCAGGAGGTGGGAATTCCTCCGAAAGGCCTTGCCGCACACCGGGCACTGGTACGGCTTCTCCCCGGTGTGGATTTTGTGATGCTCCAGGAGGCTGCAGCTCTGGCTGAAGGTCTTGCCACAGTCCTCACACTCGTAGGGCTTCTCCCCAGTGTGCGTTCTCTGGTGTTTGATGAGGTTTGAACTGTGACTGAAGACCTTGCCACATTCTTCGCACTCATAGGGCTTCTCGCCCGTGTGGACGCGCTGATGGATGACCAGGGCCGAGCTCCCGATGAAGGTCTTCCCACAGTCCTCGCACTCGTAGGGCTTCTCCCCGGTGTGGATCCTCCTGTGCTTAGTCAGCCCCGAACTCTGAGCAAAGCTCTTCCCGCATTCGTGGCAGATGTGCCGCTGGCTGCCAAGGGCATGTTTCTGCTTTCTTGGTAACCTGCCCTCTTGCTCACCAACTTCTGC